>PVIA01000554.1:0-353519 GCA_004024845.1 Tonatia bakeri
CTTTCATTTCCTTTTTGCTACTCATCAGCACTGAAGCTCTAAACATATCACTTAATGTTTTCAAACCTCAATTTTGTTAGCTCTTAATTAGGAATGATGATGCTAAAGATGAGAATAATTCCTTTCTTCCAGAATTGTCTGTGCTAAATAAAATAATCCATGTAAAGTAGTTAGCGTGGTGACTGGTATAAAGTAAGCACAAAATAATAGTTCTTTCTTTAATTCAGACATGTTAGTTTTTTTAAAAAAAATTATTCTCTTTGGGCTAACAAATAAGAAACAGAAAAAACTATGTGTTTAGGGCAGGGATATCCATGTTTCTCTGAGAAGGAATTGTATTTCTTTGCTTCTCTATAAATGCCTCGATATAAAGATCAGTGGTAGATGTGACTCTTGATAAAATATCCTTAAATGAGACAAAGATGAAATGTCACTGTTAGGGTTCTAGTTCCCTGTTTAAAGGTATGACGAACTATGGAGAATGGAGAATTCTGCAGAAAGATGTGTGGTGGCTTTATATATTTGAGAGTTTTATGAAGTAAGACTTTAAGATCTACCAGTAGATTCTGAGGCCTGGGATTGGTTGCAAATAAATGGCAAATATTCTACCACTTTATGTCCCACAATTCTAAGCTAATAGCAGACATAATTAATCCAACACTACACTCTTTCCTGTTTAATGTATAGATTTGTCCTCAAGTTCCTTCCTGTAAAATGCTCTAGGCAGTTACTATGAGTACAATGAAACCTGTCTGTAGTCTTTGTAGAATGCTCCTTTTTTTTTATAGTATTGGGATAGGAAACCTAAAAAGAAAATGAATTAAAGAAGAAAAATATCCTAGTGTGCTGAGATTAAAGTTTAAATATGAAATGGATTTGATCATTTGAAAGTAAGTCTAAGTCAATTCAACACCAATTACTAAAACACAAATAGGTGTAAAACTCTGCACTAGTAGGGAGCTTAGACACACATGAACAAATAATTTGGAGACAAGATAGGTTGTAGTATTAGTCCAGAAAGAAGCCCTAAAAATATCTAAGAGTGGGACAAGTAAGGACCTAAAGGATCATTCAGTCATTTTTCATTTAGCAAACATCTCTTAGTAAAGCCCTGTTTGGTGCTTCATTTTTATTTTGAAATGCTAGACATAAACTTCTAAATTGGAGAAGGTGAAATGCTTCCTTTTTAGACAGGGATAGGCAAGGAATGAGTTCTCCAATTTTATTTTCAATAATTATCCAGCATTGCTTTTCAAAATTTCAATATAAAATATTTTACCTTTGTTGAAATTCTCATACATTTGTAGCTAATTATACACCCATTTAAATTTCTTTTAGTCTCAAGAGTCATTAGCTCTCTGGAGTTTGCTTGTGCTACTACATTTGTGGAAAATAGTAAAATATCTACATTGAAACAAGAACTATAGCCATGTCAGTAGGATGTGGCCTTCAATATAGAAGACAGAAGTATTATGTTCCAACTGACATGGTGACAGAAATGCTTAATAAAGTCATTTATCCTATAATAATATAAAAATTTTTCTCAGAATGGGACTCTGTTCTCTAAAGTTGCTGATACATTGCAAATTTGGATATTATTTTATGTCTGATTCAGCAGTTTTACAAACACTAAAATACTCAGCATACAGCTGTGTTCCTATTTGCACAGACTCCACATTTGCCAAAGCAAATACTGGTCCGCTCCCTGTAATTCTACCACACCACCGGTGTTTCTCCTGTATTTATGGGATGGGTGTGTTGATTGTAAGTTAGAGTTCTGGTGTTTGGTTCTTGACTACATTGTACTTAAGTTCATTCTATGTTTTTTTGGTTAGAACTTGAAAGCAATGCCACTTTTAGATTTGGGAGGGTGCAAAGAAATAAGACAGGACAATTATATTATGGACATGATATATCCTTACTATATTTCCTTGACTTGTACGTATGTTTGAAGGACTCATCCTTTCTCTTGCTTCCAACATATACTTCAAGATACTCTATTTCAAATTCATACTTGTTCTGTACCAGTGGGAGGTTACTGAACTTGAATTTTATTCACAGCATTTTAATGAATTTTCATGCTAGTAGAGAAAAATAATTAGCAGAAATCAGACTTGGAATGTATCAGTAATACTATTATTCTTGAATCATTGAGCTGTAAGCAAAACTATTTTGAATGATAAATAATTTCATTGAAATATTTGCATACTTGTGTAACAAGCAGTGAAATATGAATGATTAAAACTGATCTGGAGAAAATGAGCTTCATGTCTCTGATCGCTCTTTCCTGTCCCTTCATATTCATTTCTACTTTCTGGCTGAATTTTCCAACAAAGATAAGGATTTTAATGATGATTCTCAGGTTCATCATGACCACAGTAAATGTATCATCTTCATCAAAGTGAGTTATGGACTCTCAGATTATAACTTATTCCTTTCAATTTACCCTATCTGTTTATAATATTGTATTATAGTGCTCTTATCATTTCTTTGTTTTACTCAGTAGCTCTTACATGAATTCTAAACTTGGAGATATTAATTTCTGTGGCTTCTGAGCACAAAACCTCTGCCTATTGTGGCCAGTTTACTTATTGCCAAGAGGTAAGTAAAGAGGAAAGTAAAGGTTATTTTATCCTCCACACTTTCCCTGCACTTATTCTCCTCACCTCTCCCTTCCATTCATTCCAAATCCTATTTATTTTAAATACCCAGTCTAAAATCTATGTCTTTTTTAAAAAAGATTTTGTTTATTTATTTTTAGAGAGAAGGGAAGGGAGTGAGAGAGAGAGGGAGAGAAACATCAGTGTGTGGTTGCCTCTTATGCACCTGCAACCAAGGGCCTGGTCTGCAAACCAGGCATGTGCCCTGATTGGGAATTGAACTGGTAAGTAACCCTTTGGTTTTCAGGCCAGTACTCAATCCACTGAGCCACAGCAGCCAGGCACAATCATGTATTTTAATTGCATAATTTGGTTTATTTACATTTAGTATGTCTTAATTTTAACATTGCACCTCATCTTTTTAACTTTTTTTATTGAATTTATTGGGGTGACACTAGTTAACAAAATTATGTAGGTTTCAGGTACGCAATTCCACAGCACATCATCTGTACATTGTATAGTGTGTTCACGACCCCAAGTCAGGTCTCTGTCCATGACCAATTATCCTCCCTATATGCTCCTCCACCTCCCTTCTCCCCCTCATCGTGGCAATCGCCACACTGCTCTTGCCCACGCGTTTTCTCTCTTTCTCCTTTGTGCTTAATTCTTCCATTTCCCTTCATTTAGCCCTCCAAACTACCCACCCTGGCAGCTGGCAGCCTGCTCTCTATTTATGAGTTTGTCTCTATTTGCTTCTTAGTTCATTTTGTTCATTAGATTCCACATATGAGTGAATTCATATGGTACTTGTCTCTCTCTGACTGGCTTACTTCAGTTTGCATAATGGTCTCCAGGGCCATCTTTGCTGTTGCAAAGGGTAAGGTTTCCTTTTTCTTTTAACAGCCAAGTGGTATTCCATTGCATACATGTCCTGCAGCTTTTTTATGCATTCATTCACTGATGGACACTTGGGCTGCTTCCCAAACTTGGGTATTGTAAATAATGCTGCAATTAACGTAGAGGTACTTATATTCTTTTGAATTAGTGTTCTGGATAAATTCCCAGAAGTGAAATTGCTGGGTCATAAGGCAGTTTCATTTTTAATTTTTTTGAGTAACTCCATACCGCTTTCCACAGTGGCTGTACCCTGTCTGCATTCCCACCAGCGGTGCACCAGGGTTCCTGCTACTCCACATCCTTGCCAACACTTGTTTGTGGATTTATTGATGATAGCCATTCTGACAGTTGTGAGGTGATATCTCATTGTGGTTTTAATTTGCATTTCTTGATGATTAGTGACATTGAGCCTCTTTTCATATCTATCAGCCAATCTGTGTGTTCTCTTTGGAGAAATGTCTGTTAAGTCCTTTGCCCATTTTTAATTGGATTATTTGTATTTTGGTATTGAATTTTATAGTTTTTTAAAAATAAATTTTGGATATTAACCCCTTATCAGATGTATAACCCCTTATTCTTTTTATTTATCTTACTTTTTCTCTTTTCTCCTTCCTTACTTTTTCAGGGAGGGGGTCAGTAGATTTTTTGCTCACATTCTATTTTCATCTCCCCCAACTAGATTTTATCTTATGCATTTAATTTCTATTCTTTTTATTATTATGTTATATTTTCACACAACTATTAAAATCTTCGACCTCTTACTGACTAAAACAGGAGCTTAAGATGTTTTACTCTCAAAAGCCTATGTGTGTGTTTATATTACATATTATACATAGATACACTATAACATATTATATATGTAATGTATATGTGTTTATGCTATATAATACATAGAATATGTTATATGTAGTATACAATACATAGAATATACACATTCTATGTATTAATATAATATATAGAGTACAGTTGACCCTGAACAGTGTGGGGGCAGGCGACACTGAGCCCCTCCTGCATTCAAAAGTCTGCACATAACTTAATTTGGTCCTCTATATATGCAGATTCCCAACTGTGAATGTAAAATCTAAAATCCATGTGTAAGTAGACTGGCACAGACTGTTCAAACATATGATATTCAAGGCTCAACTGTACATATAATTTTAGTTTTACATTATATTTATTAACCCCACTGGAATTTTTAGAAATTGTTTTGTATGACCACTGATATTTTAGATTTACCCATATGTATACCATTTTTTTTTTTGCTTGCATCTCAGATATTTTTTTCTGAGGTAACTTTTGCTTTCTGCCTAAAGTATATCCCTAAAGTGACTTACACTGTCTCCTGTTTGCTGTTGTTTTTGTTGAGAAATTAGCTCTTAGCTTATTTTTTCTTTCACAGTAATTTGCCTTATTTTTTTCTTGTGCTTCTTTTATAATACTATGTCTCTGGCATGCCATGGTTCCAATACAATGTGCTTATTTGTGAGTTTTTAAAAATTTATTGTGTTTAGATTTTTTACATTTTTAACCTCTTTCTATCAACATGTAAATTTTGACTCTATTAATTTATTATTTGTGTGATTTGTTAATGGAAATATGACAGTCTGAAGAACTCTCTGTTTAAACTCTCCTCTGTTTTCTTGTGTATTGTCCTGTTCTTTCTCTGCCTTTTGTTTGCATTTCTTTTGTCCTTTATTTTTTAGTTTCTCTTTTTCGTTTCCATGCTGGCACTTAATGGGACTGGACTTTTACTGATAGATATAATGGAGCAAGGAAATAGGCTGGAAGCATCTGCGACTTTGATTTGGATTTGTTTTCTTGAGCTCTGTTCAAGGTCCATCTTCACTCAGTTTTTCCCATCCATGAGATTGGCATGGTTGACAGCGACATTTATAGTGAAGCTCTCCTTGTTTACATGTCCTTTCCCAGTGACTTTCTAAGCTCAGATCTTTTAAATAGTACAGATCATCTGGTTAACTGCTATGCGACCTCATTTTATACACACACACACACACACACACACACACACACACGTATGTATATACATTGGATGATGGTACAGAACAGTGTTTCTCAGACTTCTGGTTTGGTCTCAGAAACCCTTTGCATTTTTATAATTATTGAGAACTCCAAATAACATTTGGTAGATTATACTATTGATATTTATCTTTTTAGAAATTAAAATTTAGAAAGAAAAAAAGTTGACGATTTTCAAATAACAATAATATACCTGTATTGTGTTAATATAAATAATGTATTTTTATGAAAGTAAATATATATACTAAGAAAAAATTAATAATAAAAGTTGTATTATTTTACACTTTTGCATATTTCTCTAATGTCTGGCTGGACAGAAAACAGCAGGGATATTATATTTGCATCTGATACCTATCTGTTGCCGTATTTTACTGTGGTTAAAATGTTTGAAAAAATATGTGACATATAGATACCTTCGTGGACAAGGGAAATCTTCGCAGACCCTTTCTCACCCCAGCCCCCTGTGAGAAGGTGTTGGAGCATCAAGGAGTGCTTAGATCCTCCTCTGAAGTACAGGAAGAGCTGAAAGGCAGATCTGAGTTTGAGTCCTTAGTGATTTACTTACTGGTTGCCACTGGTTTTGCATGCCACTTAACCCCACTGAACTAAAGGTAATTATCTATAAAATAAAGTTTGTATCTTATGGCACAGTTGAGAAAATTTAGTGTGTTGAGAAAGTCCTTTGCAGTTTCAAAACAAAGACTTGGGGTACAACATATGTCTTTTTGGATTTTTTTTCATATTTCCTCTATTCAATTGAGTATGATCTTTTATAGTAAGTAGTTATATATGAAGCCCTCATAATCATAAATGGTAAAAGAAAAAAAGAATATTTTGATTCTGTATATTTTGTAGTTCTAAACAAATGGAAAGTTTTTTTTTCCAGGAGATTATCAGATTATCTCCCTCATTATACTTTCTCACCCTTTCTCTCCAAACTCCTGTTCTCTTAGCTCATCCTGTTAGATAATGCTCTAGTTGGAAGTTCTTTCTGAGTGTAGGCAGTCTGAAGAGAACCCTGCCAAATCAAAGAACAGTGCATTGTTCACTTGCTTTGTCCTTTACCAACTGAAAATACACTTTTAATGGCTAAAAATAACTTCAGGATCCCACACTATTCACTCTTAAGCAAAGAATTAAGTAGAATTCTTTTCAAACAGTCTATTTGTATTTAATAATCCTGTAAATGAGGTAATAGTAATATTTTATTAATTTTTATAACTGATAGAACTCATTCATGAATTGTTGTGAGTAACAATGCTTGGAAATGGGAAGGGACTTTCACTGTCTCATTTTGCAAACAGGAATTGGGCTCTGCTGATGGGCTTCCCAGTTCAAGTGGTTAATCAGAGGCTGTTTCCCACAGCCCAAGCACTGCCAGAGATAATATTCTGCATAAGAGTTCCTTCAGAGTGATCATACTTCAAGTTCGTAATGACTCAAGTTAGGTTTTTGGTAGTTTCTTTTTTAAAAGCTAAAATTACTTTGATTATACTAACTATTTATTCTGTTGTTTCAGGACTTGGAATTTTGAACTGTATTTATCTTTCTGAATGCTTTATAGGGCTCATTACACACAATGAGTTAGATAAGAGAGAGACATACAGATGTGTGTTTTCCCATTCTCTCTGCAATGTTGACTCAGGCTGTGAAAAACCACTTTGGAGAGAGCTGAGGAAATGAGGTGAGGTATGTGAAAAACAGAATTCAAATCTATGTATGGTTACTGATTCACACACATTTTTTCTTGTGTTATGTCTTCTTTTGGAAGCAAAGATATGGGTGTGGTTCTACAAGAAAAAATGCTCATGCAGAGTATCAGAAATGACTTTTTGCTACATGAGTAAAGATGTGCAGATATTTTTTATTGATGCTTTTCTGTGCCTCTCTAATGACAGAGCATTCTGGAGAATCCAGTTTAGTAGTTTACTAGCTTGGTGAGACCATAAAAAAATTATACTACCCTGAAATAAACTCATTGTCATAGATATTATCTTGAAATACTCAGTATATCATTAAAGGATGAAGGTATTATTAAGGTTGGAATTTATTTTTCAAATCTCTTCTTCAATGGATTAAAAAAAATTTTTGTTCAACTGCAGTTGTCCCCATCTTCCTCCCACCACTCTCCCTGCCCCCCTGCCACCTCCCACACTCAGTCTTACGCCCCCCCCCCACCACCACCACGGTTGGCTTTGTCCATGGGTCCTTTATACATGTTCCTTAATGAATTTATTGCAGCTGGCTTTAAAATATCTTCTGGCCCTCCTTCCCTTTTGCTTTACTGTAAGTACTTCATGCTTTTAAAAAAGTATTGCCCCCTCCCCCCACCACTTCATAGTGTTGAGTGGCCTGTGATGTACCTGTGCTGGGCTACTAACAATTTCTTTGTCACTGGAATGTTCTTCCTGTGTCTTCCCTAAGCCCCCTTCAGCCACTCTGAGAATGGAATGCCATCCATTCTTAGAGGACCTCCTTCAATTTCACCACCCCCATAAATGGTTTTTAGAATAGTGTTCTTCCTACCCTTTTCTTCTATTGTTCTGTGTATTCGTATCACTCACTCCAGTATTATGTGGATTATAGATATCAGTGCTATGTCTCTGACCACCAAACCAGGCAGGCCCTTGGAGGGCCAGGATTGTGTCCTACGTCCTTTGAGGATATCTGCATCCTCAAAGTTATCTCTCAACAAATGTGTATCATGTTAAATTGCGTATGACTTTTGAAATAGAACCCCCTCTTCCTTAAGCAGGTAGGAAGGACACATTGAGATGAGCAAGGCACATTTGAAATGAGGGTATAGTGGCTGATGCTCATGCCTTAGGAGCCCAGTATCTTAATTTTTCCTGTTATTATTTCCATGTTCCAAATAATCAAAGTACTTTGGAGAGTTCTTAACATACCCCCAAATTGAGCAAAATCTAGAATACATTTAGTAAGTTAAGTATAATGTGGCTGCTATAGCCCAGTAATGGGCCTTAGACATTAACTACAAAACATGAATTATAAATAAATGTGTATACATTTAATTTTAGATAGGTTAAAAGTGAGCAAAATTGCTAAATGTCCTACGTGCCCCTTGGTTGTTTTAGCTATATATTATATTTATGGAAAAGAGATTTTAGATATTCCAGGAACAATTTTCCAGATTCCTCTCCTTCCAAAATCGTACAAGTGGATATGACACTGAAAGGGAAGACAAGGCTCATTTATGCTATTTCACTCATCCGATAATATCTTACGGTTGTAATTATTCCAGAGGAAACAAACGTGTCTGTGAAACAAGAAAATAAGATCCATGTAGTTCCCCCAATCACATGAGATGATATGACCCATATACTTAAATAAAACATTAAAATAATGCACTTTTCAAGTCGGAAAACTGCATTAGTATTTTATTTGTAGTAGGAATAATCACCCATTTATTTGTAGTAAGTGGTCACAGGAGGATTTGATTTGGTTATCCTTGGGTGTCAAAGAGGACTCAGGTCATTGTGGATGCAGTAACTTAAGAACATACTCAAAATTAAGTTGCTCTCTCACTAACTCTTTCTGTATGTATGTGTTTCTGTGTATATCTACATGTTTTAATTAAATAGTAATTAGGGCAGTATGAACTAAACATAATGTTCCTGATTTTTAAGCAGTATAATCAATTGGCCTCTGAGTCCTTGTGGTGTTTAGAACATTCAAAGACTTGGCTACATAATGACTAATTTTAACACTTAAGACTTCACTTACTTAAGAGCTTATCTTAATTCATATTTGTATATTTATACCAAACTGAACTCATTGATTACTTGAAGATATTTAAATAAAAATTATAGTCCAAGTGAATCATATATTTTTCAATCAACAATATCATGTTAGTTTCTTATAAGCTAACATAAAGCACATATAAGGAATTGTGACAGTAGGGAGTATAAGCAGAAGTTTCTGCTCTTCAGAATTAACTAGGACTTGACCACGACTAGACATTTTCTATATGATATATCTACATTGGGGAGAGAGAGATAAAGACATATCTTTTTATTACCCACAGATGGTTTAAAAATGCATTTAAAAATTGATATTGGATGTTTCTGATATATCTATAACTGGTATAATTTTATATTTCAATTATGAAATGTAAAACAAACTAAAACATAAATAACACATAAAATGGCAGGTTTATATAAAATGCTATTCAAAAGCCAGTTTACAAAAAGTTCTTGCATTTCCTTTCAAAGATAGAGAATTCAATAGTTCTGCAAAACATAACTGAAGTTACTGAGGGAGTTAACGTAGTAGTTTGCCTTAATGCACAGGAAAATTTAAAATGTTAAAATACTGATGGCCTTGTGAAATGTGATAAAATATGTCACACTGATTTCCTTGCCCTCTACTGCCCTCTCCATACCATGGCCACATTTCCCAGGCCTCTGGCCGCCACATAATTGTCAATTGAACAATGTAGGAACTCAGTGTCTGATGGGCTGAATGACTCCTTATTTTGTTGAGAAACAACTTGAGACTCAGACCTTTAATTTTTCTAAAGCAGTATATAGAGCACAGCAAGCTCATTTGGTAGAAATGGACTTTGATGTCATTGACTTTCTGGACAATTTCCCCTTTGTAGTCTGTACCTAGTCCTGCCATCTAAAAAGTTTCCCTCAGGGAAACCCTGACTCACGGACTTTCATTTTAGCTACAGAGAATAGTCTATTTCAATACACATAGTCATCCACGTTTTGGGATTTGTTAGGCTTAATTAATAAATAATGGATTAAAAGCTAATAATGATGGAAGAAAAAACACATAAACATATTTTTTTTAATAAAGGGAATGAACTGCTGATACCACAATAGCCAGGATGAATCTCAGAACCAGACAAAAGCTACATACTTTGTGATTCCATTTATGTAACATTCTGGAAAGGCAAGAATATAAAGATAGAAATCAGATCAAGGGTACCAGTAGTGGGAATGGCAGATTGACTGCAAATGAAGAAAATTTAGGGGGGTGAGAAAATATTCTCTAGATTGTAATGGTGGTCCCATGATTGTATACATTTGTCAAAACTCAAAGGAACTGTATGCCTGAAAAGGTGAGTTTTGCTCCATTTAAAGCATACCTTAATAAGTATGATATAAAAGAAAGAAATCGATGAGGGAATGAGTGGAACATACAGTGGTGGATAACTAAACTTCCTGCAGTTTCTTTGGGTTTTGATCTTTAAGTAAATTTTAATAGTTAAATTTCATATTGATGACACATTACATATTTTTTAAAATAAGCACTAACACAGTTGATTATTTTTATTTAATTAGTACTTTATGCCAGTACTGTCTTAAGAGCTTTATAAATATTAACTCATTTAATGCTCATAACAGACAACCCAGTGAGTAGATAATAGTTTTATTCTCATTTCACAGGTGATAAAAGTGAGCTGTAGAGAAGATATGCAGTTTCTTTGTGGTCACCCAGCGGGTGAGTGGTGGGGCCAGGACTCAGACTTTGTTAGTCTGGCTGCAGAGTCTGTACTCATAACCACTGCAATTACACAGGCTTTATCATCATCATCATCATTATTACTATTACTACTGCTTTTTTCCAGCTTTATTGAACTATGATTGATATATAAAATTGTATGTATTTAAGGTATACAACATGATTTAATATATATACATTGTAAATTGATAACTACAATCAAGTTAATTAACACACTCATCACCTCACATAGTTACCATTTTTTATTTATTTTTTTTGTGGTGAGAACACTTAATACATACTTTCTTAGCAAATTTCAAGTCTATAATACATTATTATTAACTGTAGTCACCATGCTGTGTTAGATTCCCAGTCTGCAAACCCTTTTAATGCTACCTTTTTAGTTAGTAAAACTTGCATTACAGTTTAATTATCATGTACAGTGGATGGAATGCTAGGACTTGGAAACCTATATTAGAGACTGTTGTTTGCATTGTGTGACTTCTGAAAAATCACTTAACCTCTCTAAATCGCAATATGAAATGGGAAGGATCATCCTGCCCGCATTATTTTGTTGGGTTATTGTGAGTCTCAGAGTATGTGTGTGCTCAAACAGTATGTGAACAGTAGGGTGCTGCACAAGCCAGCAGCACTATCAGGTCATTTATGACTATGGCTCACAGGACTACCCATAACTTCTAAACGTGATTGCTCCTTGTTTTAGGAGATAAGACAATGTTTTAAAATGTAAAATTGTAATCCTTTCTAAAAATAAGACATAAAATGTAAATATCCAAGTTAAAATGAAAGTTCATACTTAAAGACATTAAAAATTTTAATACAAAAAGAAAATATTTCTAATTCTGCCTAAATAAGAAAGGTGTATTTTTAGTATAAATATTCAGATAGAGGTAGCTTTTATTTATAGTTTGCAGGGAGACACCATATAATATCTTTGAACTTCAACTCCATGGTAACAGGAATAATTGTGCAGCTAGAGTTCCAAAGCTGATCTAGTTATTTATTGATGTACGACTTGTTACAAGTTATTTAACTTCTATGAGCCTAAATTTCTCTTTTATCTATAAAACAGATAAGATAATAATACTTATTCCATAACATTGATTTGAATATCATGATAATTAATGTATAAAGAGTGCTTACAGAGTATTTGGCACATAGTAAATACCTAATACATGCTAACCCTTATTATTATTGTTATGATTATTATTTTCACATTAGCATTTGTCCAGAAAGATAGTTTATTCACAATATGCTATATTTTTCTGTTCAAAAAGTATGGTTATACTATTTAATTTAATCTATGCACAGAGATGTACCTACTCAGTTATTCTCTCTTCTACTTGTTAAGCAGTTTCTCTTCCTTGCTTAGAGATTTCTTTCACTAAGACTGTCATTTTTCTAACCCTCTCGGGTTGACGTCTTAGAATCATTTTTATTTATGATCACTGCTGCTTCTCTCATGGCCATTCAATCATCAGATCTTTCTGATTTTATCAAACAATATGAGTTCAACAAGTAACTTTTGCACAAGTATAAACAACAAAACAGTGTCCCTAATATCAGGGAGCTTTTAATCTGGTAGAAGACACAGACATATAAATATAGTATGATGTTAATATGTAGCTATTAATAATAACTTTAAATGTCAATGACTTAAATGCTCCAAAAGACATAAGGTAGCTGAATGGACAAGAAAGCAAGATATAGATATAGATGATATAGATATAGATATAGATATAGATATAGATATAGATATAGATATAGATATAGATATAGATATACACACACATACACATATATATACTATCTATAAGATATATAACAAGATAACATATATATGTATATATGTTATCTACAAGAGACCCACCTCAGAATGAAAGATATACACAGCCTAAAAGTAAAGGGATAGACAAACATATTTCATTCAAATGGAAATGAAAATAAACCTCAGGTAGCAATTCTTATATTTGACAAAATAGACTTTAGAACAAAGGCTATAATAAGAGACAAAGAAGGACACTACATAATGAAAAAGGGAGCAATCCAACAAGAGGATATAACCTTTGTAAACATTTATGCACAAAACATAGAAGCACCTAAATACAGAAAACAAATCTTAATGGATATAAAAGGAGAGGTCAACAGTAACACAGTTATAACAGGAGATATTTAACATCCCATTGACATCAATGTTTAGGTCGTCCAGACAAAAAAATCAATAGGAAACAGCAGCCTTAAATGACACAGTAGATCAGATGGATTTAATTGATATCTTCAGAATATTTCACTCCATAGCAGCAGAATATACATTCTTTTCAAGTACTCATGGAACATTTTCTAGGGTAGACTGCATGCTAGGACACAAAACAAGTCTCAATAAATTTAAGATTGAAATCATAGCAAGCATCTTCTCAGACCACATTGGTATGAAACTAGAAATTAATTACAAGAAAAAAAACTAAAAAGCTCACGAAGATGTGGAAGCTAAATTACATGTCACTAAACAATGAATAGGTCAAAGAAGAAATCAAAAGATACCTTGAAACAAATGAAAATGAGAACACAGCTCCAAATCTATGGGACACAGGGAAAGCAATCCTAAGAGGGAAATTCATAGCCTTACAGATCTAACTCAGAACATTATGTTAAGTGAAATAAGCTAGTCAGAGAAAGACAATACCTATAATTTCACCCATATGTGGAATCTAATGAACAAGCTGAACTAACGAGGAAAATAGGGACAGACTCAGAGATGGAGAGCAGCATGACAGCTAATAGGAAGGTAGAGCTTAGGGGATGGAGGGATTGAGCAGAAAGGACAAAGGACTCATGGACAAGATGGCAGTGTGGTGACTGCTAGGGAATGGGGGTTAGAACAGGGATAAATGGTAATGGAAAAAATACACTGAAGATTAAATAAATAAATATCCCCCTCTAACAGAAGAAATAAGAAAAATCTCAAACAATCTAACTTTCCACGTAAAGGAACTAGAAAAAGTACAATAAATAAAGGCTGAAGTGAGAAGGAATGAACTAATAAAGATCAGAGCAGAAATAAATGAAATAGAGTCTAAAAAAATGCAAAAGATTGATGAAACCTAGAGCAGGTTATTTGAAAATATCAACAAGATTGACAAACGTTTAAACAGATTCATCAAGAAAAAAAGAGAGAAGACCCAAATAAATAAAATCAGAAATGAAAGAGGAGAAGCAACAACCGACAACACAGAAATACAAAAGATTATAAGAGAATATTATGAACATCTAGATGCCAACAAATTGGACAAGCTGGAAGAAATAAATTCCTAAAACATACAGTCCTCCAAAACTGCATCAGGAAGAAACAGAGAATCTGCATGGATCAATTACAACTAATGAAATGAAGCAGTAATAAAAAAAAAAACCTCTCAGCAAAAAAAATTCCTAGACTGGATGACTTTACAGGTGAATTTTATCAAACATTCAAAGAATAACTGACACTTCTACTTTTCAAACTGTTCCAGAAACTTCAAGTGGAGGGAAGACTCCCAAGCTCATTTTATAAGGCCAGAATTACTCTAATTCCAAAGCCAGATACAGACACTACAAAGAAAGAAAATTTTTTATTTATATGTATGTGTGTGTGTATATAATATGCACGCACACAATATAGGTTTATAATATGCACACATGTGTACATACATGTGCACATACATACATATGGTATGTGTATGATATACATATATAATATATGTGTGTGTGTATATAAAATGAAAAACCTAGTGCATTAAGGAAAGAAATATTTATTTTAAATCCTCATTTGAAGATATGTTTATTGATTTTAGAGAGAAACGAAGGAAAGGAGGAAGGGAAAAAGGGATTGAGAGAGAGAGTGAGAAAGAGAGAAAGAAACATTGATTGGTTGCTTCTCGTATGAACCCTGACTGGGCATCGAACCTGCAGCATATTGGTCTGTGGGATGATGCTTCAACTTACCGAGCCACCAGGCCAGGGCAGGAGTATTCCTTTTTATTGATGCCAGAGAAGCCTCTTTTGATCAAAGTATTTTATAGATCTGATCTCAGTCATTTTATTATGAAATTCAATTCCTAAATGTTTCCTTTTTATATTAAAAATCATTTAAATTATAATTATTTTGATCAAATATGCATTATTAATAATTGTAGTTATAACTCAGTCCAGACAAAAATAACTTTTAACATTGAGAGCAATATGGTCAGAGGAAATTGAAAAGATTTCCATTTCATAACATGTTTTTGTAGTAGACTTTTTGGATGAGCAATAAAAGACTTTTAAAGAAAAATACATTATGTTAAATTCTATAGAAGAATGAATGGAAATGCAGTTTTAAGAAAAGAAAGAAGCAATATAATATCTTCAATTATTAATGAAGAGTTTGTGCATGAATTTTATTTAGATGTTATTGGTTATAAAATCACTTTGGTATTAAAATTCCATTACATATATTTAAAAGCTCTTATATGACTTTTATTTGAAAATGTAAATATTTATAATATAGTGGAATTTATAACTTTTACAGCTATTTAAACATTTAGAGTAATTCTAAAATATTTTAGAAGTCATCTTAAAAATGTGTGAAGCTTTAATAGTTTTCCAAAATCTGACTGCCATTAATGCAATTCACTGCTTGGCCTACAGACATGAACCTGCTTTGATTACAATGCAGAATTACTGTCAATGAATGTTTATGCTCAATCCTCTAACTGTTGTTTAAATTTGTATCTTCTACAGATTGGTGGAAAATATTAGTCATTGAAATTCATTCAACTTCCCAAATGTTTTCCCTTAAATCTGAATCTGAATATAGCAAAACAGAGCAAGAGAAAGAATAAACATAGTGTGATGTTCGAGTGATCTATACAGGGCATAGCAGTCACTTCCACGAAGGAG
The DNA here is from genome assembly GCA_004024845.1 of Tonatia bakeri. Taxonomy (NCBI): domain Eukaryota; kingdom Metazoa; phylum Chordata; class Mammalia; order Chiroptera; family Phyllostomidae; genus Tonatia; species Tonatia bakeri. Next base: position 15,942 of record PVIA01000554.1, read on the forward strand.
CAGGCTGGTTTGTCAGAGGGGAACACGTGGACCTTGTCAACTCAGTCATCCACTCAGTTGGAAGAAGTGTCCTCAATTTCTCTCTTTATCCAGCTTCTCACAATTCATATTTTTTACTTTTAAAGCATATCCTGAATCTCTCTGCTTCTTTCCGTTTCCACTGTACTTCCCTAGTCCAAGATACCATCATTTCTCATTTGCACTAAAAGTGCTTCCCAGTTGATATCCTTACTCCCATCACTGCCTTGCTGTAATTTATTTCTATGAGCCATTCAGATTGTTTGAAAAATCAGTACATTAGAGACTGTTAGTCCTTTGTTTAATTTCCTCTTCACTGTATTCTCATTGCATTTAGAAAAAGGAATCTGAACTCCATCCACCCTATGACCTGTAAGACTTCAATGACAGGCCTGTCTCTAACCTTGTCATATCAGGGCAACCATAATGGATTTTTTTCTACTCTTGCACACTCAGAGCTTATTCCTGTCTTTGGTAGAAGAAATAATGGCCTCTCAAACATGTCTATGTCCTAATCCCCCAAACCTGTGAATATGTTACCTTTTGTATCAAAAAGGACTTTGTGTAAGTGATGAAGGGTCTTGAGATGGAGAAAATTACCCTGGATTATCCAGGTAGGCCCAGTGCAGTAACATGTGCCTTTACGAGCAGAGACCCCTTCCTGGCTGTTCCAGAGACAGAGATGTTACTCCACAAGTAGTTTCAGAGTGATTCTATGTTGCTGCCTTTGAAGATGAAGGAAGAGGCTGTGAGAATGTGGGTGACCTGCAGAAACTCAAAAAGGCAAGGAAATGAATTCTTCCTTAGAACTCCTAAAAAAGGAATGCAGCTTTGCAGACATCTTTATTTTAGCCTAATTCAGACCCAGACTTCTGACCTACAGAACTGTAAGTTAATAGTACTTTTGTATTGTTTTAAACCTCTAAGTTTTTGGTAATTTTTATGGCAACCATAAAAAAATAATATACCATTCCAAGCTACTCATCCTTGATATTCCCTCTGCTTGGAATGCCTGTTCTTGCTTCAGAGCTTCAGGGATAGATCTTTTTTTTTTTTTTTTAAATTTTATCTTAATTGTTGTTCAAGTACAGTTTTCTGTCCTTTACTCCCATCCCATCCCAGCCCACTCCCCCATTCCTCCCCACCTCCCTCCCATTTCCACCCCCTCTAGTTTTTATCCATGTGTCCTTTATATTTGTTCCTATGATCTTACCTTTAACAGGAACCTAAACAACAAAACAAACAAACAAGCAAAAAATACAGCCAAAGACACTGAAATAGAAAACAGGCTGACAGTGACCAGAGGAGAGCGGGGAAGGAATTTCAGGGGAGAATGTGAAGGGATAGATCTTTTTAAAATTCTAGGACTCAGATTCACTCTTACCTCCTTAAATGGGTCTATCCTGATGCAGCATCCCTCCTACCAACAATTCCTGGTCAACTCTAAAACAATTCCTGTTTATTACCTTCATGGCATGTCACTGTCTGGAATTGCCTTGTTTGCTCACTTACTGATGTTTGTCCACTCAAGGCTGTAGCTCCATAGCCTCAGGCATCTTCTCTGTGTTGTTCACAGCTGTATCCTTAGTGTCTTGAATAGAACTTGGCAAATATTAGATAATCAACAAATATTTATTGAATGAGGGAATGAGTAAGACAAAGGAGATGGTGAGAGCCTGAGCAAAATTCTGAGGTGTGAAAGTGCTTATGTGCCTGGGACAATCTATGTGTCTATGGCTGCAGCCAAAGAGGAAAGCAGGAGATGGGAATTAAGAAGTCGGAATACACTTCTACTCCTCCTCATTACTATGAATATAATTAAGAAAATATCATGTTACTATATCTTCTAAGTACTTGGGGATTGATTTATTATTTTTTTTAGAAAGGGGAAGAAATTGAGTAAAGAATGCATAGCAAAATCAACAGGACTCTGTGACCCAATGGATGTAGATTGAGGGAGAAGGAAGAATGTTCCTGGTTTCTGAATTTGGGACTAGAATAATGGTGGTAGTGTTACGCAATTGGTATAAAGAACAATGGAAGGTAATGGTTTCATTCCGGACTCTGAGTTTCAGGGACTTGTCCATAGGGAGATGTTCAATGCAGGCACTTAGAAATACAGGTCTATAACTCAGGAGGCCTTGACAGGAAGTCATTAGCATGTAAATAGAAAAAAAAAGTCAATGGATCTGTTAGTTAATTTTGCCCAAGACAATGGACAAGGAGGGACAAAAGCTAATAATACAACATTGCAAAGCACAATAACTTTCTGAGAGGAATTACCAAAGGCAGTTTGAGCAGAAAAGAGGGGGTGTAAGAGGACTGTTTGAGACCAGGTAACCATGAGAGGCAAGAGTTTCAGGAAGATGGGAGTAAAGTATCAAGCTCTGTAGAGAGGAAAGAAGAAGGATCTTTGGGTTTACCAGCAAAAAGATATTGATGTCTCTTGCGTTACTGGTGATGATATCCTGATACATGGTGTGAAGTATAACTGGGAGGTAGAAGAGTGAAAGGAAAACAGATTATGGAAGATTTGAAGGTAAGGGAAAGTTTTTGTTTGTTTGTTTCTGTTTTGAGGAAAGAGAGGAGGAGACTGAGAGTTCTGTCCTGAAGGAGATGTGATAAAGAAGGGGAGTGAGCAACAGTCCACAGGGGTATTGGCTTCTGTGACCAGATGCTGCCCGACTCAGTTCATCTTCATGTCCTATTGGCTTGTTTATTATTCCAGATAGCTTAAAGAAAATATAATGGATGAGCATCTTCAAAACCAGCTAAAACATCTATTCTCATCAATAAAGATTTTTTGTCAAGATGTATTGGATTGCACTTTTATGGAAGAAAGACAGTGTAAATAGTTAAAACTATTGATAAAATGGAAACATTTGATCATAGAATTGTGTGTGGTGTTAGAAGGTTTCTGTTTGTGAAGTGTATGTAACAAAAATAAAATTTCAAAAAACTTAAAAAAAAAGTGCAGGAAGAGGGATCAATCCGGAAAGGTACAGAGGTGCCTTTTCTTCTGAACTGGAAGTACTGGTATCGGGTAAATCTAAGAGTCAGGAAGCAGTGGGACCTCTCACGGTGGAGTTAGACATCCCTGAAATAGAGTGTTAAATCTACCACTCCTTAGCTGAGCAACTTGAGCAGTGAAATTCCTTGAACCATAATTCCTTATATATGTATTGAGAAAATGATAAATACTTTTCAGGATTGCTGTGAATAATTGAACTAGTAAAAATGCACCAACCAGGCACATATTATTATATTGTGTACACTAGTGGTAGGCTTCATTGGAATTGCAACATGTTTCTGAGCTCTGCACTAAGGCCTGAGGCCTAGAATCAGTTTTTCAATGACTAAGAGATGGTGAAGTTCTCTATCCTGAATTCAGCCACATCTATTAAACAGACACACCTGGTTAACACCTGCATATTCTTTATTATTTTCAAAATTGAATGTAGGGGTCCCAAAGCCAAACAGTGGAAAAACCCATGTTACAAAGCTCACAAGGACATGAGAGAAGGCTAATTTATCTCAGCTTTTCTGAGATAAATGTTTGCTCTGCCCCTGTCATACCATGTGGTTTTGGTAACTGGGAAGAGGACGCTCAAACTGGACGAAACTGTGAGAGTTTGCCTTGTGTTTTTAATCTTTCTTTTAAAATCTACATTTACAGTTCAGTTTAAGATAACTGTAATGATAAGCTGATAATAACTGTTTTAATAACAGATACTAAGATGCTAGTCTAAGCAAGCGCTGAGCATTTGTGCACACTGATTCTGCTGCAAGTCCTGTGATCTTATCGTATCTTCAGCATCTAGAGTATTTACTGAGAGTTGAGAGTTGTAGATACCCTGTAAATGACCAATGTCTCTTCGCTCTAGTTGAGGTTCCACAGGAGGCGTCTGACAATTTTGCCATGCCTTTGGTATTGGGATGCTTGTGTCTGGCTCTTCCCCAAAATAGTTAAATTATTTTCCTGATATTCTTTTTGAATATTAAGCAAGGTGTTTTTCAAGTCCTGGTCTCTCTCATAGATCAAGAAAAAATTTAGTAAAGGGTCATATTTGATCCTTACTCAGCCCATTCATTTAAGTGAGACCAGGCCACCTCTGGGGGACAGTATGGTGGTGACAGAATTGAAATGAGACACATCTAAGTGGCCAGTTAAAATAAGATGCCCTGGGTTAGAGCTGCTTGCTTGGAAAGTCGACCTATGGAGTACTTCTCCAGAGACTGTAGTTCCAAAAAACTTTCTTGAATTTCTCCAAGAAATAAAGAAAATAAAGAAAAGTGACAATAATGCATTATTTAACTAATCTCACCCTACATTTTCCTCCTTCCTCTGAATTTCTACTGTACTTAATGTACCTTACAATATGTATATGCATGTTTATTTTCTTAGCATCTACATATGTTCCTTGAAGGCAATGGCCATGACTTTAACTTCTTCCATGTCATCTTCTCCCTCCCATTGCTTAGCTCAGTACAGGTACCTGATCGCCGCTGAGTGACTAGAAACAGTTGACTCACCTATATTATACAGAATAGCCATTCTGACTGCAGGTGGACTCCAGGTAGCAAATGTATTAGCTTATATCTGAGGTCATTAAGATCTTGGCAAGCATGAGTGTGGCACAGAAGTTCATGGGTATTGCTCTTAAATGGCATGTGCAACTGGGACTACCGTATTTGCTGAAAAGTTGATTTGGGGATAATAACACCACCATCTACCTTTATGTAGCAATTTGGAATTTATTTAATAATATATTACTCATTTTAGTGTCACTAAGCCCTGTATACTAGTCATGGCAAAGTCCTTTAGTCAGATGAGAAAACTGGAGCGCACAGAGATAACGGACTTTGTGCTTACGAAATTGGTGAGCGGTGGAGCTGAGGTTTGAAGTGAGGCTCTGCATCCAAAGGCGGTGTACTCCCCATTTCTTTACATTAGCATAGTCAACTTTTTCTATGTAACAACATTTTCTGGGATCTGCAGGTATGCCTCCCTAAATAAGAGAGATGGAGAGATAAGGAGAGGATCTTAATTCAAAGTATGGTACATTACAAATTTATTTGTCTAAAGCAGTTTCTTCACCTGAGCTTTATCTGGGCACTGTTTTATTACTCCCCTTCCAGATGCTCGAAAAGAAACGGAATCTGGCAAGAAGACATTCATACTTCATCTTTAATCAGAACAAAGGGTTAAAATTTGATCCTTTGAAAGTTTAAGGTGGACAAGTGTCCTGAATTTTCTAAATGCCCCAAACTAGGCTGTATTTCCTCCCTAATGTCTCTCTCAGCTTATAGGGAAAAAGTTAAGGGGTGTGTGTCTGGGGGAAGGGTTAGGGAGGGTAGAATAAAGACTCTTTCCTTCTAACAGGCTTTCTTTAAAAAAAAAAGGAGAAATAAACGTTTGTTTCTGTGATTAAGCCCCATTTATGCTTAAAACATAAATGAAATAGGAAAAGTTTAAGGCACAGAGGCGAGTGTTCTGATTTGGTTGTTTACCATCAATCAGACCGTTGCTTGGCAGACACTGGATGGTTATGAGCCTGAACAAGCTGAAAAGGGGCAGGAAAAGAAGTGGAGGCAGCATTCTTCCTATTTAAAGCTGCATCGCTTGAAAAAACTTTTCGCAGTCTGTGCTGGAGCTGGTGCTGAAAAAGGGGGTTTGCAGAGGCTGCCCTGGGGCTGGTGCTGAAAGAAGAGCCCGCAGTTGACTTCATGGTGCTACAATAACCTTAGAATCTACTTTTCACTCCCAGGAGGACCCACATGTCTAATATTTAGACATGATGGCAAACTGGGTGGAAGCAAGACCTCTCCTCATTCTTACTGTTTTATTAGTGCAATTTGTCTCAATAAAAGCCCAGGAAGAAGACGAGGATGGTGAGTTTGCGTTTGCTTTGCTTGTGCTGTTTATTACAAGGTTTGGGAAATAAGTGGAATGTTAAGCCTCAGGAAGAGTGTGAAGAGGAGGTTCTGGTCTGAAGTTGGGAAGGGGGCTGACAGCACCTGGAAGCGGCTTAGAAGACAATGGGGATGTTTGTAAGCCTGTAGCTTCTACATCTGCCGATGGGAAGAGTACACTACTGAATATTTCTGGGTTATAAACCTGAGATAAGTCCTTTTGCTTGAATATGGAGAGTGGAAAGTTTAAAAGAAAAGAAGAATGCTTAAAACGGAGCACTAAAGGCACTTTCAGTTAGAGGAGCTCTGTTCCGTGGGCTGGAGTTTTCAGAGCAAGGAAAAGTGGCAGCAGAGGCTGGGTAGGGTGGAGTCTTTTCTGTAAGGAACTTCAGCTGCTTCATAAAATTCTTTGTTCAGAGAAATCTCTGCAGCCACTCTGATAACCGATTTTTCTTTGTCTTTGGCTAGTTGTTCTTTTCTCTTTACAGGCTTTCACTTCTTTCCCATTTTCACATGTGATCTTAAACTCGCTTTTGCTTACTTAGAGACAGACTCCTTTCTTTCTCCATGACAGAGGCTGATAGAAGCCAGATTTCTTAAACGGTGGTATTTTCCCACCCTACTGACTTTATTATCAGGACAGTGCTGGTTCCCTGTGGATTGCAGAAGGCAGGAAATGAGCATGCCTTCTGTAATTTATTTACCATTGAGTATTTGTATGAACATTATTCTTTAGATATAAGTTTTTTTTTCTTTTCTTTTTATTTGAGACAAATCTTGCCTGGTTAAGAATTTTTTTTCCCGCTGCAATTTGCATGTGCTAGGGTTGGGTTTTATGGTATGGTTAAGCAAAAATGCATGGCTGATATAGAATCAAGAAAATATTTAAATTGGTTCTACTGATTATTAAATCCTTACTTTCCAGGGCTGAAATTTCAAAAACAGACATGTACTCTTTTATAATAAGGCATATAGATTTTCATAACTATTTAACATCAAGCTTGAGCTTTTAAAATTTAGCACATTTATTAAACTTTTCTGTTACTGTCTTTCATATATAATTATATATATATACATGCATATACACATATACATGTGTATGTATATATATAAATACCTGCTTCTGTGTATTTTTATTTTAATGATGTTTATAAAATTAATCTAGAGAACAGAAGTTCTAAAAAACAGTTTAAAGAGTGAAAATAAAAGTCTGGGTGAACACCCAACAATCTGTCTGGAGTCCCATAGAGGGGGCACTTTCTAAAATCTTGGAATTTCTGTTTTAAAAATCTTGGAATTTCTGTTACTTTTTATGTTTTAAAAATCAGGCAATTTATAAAAGTTAAAAACTATGAGTTTCTTTATAATGGTGTGAACAGCATATTGTTTGGAAGGGTAAGGGAGATAATTGAATAGGAAGTAGAAGTCAAAAAAGGTGATAAGAAAATACAGAATATTACAATAGAAATAGAAATTCCGATTATAAAAGGAACAGTTGACTCCCCACCCCCACTGAGCAACCAACAACTTTAAGTTAAAACTTAATACAACTTTCCTTGTTAATATATTTTAAAATAAAAACTTTTATAGAGTATGGAAATACTCGAACATGTGAATAAACTAAAGGACTGTTTTAAAAGATATATGGAATAGGCCACATGTTAAAAGATTTTCCTAAACAGTAATTATTCTGTAGGTATTTCTGAAAAATGAGCAGAGTTTAGTTTTTCTCCATACTAATTTACATAAGTGTCGGGAATGTGATCCTTGGTTAAAAGCTGTCCCCAACTACACACCAGTTCCTCTCCCATCAGTATACCCAAACAGCACAGACACTGGGATTCCAAATGTCAGATTTTACAAAAAAAGAGTAATTGCTTGCATGCATATTACAAAATTAAATTCCTCTGTTTTATTACTCAACCTAAGAGGATACATGTGCTAAGTCAATGCAAAAGAAAGTAGTAATGGCCTTAATTAAAGGTTATATAGAAATAAATATCAGCATCCAGAGTTATAAAACTTGTACTTATCATCCATATTTTGGTTTAAGTTATCATGCATGGGTTAATGTCAATACTTTATTTTCCCTGTTCAGGCCTGTCATAAGCTTCATACCAGTGTCAGATTCTGAAACTCCATGTGATTTTAGGTTTGAGGAGGAACAAACTTAGGTAGATTCTTTAAATTAAAATATCTAAGGCATACGTGCAAAACAAGTGTATTTTTCCTGTTTTAACTGTAACTAAGTCATAATGTGATATTGACTTTATGTACAAATATGTCCCCTTGGAAATGTAGAGGCCTGTTGTCACATGTAAGTACATATTTACAAACCTTTTTCTTTGTAAGGCTTCAAGGTATATTTTTCCTTTAATTGATTGTGGTTATTTACTAAAGTATAAAACATAAGCATAACTGATAAAAATACTTATGAATGATGAGAGTAAAAGAAGTAAATAAAGTTTTAGGCTTTTCAGGCCACAGTCTTTACTATTTCTCACTACATTTTAGGAACTGAATCAATTTTTTTTTAAATTTGTAAAAACTGAAAGGAAAAATTTGGGACTTGGGTTAACTTTAGCAGACACTATTAAGTAACAGAAACCAGAATGACAAAATGAGCTTTTCATGAGTTTCTGTGTATTTGTGTTTGTGGTGGGGGTGTTTTGAAAGGTTCCCCATTTGTGTTTTTATAGGAGAAGAATACTAGTATATTTATAGTAACTTTTATATTCCTAAATAAAGGTCTAACACCTAATAAGCTATATATGAGCACATTCTTATTCTCAAAAGTGGATATACTTAATCTTAGAAAATAATCTTTGCTATCAATCATTAGTATCAACAACAGAGGAGCAGTGGAGAGAGGCGAAGATGTAGAAATGCACTATTTTATTTCCAGAGACAGTAAACACCAGTGCTTTTCAGAAGCCAGACAGGTAACGTAAACAAATAAAGCAAGCACGTGTTTGCACATCGACAGCAGGTGATGGACCTGTAGAAACTGAGGATGCGTGCCCACTTTAAGGCATTTGAAACTAACATTTTTAGAAAGCATTGCATAGGCCAAATACATCATATCTGAGGGCCAAGTCTGGATCATGGGCAATAAATTTGCAGCCCTCTTGTTACAACCCTACACTGATATCCTGGACCCAAGCTGACTTCTGATTACTAAGAGATGAGAGACTCACAATCCTTTCTCTATCATGGTTGTGTGCATTTTATTTATGTATGAGTATAACTGCCATTTATTACATAATTAAAATACAAATATGAAGAAGCAGATGCTTGACAATCAACCATACTTGGATGGGATCACTTTTAAAGAAAGCAGAGAATATGAATACATAGTTTATATATTCACTCATAAATGGTATTAAACTCATTACTATTGAAACAGATACTTTGGATCATATAGTACATACAAAATTTTTATAGTGGATATTTTAATCTAAGTTCAGCTGCATATAGTAGAATACAGTAGTTTAAACAATTAAAAAGGTGGTTTTTAAAAAATATATAAAAGAAGCTCTTAGGTAGTAAAAGGCTGGTATATTGGCTCTACAAAATAATCAGGGATTCAGTCCCTTAAAGCTCTATACTCTCATATTCCTAGAGTAAAATCCTGATGTTATGGTCCTAGATGGCTGCTGGAGCTCCAGCCATTACATTTACTTTCCAGGCATCTGTATAGAGAATGCAAGACAAACACTGCGATTCTCTCATTTTTAATGGAGATTATTAAATCTTCATACCAATTCAACTTACTTGTAATTGGCCAGAATTTAGTTATATAGTCATACAAATCTACAAGGGCAACTAGGAAATGTAGTCTTTTAGTTGAGTGACACTGGCAATGCACTTTACTAAATAGAGTCATGTATGTTGTAAAGGATATAAAAGGGAGCATAGCTATTAAGAGTCAGTTATAGTCCAGACCTCATTGAGCATCAGTGTTAGCTCCTTTCAGTGGAATAGATAGATCTTCTTGTTTCAATGGACAGAGTATAAGTGAGTGACCAGATCTACCCTGGTTATTGCTCACTTTTGATTGGACTACAAAGTCGAGAACACTGAATGGCACTTAAATATTAGGTAGCAATTCTTTGTTTCCTCATTCTAATCAGATAAATTTATAAATACTTAAAACTTTTATGCAAACTAAAGTGAGTCTTTATTTTATAGAGTAATTCAGTGAGAGACCGATAGATTGGTAGATGATAGATAAAGTGAATGCTTTATGTTTGTTGATGAACACAATGTATACTTTGATAATTAGGTTAGTTGGTAAGCAATTCACAAATAAGTATTGAGCTGGCTTCATGAAGGCCTACCGAAAGAGCTTGTTAATAACATAGATTGTAGACTCCCTCCTTTCCAAACACCCTGATTTCATAGATTTGGATGGGAATTGCAAAGCTTTCTAGGTGATACTGATTTATGTTGGTGAACCACTGTATTAAATCTCTGCCTAACATGCTTTTGATCTTGATGTGGACCAGTTGGCTTCTTGTTCCAAGGCCACACACTGTGACTTTGGTATTAAATTGCTATTCTAATTATCCCTTTCACTTATAAGGGTACCTAATTAAAGTTTGCCTGTAAACCATTGCAAATTCACCATCCTTTTTTGGAAAAATAACTCAAGGCCCAAATCCTCCTCTTGGCAGCGTGGGTAAATCATTCTATGCAAAGGACACAAGTTATTCAAACTTACTCCAGGAGAATATATAGTTTTCATTTTCACTCTTCTTGCTTTTACTTCCTGTTCTTCACACTGTTAGCACTATCACTACAGGCCTGACGTTCACTGTGTTGATTATTCTAGAAGTGCACATAACTCGGGATGTGAGGTAAAAACAGAAAGAGAAAGCTTTGTTTTGAGGATCTGTGACTTAGAAGGTTGGAGTCATGTTAATCCATGGCCACAGAATGAATTTTTTTAATCCAACAGTTAGCTCCTACTTGAAGGATAATTCATGCACCATCACTTGGCCTAATATAGCATTCATAAAGTATCTAGAAATGGATCAGTCACTTTTTGACCTACTCATTTTTGCCTTCAGATCACAACCTTAAAAAGTTTTGATTTACAAATGAGAGATAGTAATGGTGGGGGGGAAGAGTAAAGTTTTGATTTACAAATGAGATATAGTAATGGTGGGGGGGAAGAGTAAAATTGTTTATTATTAATTGAATCTAGTGAATAAATTTGAGTAATTTGCACAAGATTATATAAGACAATGGAATTGTTAAGAAGATATCGACAATTCAGTTTTCCTTTAACTTTCTTTCCATGTAAATTTCATGTAAGACTGTTGATCTGTTATAGTCAGTATTTAAAAGAGCATCTACTCCTGGCATTCCCATGGGCAGTAGTTAATCCTATGGAAAATTTTGGCTTAAAGTTGTGACCATGTTAGTGGTTTTAGTGTTTTTATTTTATTGTATTAATCTGTTTAAAAAAGAACCCTTGAAAGAAATCAAGATGGTTCAATCTTTTTCTGAATATACTTTCTAAAGAATAATGTATTAGGGAAATTATAATAGCACAAGATTTTCTTTAACCACATGTTGCCCTCTACAGAAAAGACAGTAAAGTTAATAATATTAATAATTGATATCAACATATTAGTGGAAATTTGTCCCTACAGTTTTCTGATCTAACATTCAAATTCAAAAATGTTTATATGCTTCTTTTAAAATTTAGTTAGGAAGGAGAAAAGATAGTCACAGTTTTTTTTCTTTCTTTTCTTTTTTGGATGTTTGCTTAATCAGAATTATAAATTGTTTTGTTTTTTTTTAAAGAGAGGGAGAGAAACATCAATATGTGGTTGCCTCTTGAGGACCCACTACTGAGGACTTGACCAGCAACCCAGGCATGTGCCCTGACTGAGAATCGAACTGTCAACCCTTTGGTTCACAGGCCAGCACTCAATCCACTGAACAACACCAGTCGGGGCTATAAATCCATTTTAAGATTACAACAGACTATGTTCTTGGTGGAAACATTGCTTGCAACATAGGCAGCATAGGCTTGTTGTAGTCTCTAAACTTTAATGAGTGAAGCGAGCCTGAGTCCAGCCATCAGTGGAGGAACACACGGGTTCTGGTTCTCCCCTGGTATTCAGCGGTTTTCCAACCTGCAGAATCCCGGAACCTCGTTGCGACTCTGGGTCTGCATATCAAATTGGGCCGATTGTACACAATCCTGTGAATTTGATGAGACTCTTAGGAGGGTCATTTGGCAGTTTTACCTGAAGGTAATTTTATAGCACTTAAATGAGATACAGAAAGTGATATTACTATCTGATTGCAGTCATCACAAACCTTTGTGGTCTATTTTTCACTTCCACCAAATCTTTGAATTGGTTTTGAAAAACCTTGTGGATTTGTTCTTCTGTATTTTGTTCATTCTCCTTAGGGAACTTACCCCATCAATCATGCTCTCTTTTCCATAACTTCAATCATTTCCTTTCTGTGGACTCTCCCTCCTCGGCCCATAAACAAGCTCAGCTCTCTCCCAGGGCCTAACTCCCACCCTCTCTTTATCATTAGCCCGCTGCTTTTTTTTTTTTTTTAAAGGAGTAGTATAGTTTTCTCTCTGCCTGCCTGCTCTTACTCATCCTACCGAACTCTGACTTTTGCTCCCTTCCATTCTGTCTAAGTTGGTCTAATACAATGAGGACTGAAATGTGTGGTGTTCCAGTAGTCCCCTTTCACCTATTATTAGGCCTTTCTTCTTTATTTGATGTCACTGACTGCTCCAGCTTTCCAGAAAGAAGCTACTCTTTGAAGTTTCTCCTTCTCCCTACCTGACCTTTCTCTCAGCTTTGTGGCTCCTTATCCTCCTAAATCCCTTAGAAATTTTTCTTATAGGATTTAGGTCACTGGTCTTCTCTGTATGTTCTCTTCCAAGATCATCTAGAAATCTTACTGTCAGGGTTTTGCCTAACAGATAAATGGTGATAATTCTCAAATCTTTCTCTCCAACCCTGACCTCCCACATGACCTTCAGAATACCCAACTTCCCACTGAATGTGCCAAAACCACTTTAAGTTCAGTGTATCCAAAACTCAACTCATTATCTTCCAAGATAGGATCATCTTTCTTGTGTAGTCCTTATATCAGTTAGTGGCAATATCATTCTACCTGGTCGTTCAAAAATTCTAATGAGTCACAAAATTCTGCCATTTTACCTGCTAAATATTTTCAAATATACCTCCTCCCCCTCTCTACTTTGAACTCCTAGGTCCTGGCCCTCAGCATTATTACCATATTACTGCAATAGCATCTACATTTGTCTTTTTGCCTCCCATGTGACCATTTCCCACCTGCAGGTTTATACACCCCCTTTTTGCCACTGTGATATAGAACTAAAATCTAATCATGCCATTACCTTTCTTAAAATCTTCATTGATTCCCACAACTTGAAGAAAAATTAATGTTGAAGCTCCTAAGTATAGTATACAAGACCTTCCATGATCTGGTTCATTTCTAGAATTTTAGCCTTATCAGCTGTCATTCTCTGCCTCAAAGTAAGGAATTGCTTATAGTTCCCACCTCTCACTACATACACACACGCTTTTCTATTTTTAACTTCTGCTTTTTCATGTCATGAATTTATTATTTTTGTATTTGGTACATAATAATTATTCTATGCATATATGCCAAATGAATATTATTCCTAAAAATCTAAAAATTAACTTTCCACCATTTATTCATTCAAGTATGAGTGAACTGATTTCAAATTCAGGTTTTTCAAGTTATGTTTGCATATTCTTGGGCAATTTTCTTGATTTCTCTATGTCTTAGTTTTTTCATTTATAAAACTGAAATAATAATATTTACTTCAAATAATTATGCTGAAGACTATCATGTATGTAAATTACCTATGTAGTAGTATGGCTACTCATCAACAGTAGATGCTCATCAATCTGTAGTTGAGATTAATACTCCATTACTATTTAGTAATACAGCAATTAAAGTAAATGCTTATTAGCTGATTATGAGAACAAAAATGTTAGATGTCAAAAAAATAAACAACTTCTGCTCTCAAAGACATTAAAGTCTAGTGTGAAACTTAAAATGCAGATTTTATCTACTATTTGATTATGGTCATTTTGACAATACATCAATATTTTTATTGAATACAAAATGAGCTATATTTTAAGCCTATTTAAAAAGTTTATTATTTGAATAGAAGAGTTTTATTGTATTGTCTCCTTGTGTAGGTTTATTCCTGAAAACAAACAAACAAAAAACAGAAGAAATAAAAATCTCTTTTCATTGGAGACTTTCTAATAGCCATGTGATTGGAAACATCACTCCCCCTCTCCTGTTTCATACCCGCCACACACTATTCTCTGTGATGGCTCCCATTGTGCAAGCAAGCCAAGCATGATCCATTCCTTGCCCCAGTGCTGCCTCATGCCTGTCTACCAGTTCTGTCTGTCTCAGAGTTTACTCTGAAAATATGATAGTCGTAAATGTCTCTGATAAAAATTGGAAACTTATTTCCACACTGCATTGCTCTGGGTTGCATTTGGAATCAGAGGAATTGCTTCACTGTCCAGGGTTTTACAAGGCAGCTCTCAGGATTATTTGGATACAGTAATAAGGGTGACTGTCTTTTCCCAGACTTTGCAGCAAGTCTCTTCACTTTCCAAAGGCTGCTGGTTTCTGTACTCTCTTCACTCCCGAGAGAGATTTGTGAAACTGACTCCAGAGAGCAGAAACTGATGAAGGATGTAGGCACATTATTCATACTCAGATTTTAGTGCTTTACTGTAGTTTTCTTTTTTCTGTTTCTCAAACTTTCACAAATTGGTGGGTTTGACTTAGAAGTAGGTAGGCACATGAAATTATAACAGATAATTGGTAGCTATGAATTCCTTTAATTAAATCTTTATTATTCAGTATGGTTGTTCTGTGGCCATCAGCTTAAAATATTTTCATTTTGAGAATTTCAAAATATGGATGGTTCTAATAGAAAATACAATTTAGTTACGGAGAGTATTATTTTATTGATCTTAAATAAGTTACATGCTTATTATTGGCTCCTGAACTAGAAGAACCTATCAGATTCACTTATGCTAGTTTGAAAGTATTTTTAAGCCTTTGCTTATTAATTTCTTCCAGAGCTTTATATTGAGTGAATGATTAAGTTACAGTTTAATTCGGGACATCATATTTCTTGTGTTATTGCTAAAATTTTAGCTAGAACTTCTGGTAGGGCGAACTGGTGAACAGTGAGTTTAATGGGTTACAATTGGAAGGCAAACTACAAAAAAAAAAATGTCTCTAGTCTTCTGGTCTTTGGCTACAAATGCAAAACCTCTGAAGTTTTATGCAGAAGGCTTAAACTTTCTTTTGAGAGGGCAGAAGGGCACTGGCCATTCCAAGGCAAATGAGTGATTCTGGTACAAGAATTTTCTTTTACATGAGTTTGTACTGAAAAAAAAAAAAAAAAAGGCTTGGGGCCAGTGCAGAAGGAAGAACTGACTGAACATTCTGTTAGGGAGCTCGTCGTGGGCAAGCCTTAAGGCGCTGCAGGTGTCACATCTTTCTGAGTGTTCATAAAAAATATCTAACTTCTTTCTCCAGCTTTTCTCTATTACCCCTTAATCTTCATCTCTACTGGTTAGATTAGGCATGTGTTTGTGCTTTCACTTTTCTCCCTTAAGCAGAGTAAAACTGATTTGAATTTTGCTGAAAAATAACTAAAAAATTCCTGAAGCAGTGGAGTTCTCATTAGCAGGGGAAGATTTCAGTATACTTAGAATTGGTTTGTTTAATTAAAAAAAAAAGTGGGGTAATTACTTTATATAGAGAATGAGACAAAATTTAAACAGAATTAGTTCCAGAGGAATAAATCAGTGAATACATCCAACATTTCATTGGTGGTGTTTGTATGGGTACATGAAGGATGATGTAGTAAAATTAAATTAGTATTTTCAAATTATAATTAAATTAGTATTTTAATGATATTTTGGTATACTCAGCATATAAATATGTTTCGTAAACTTGTCAGAGGCATTCTCATCTGAGCTACCTTATATCCCTTCCACATCTGTCCCACGGACGCAGTGTTGCTAAAGCCCTAGGAAGATGAGCAGGTCCAGTTCTAGGGGGAAAATAATTAAACAATTTATTTATTTATTTTTAGAGAGAGGGGAAGGGAGGGAGCAAGAGAGGGAGAGAAACATCAATGTGCGGTTGCTTCTCACTCACCCTCTACTGGGAACCTGGCCTGAAACCCAGGCATGTGTCCTGACTGGGAATTGAACCTGCAACACTTTGGTTCTCAGGCTGGCACTCAATTCATTGAGCCACACCAGCCAGGACTAGGAAAAAAAATTTTAAATAAATTATTTTATTTTTTAGGGAAATATACTTTCGACCTCCTTACTCTTTCAAGGGGAGAACTTTGGGATTCTGCTGAGAATCAGGATCTCACACTGTAGCTCCATCTGGATGTCATGCTCTCAAATTCTTCTTTAAATTACAGACTTTTCCTTCTACCCTGACCTACTATCAAAACTTACCCGTTTGGTGTCCTCTTCTTTCCTATTCCATAGGGAACTAATATAAAACACATGCCCCCTGTAGTTATAATTCTATTTCACAGCTTTAATAATTTTACTCTCTTGTAATGTGAGCTCATTATATGGTGATTTGCCTGCTATGATCTTTTCTTCAATATTCCCTGGCCATTAGGTTCCACTGACATGGGCAGGTGAAACACAGCTGTTATGGGCATTCTGCCCTTGTCCACAGAAGATTATATAATCAAAACATTAGAATCACTTGAAATTCATTCTAATAGAAACTGAAAGTTGCCCAACTGGGATCAAAATGGAAATTTTCCTGCCAGATCCCAATGTTCCTAAAGAGGACTTCTGAGTCTTCAAGATAGAACCCTGTGATTGTGCATCTTATGGAAGGCACACATGCATGGAAAGATGGATTTTCTGTGGGCTTGCAAGGATTCTGATGAACAGTTGCTCGCTGAAATACACTAAAATGTAAGCCTCCAAGCTAACCTGGGGCTCCATGACCATACCTACTTCATGATTTGTAAAATTAATTTAGGGAATTTCAAAGAGGTTAGAGAAGTTTGCGGTATCTCTTAATTTTTGTTCTTCTATTCCTCTGATTTTTTAAAAACCTATATTCCTAAGCCATAGCCATTTTAAAATAAGTAAATAAATAGATAGATAGACAAATAAACCCTAACACAATATTATATGTCTATTCTTTTGAGCTCATTGCCTGTATGCTGTCAATTAGACCTACAGGCAGTGGGAACAGGACTTTGTCTCACAGTGAGATTTTTCTGATTCTGGGAAATTCTTCTCAGTTCCCAACTATTTCGGTTTTTCTACACTTGGAGCCTTGAACAGTTGACAGTTTCCACATTTAGCACTTCTCCTTTTCCATTTACTTTCAGCAGACAATTACTAGAGCACGGGTCATTGGGGTTTCGCATTGGGATCCTGTGTCTCTGCCATCTGTAACCTTGTGGCCTTGAATAAGTTATTGATCTTGAGATTCAGTTTTTTCATCTGCATGTTGAAGAATTAAATTAAAATTCTTGGCACTTTGTAAGCACTAAAGAAGGTGAATATTATTAGTGCTTTTAGGATGGATTCCCTGATTGAGCCATTGCAGATTATTTTCTCTATAACAGAGATAATTTTCCTCAGGTCATTCTCAGTTACTAGGCTTGAAAGGAGAAAGTGTGGGGAGCAGTGAGTCCTAGGTACCTGGGACAGCACAGAAGGGTGGGGGGAGGTAGAACTGGGAGTTTGAAATGGCAATAACAAGTTTTTATCTTTTGTTTTTCCCTTGGACCAGGTCTGTGTTGATCTCCTGATTATTCACAAAGCAAGTCAGGAAAAGCAAAATAGCTAAAACCCTAGAAGTTATACTTTGGTATTAGGATGCATTTCACAAACTTGGCAGTACATATACTCATTATATTTCATCCCTTTTTCCCTGATATAATGATTTTGGAAATTGTATGCACATTTGTTTCAGGTAGAGTTGTTTAAGAAAAGTGAAATTGTGTTCAGTATGTAAAACATGTGTTTACTTTCTTAATATTTTACTAGAGTCATGATGGACTTAATTTGAACCTCGGGCAATGCTTTTGTGAGGAATGGCCTGCACCTCCACCTGAGTGGTCCCTGAAGAGTGAGGAGCATGTGTGAGCTCACTCACCTTCTACTAACTCAACATGGCAACAGGGGCCAGAGAGCACTGACTTTGAATCGGACAACTGAAATAAAGCCCTGACTCCTTATAAATTTTTTATAAATGTAATGTGTTGGAGCCTTAATTTTCCATTCATAAAAGAGGATAATAGTTTTTATTTGATGCTCTCACAGGTTCAAAATAGATAATTCATATCTGTGGAAATTTTGTGTCAGCTACAAAGGCCTATATAAAGGTAGTGTTATTATTTTAGCATGCCTTTACTATGATGAATAGTTAGCTAAATGCAAAATAAGTGCTTTAAGTAAATGGTAATCCAAAGGAATATACAACTGTTCACAAAAATGAAGGAAAGTAAAGTTGCTGGGTTTTTTTTAAACGTTGAATAAGCAAAGTAAAATACTCTGTTATATAACTTTTAGACACCTCCCAAAGCCTCCAACTAGGAAAATAAATAGGAAAAAATTAGAATACAGGCTTTGACTTGAGGATAAACAGAACAGATGGAAAAACAAAATGTGATGTTTCTAATATAACTGAACTGTTGTCTCTCTACAAGCAAAAATGTATTATAGCTTCCTGGCAGAAGGCTGAATCCACTATTATTATTACTTTTTCCCTATTCATCTCTCACCAGGAAGCCTGTCTCAAAATCAAAGTTAAGCTCTAAGGGCCTGTTTGTAGCGTGGTATCCTTTTCCCTGGGTCAGAAGGTGACTTTGAGCTGGAAATTTAAACTGGTGACAAATATCCACAGCAATCCGAGCCAAGTGTTTAGACAAAGGTTCCATCATCCCTCAGGCCTGTCTACTTCTGGTATATTTTAAGACTGTGTACTTGTACAGAGAGAAACATGCAGTTAAATAGATGAAGGCCTCAACTAAATAGACTGTTACTTTCTTTCATGAATGAATTGTTGAAATAATTGAAAAGAAAAGCTTCTAAATTAAAACTGGACCAAGACACAGGAAATCAGCATTCTAATTGCAGCTCTGTCACAAACTAACTTGGTGATGTTGTGGAGTGACTTAAAATCTCTGTGCTTCAGTTTCCTCCTTTGTGAAACCTGTGATATATAATCCAGGACCACTTCCTGCTCTGAGTCTGCATAAACTTTCTTCACATAGGTCTGATTTGTGCTATACGACTGTGTGAAGAATCTTGTGCATGTTTTGGTAGACTGAGGCACCATGCATAATCTCTGTACTTTTACATTAAGATTTGAAGTTTTGATCCACGTTTCTACAGGTTATTTACCTATGATTCATGTAGGGAATACAACTCCCAATTTTATCACTTTGTATCGATAAAATGATCTGCTTTTCAGCCAATGGCTTTACAATAAAGTTGTCAAATACTGTTGTAAAAGAAAATTGTGAAAAAAGAATTCACAATAACCTGGTGAAAAATTTTGTAGACTTTAGATTAATTTTGAACTGAAAAGTTGGAGAGAAAATAGATAAATGCATCATGTGTTGTGTGACACTATCTCGACCATGGTTTCAGTGTTCTCTCTCTATTTTTTGGTGGGATGTGTGGTCAGGATTTAGCAGTGTCATTGACTCTTGTCCTCATAGTTGACTCATCTTTGCAGTGGAGACACTACTTACTTTTTCTGATGGCCTACTGAACCTAGTAAACTGCTATTCTACCCAGCTTTAAAAAAAAGAAAAAAAAAAGAAGAGGGGTTATGGGCTTTTACCTGAAGAGTAGATAGATTTTCGTACTTGTTCTTGATTCCTTATTTTATACTTCTTCTTGTGTTCTTAGTTTTCTTTGCAATCTTATTTGTTTATCTGGATATTTAGAAGGTTTGATTTTTCTTGGGTACAGAACTTTTTGGAACATACTCCTTATTCATTTTTTTTTTATTTTTGGAAAATCAAGACTCCATTTCTGTGTTTCTCTTCCCAGTTTCACTCCTTCCCTAAACGGATTGAGCTATCTAAATGTTTTTGCTTCTAAATCCTGCTAAAATTTCACTACTAGGTATTCTGGGTAAAAACAGTTTTTTTTGCCCTATGTTTTTATAAGAAGTGTGTGTGTCTAATCCAGGTACATAAAACAATTAGATTTAAAACCTAATGAGATTTTAAAGAAAATACTTGCAAATACTCCCACCCATGTTCACATTAGAGACACCAGAGGAGAAAACCGCCAAGTTCTACATTAATGCACTCTTTAATAAGTGAGACTGAAGATTTACTTGGCCATTTTAAAGCACTTGACAATAATTTACTTTTTTGGGGGATATAAACCCCATTCTACCCTCAAATCCATTTTAAAAGTGTGTTAGTAACATTAAAAATTGCTTCAGATGATTCTGAAAAATCTGACTTTTTATTAAAAGAAATAATACTTTTATCACAAGTGGTGGTAATTTCAGCGTGCTTTTCTCTGCAGGGGAAGATATCCTCATTCTACAACCTATGGGGCAGTTATTTTCACTTGTTCATTATTCATTAATGCAGGAAATACTGAATACCTATTGTTTACCAGGCACTTTACAGGGTGATAGAGAAACAATATTTAATTTTTGCCCCGAAAGGGATGGTTGTCTAATGGGGACAAATGAAATCAAGGACAGTACCACCTGGTCTGTGCCGTGGTGGAGGCAGTGGGGACACAAGGCAAGCCGTGGATGACACCTGCTATGTGCTGCCTGAGAGGTGGAGGTCTAGGATGACTTGAGGGAAGGTCTCAGAGGAGGGAACACGTGCGCACAGTCATTCCCCTGCATTCACTCCATTGTTTCCTTTGTCTGTGTTCCTCGCCCCCCTTCACACACCCAAATCCCTCACATCCCAATTGAGTTTGATACGCATCCACGCATCCTCTTTGAAACCTTTTTGATTAGAAGTGCCATTTTTATGTTAATTATCAGATTGTTGCTTTATTATATTACTCAGTCTTTCCTAAGTTTTTCTATACATAGCAACACAATTAAAAAAATGGAATCAGCTTTTATGCATAGATTGACTGTATTTAGTATCTTTGTGTGCAAAGCCTCATTAAAAAAAACATACTTCAAAGCATACTAACTGGCTACTAAGTAGAAACAAAAGTTAATTTTGTAACTTTTCTATTTTTAGTGACTTTAGTCAGGCTATAGGGACACAAAGGTGATTAACACACTATCCTGTATTTATGGGTCATCCATATGAGGGGAATTAACATATGACCAAATAACTAAAACACAATATAATAAATGTGATGAAAAATAATGGTGTAGGAGTATCCAACTCACTTGTGAGAGCAAAGGTGGGTTTCTTGGAGACAGACCCAAAGCATAAATGATGGTTTTGTGCTAATCAGCAGAAGACAAGAGAGGAACAAGAGGATGGCATCTAGGTAGGGAAAAAGTATGTGAAGAAATACTCAGAAGTAGTAATTAACATTGTTTGTCAGGAAACTGCAACTACTTTAATGTCTTGGAGCTAGAATGGAAAGTGAGATGATCTTATTTATTATTAGAAACTTGATTTGGGGGACAATTTATTGACTGATTATTTACAAATTCAGTATATAACAGTAGTAGAGATAGCAGGTATAGACTATTTCTTTTGCTTTTCCTAGCCATTAAAAAAGCTGAATTGTGAAGGGAAGAGAAATAGGACCACAGTTGGGATAGGAGGTAGCAGTGAAAGATTCTGATTTAATTTGTTTCCAGATGACAAGATAGGATGTTTGTAGGTTGAGAGAAGGTGTCCCACAAAGAGGGAAATGTCGAAGATACAGAAAACAAGGGCAATAAAAATGGACTAGGACACAGAAGGGCGCGATGCTGGGTGGAGAGGTTGAGGGTTAGCCTCAAAGGGGAGAGAGACTACATGTCTCTCTTTGACACTAGATGCAAGGAAGCACAAATGCAGCTGTCCCTTCAGGTGGAAGTGATATGTTTAGGGGTGGCAGTGGGAGGCTGTGAAAATTCATGCCTGAATACATCAACTATTTTTATTGATTCAATTATTTTAATGCTTCAATTTTAATTAAATGCAAAATTGTAATCAATTTTATTTGATCAATTAAATTACAGATAACTGGGATGTCCTTTGAGATCAACTGATCTACCTATTGCTCTGTTTGTATTGATATTAGCATGATGTGAAGATTAAGTTATCCATAAGTCATTTGTTTCTATTGGAAATATTGGTTAGATATCAGACAGTTGTTCAAAATGATCTTGCATCATGATACATAATATTTCTTTTTCCAACTGGGCAATGCACTGTTCTTTTGGATAGTCAGCTTCATACTTCCATCAGAACGTAATGCTTTCTCATTCACCCGCCTCGCACCCTACCTCCACCAGGTGTTACCAAATCACTGACTAAAAAGAGATTAACTTTCTCAGAGGCAAGGCTAGGGTTTTCTGTGCTCAGTGGTCTATATTTAGTTGACACTTTAATTTATGGAGTTTTCTGCCTTGTTCAGTAATAATACCACACTATATCTAAGTAGGATTGCACAGTTCACTCATTTGCTGCATACATAAAACCTAAGAACCTTAGTTTACAGATGAGGAAACTAACTGATAAGAGGTGATGCAGTGGATGTTGGACAGAGAGATAGAACCTCAGTTTCCTGATTCCCAGTCCACAGCTCTTTCAATTGTATCCTATAGAGAGAGAAAAGTAAGGAGGAAGATAATTTTAGTCACCAAGAAAGGCACTCCACACTATATGGAAATCATTTCTGTTCAATGCTGCATCTTTAGCGAACTTAGTGAGACCAACACTTTGGCAGACAATAATTAAGGAAAGTGAAATTCAACCTTGTACAAGCTTAGTTTTTTTTCTTTTTTTTCTTTGTTTTGCTTTTTATGATATTTTTTCAGACCTGGAATTTGGGAATTATCATCAAGAGTGACAGTGAGGAAGAAATAAGCAGACCACTTTTAACTTACCCAACTAAAAATTTTACTTGAGATGAAATAGGAAACCTTTTGAGTGGGAACCTACATAGAGATGAAACAAATGTGATGAAATAGATAGATGTAACCTATCACAGGATAGGTTACAGGACAAGAGCCAAAACTGCTATGGAAAGAAAAATAATGCTGGTTTAGCATTCCTTGAGACACGTCTCATTACTAGGTTTTATGTCCTGGCTTTATGTACTCCACTGATTATAAAATTAATGAGACAGTCATTGCCAAATATTATTGAGTGCCTCTTTTATCTCAGCATTCTAAGTGCCATGTTAGATGCTGGAAATATATAAAAAATGGTCTTCATATTTAAAGAGTCTCAATAGGAAAGATACAACTAGTTATAGGTATTTGTCAAGGGCATTGATGGATATATAAATAACAGTATGGGTGCAGATTAACTTAAGTTCGCCTATAATTTAATTAAAAGCTATAAAGACCAGACAAATGAACCGAACATTCAAGTAGGAGAATTTCCAATGAAAATATTTATTTTCTGAGAAAATATTTTCATCCTGTTGTATTGACAGTTTTGTAAATCAAAACATTTGTTTGAGTTTCCATGAAGGTTACAAATAAGTTAAAAATTTAATCATCTGGAGAAATGTTTTACTATATTTTTTGAATGCTGCCCATTGATAATCAATTTCCCAATAACCAATATTTGTCTAACATCTGTGTACCAAACTAAGTGGTATGGTGCACTCAATCTATATATTTATTAATAAATTCATATATGAAATCCTTGGATCCTGACCTTGGGAAGTTTCCAGTTTAGCTGCAAAGCAGGCACTTGAAATAATTAAGCTAAGAAATAGGTTATATAAGCAATGAACAAAAACCATTGAACTTTCGAAAATAAGCCTGGAGTAAGTTCAGGAGAGGGGAAATCTGCTGGTGGTCAGAAAACAAGTGGAGGGTTCAGGAAGGAAGCAGACAGGAGAATACAGTGTGTGGGCACCTCAGCAGGGTCCTCGGAAGAGATCAGTGGCGTCTGTGTAATCACAGCTAAGGGAAGGGTGACAGAGAGAGGCACTGAATCTGGCCAGCAGTGTGGAGTTTTCTGACCTTTGAGAGAGTGGGTGTCAAAACAGTTAAGAATCAAAGCATTTCCAGAGGTTAGGCGTCTTGTACATGCTGATACAGTCATGCACCACTGCTTGCTTGATGACTGAGATGTGTTCTAAGAAATGTGTTGTTACACATAAATAGTCATGTATGTATAACTAATATCAGATAAAAATTATTTATTACTTCAGGAATTTCACTGATGGGACAAATGTTGTTTCTCCAAACCAGCATATATCAGGGGGAGCAGGGCATTTTGAAGAAACTCTTGGCAAAAATGTTTTTTCAAAACACCTAGTTCTACTGAAGATAAGTTCACATTTTATTTTGTAATTGCAAGCACATTACAGTACAGAGTTCCTACTGTGTGAACACTGTAGAGTTGTACTCACTCAAACCTAGATGACACAGCCTACTACGCACTTAGGCTCTATGGTTAGCCTATTGCTTCTAAGCAGCAAACCTGTACAGCATGTTACTGTACAAAACAACACCAGGTTAAATCAAGCACAAGCGAAAACGATGCCATCAAGAGACTAGTGAACACTTGATGTATGAGGCTGCTGACAATGTCACATGGCATACTGTCTTAAAGCAAAAGTTTTGTAAGTAGGGAGAGTACTCTCCAAAATAATGATAAAAAGTATAGTACAGTAAATACAGAGACCAGTTACATAGTTATCATTATCAAGTATCATGTACCATACCGAATTATGCATTCTATACTTCTATACAACTAGCAGCGCAACAGGTTGGTTTACCCCAGTCTCACCACAAACATGTGAGTAATGCATTGTGCTCTTACAATGGCTATGATGTCCCCAGGTCATAGGACTTTTTTGTCTGTTGTTGAGTGAAACATGGTCATGTTGCGCATAACTGTGTATTGATTTCTGAGCAGATTTCATGTAGTGGCCACTGAGGCCTTATATTTAAAACTCTATTCAGCTAATTTTACTTCCATATTGTTTTCTAATCCTAAGGACCTATTGGATGTTATTAATGAAACTATTGATACAATCTGTTGGTTTTCCCACTGTGCTAATAATTTTAGTTCTAGGAAATGTTTATAATGCTGGTGAGGTATTATACAAAAATAGAGACCTGCAATCAGTAAGATAAATAAGATAATTTTATGAAATCATCCTTGGCTGAATGGTATTTAATCTCTATGTGATAAGAATACTTGTTACCATAAAATTAACAAAAGTTTTCATAAATTACTCAATAAAGTTATTACTGTGGAGTCAATCACTGCACATAGCTTCAGCTATTAGTGTGCTGATTCTCAGAGACTCTCCTATTCATTACCAGTATGATTACCTAAAAACTTCGACTTTCTAATTAACATCCAGCAGATACTTGCTGACATGTACTGTGTTCCAGGTATTGTGTGAAGCTGTAGGAATACCACTGTCCCTGCCCTCACTGAACTCGTAGGTCTGTCTAGAGAGAAAGGGGGAATGAATATATAGAATGGGAATATTATAAAAATTTAGTTGTCACAAATAAAATGTTTTGTCTATTTAGGTCAGGATATAGTCACATACGTGTAACTAATATCAGATAGAAACTGTTTATTACTTCAGTGAATTCATTGATGGGACAAATGTTTCCCTAAACCAGTACATACCAGGGGGAATAGGGCATTTTGACCGAAGTCTTGGCAAAATAGTTTTTTCAAACAAGAATACCGCAAAACACTTAATTCCACTGAAGGAATTTTATTTTTGTAATTCCAAGCACATTTTATTTTTGTGATTCCAAGCACATCACATTCCACATTTCCTATTGCTGGTATATGTGAAGTACATCTTGAAGTAGACAATAGTATGGGCTGGATTCCACGTTGTCTATTCTGTCCAGGCAGGTTGGCAAAGTGATGCAAATGTCACTTCTTTAGCATGAGAAGATAACAGAATCCTGTGTTTGTGATTATTGTTCAAAATAAGTGATGAGATCATATTCGTGTTCTTTTTGGACCTTTTTATTTAAATCTCTTCAACATGCCTTGTTCCACAATTCTTCTGTTCCACAGTTCTGTTTTTTGCTTATTTTTGGCTTAAATTTCCAGATGTGTTATTATGTGTATATACCTTAATTAACTGGGATGAAACAAATTAAAAAGAAACAAATTTGCACAACTGTCACATTTAATGTAACCTAACAGGATTAGCATTATTGGTACTCAGATTTTCATATATCTCACAAAGCTTCATATATCTCATTTAGAATGTTGTGATGTGCTCTGGTCTGTCTATCTATTGATCATTTTCATCAAACTTTACAGAATGCTTAGCTACTTGCTTTATTATAGCCTGAGTGCCGAGTGCTGTTCCTTGGGGAGATGGGTGGAAAATATAGAAGGTAGCTGGAGCTATTACATAGCCATACTAACCATTGCCCAGGCTAAATTTTACATTTTGTTGATGAGATGTTTTTTTTCAGCTACCATGGCAACTAATCCTCAATTACATTTCCATTACTTTATTGCAAATTTTTAGTGTTACTTAGTAGACCATATGCTTATTATATTCTATAGTGTGAATTAATACTGGAGTTTGTAATAGCTTTTTTGGACACTTCAGAAGATAATATAATTTTACATTGTCAGTTTAATGGAATTTATTCTTAGATAATAGATTCACATATTTGGCACAAAATGTAGTTGAGACATTTATATATTTTGAGGCATACAAAAATAACATTATTTTTAAATTATTTAAACTTTATCTTTTATTACAGTGTCTTGTTTGTAAAGTTTTAAAAAGTAGGAAAAAAAACAACTGTCCATAATTGCCATCAACTATTGCTAACATCTTCACAAATCCTCTCCCAATCTCTGTTCTATATCTCAATGTGTGATAATATTCTACTTATTTAATGCATATGTCTCATTGGGGCAATCTGTCCATCAAAGCAATGTAACCAGACTTTTAAAATTAACACATAAGGGCAAGGCCATCAGTATATATCAGAAAACAAAGCTTATTTGAAATATCCAAGACTTGACGAGTCCTTGTGAAAGGATACTATATTGAAAAGAAGAAATAAAAATGTTTTTTTTTAATGTAATATAAATTATAATTTCATTCTGTTTTTACTTTTTATTATTCTGATTCTACGTCTTCAACATACATAGTCAAAAACTATTCCCTACAATTATAAATTTAAAATTAACTTATTTAAATATATTTATTACGTGCAATGTGACAGACACAGTCTATGGCTCCGGGGATACAGCAGTGTGCACGTCTCTGACCACATGGCTAGGATTCTACTGCAGGAGGTGGCTGGCCAATAATGGCCCTCCAAAGATGCCCATGCTCTAATCCCCATAACCCGTGGATGACTCACCTCACAGGGAGAAGGAGAATTAAGTTTATAGGTGACATTCCGAGTGCTAGTCAGCTGACTTAAGAGAGGGAGATTAACTTGAGTTAACTGGGTGGGTTCGTGTCATGAGCATATGTTCATGACATAGGCTTTCCTGTAAGTCAGCTGGGCAACTGCTCAGCTAGCTGCCTGCTGAGCAGCCCGGCACCAAGGAATAGACAAGAGTCACACTGTAACTATGCTATTCACTCAGCTTTTATTGAGATGCAGGTTCACTCAAAGTATAATATCAACATACATTACTATCCCACTCAGACTCTAACAATGTAAGAGAAATAGAAGGCACACAACAGTCACAACAATCAGTGGGGAATAATGAACCCGAGTCCCAGAGTCTCAGTCTGCAGGACTGGGAGATAGCACGGTGGGCAAGGAGTCTTCAGCGTCTGGCAAGGAAGGATCTCTGGAGTCAGGAGGGCAGTGGGGCAGGTGAAGTCCTCAGTCTGGCGGGGCAGAGCCTCTAGTGGCTGATGCCAAAGGAGATGAGTGTGGCGTGGAGCAGCACTCTGGTGTGTGCCGCTCTGCTGTCTCAAAAGTGGCCTGAAGCCTGCTTCAGTTATACCTTGAAAGTTGTGTACTCCACCCTTCTGGGTTTCTTGAAAGTGTCTTGGCACCCCTGATGTCAAGTGGGGAATTTCCCCAGGAGCCTGACTATGGGTGATTCCTCTCTGCAGGCACGGCTGTTCTGATCACATGTGTAGGTATCTTAGGTATGTCTCCTTGCCAGATGTGTCTGCTCTGACTTAGGTAGTTTCCCCCTTGAACCAAAGTATCATGGCTACCTGGCACCATCTTGGTTGACATGAGTGACTCCAGTTTGTTTAACATACCTTATGCTATACTGATCAGACCAATGCCATTTTATTGGTTCTGCTCTCCACAGTTCAATGTAATTACAAGGGGCTTTATAAGAGGCAGAATAGAGGTAGTCAGGAAAGATGATATGACAACAGAGCGAAGTGAGTCAGAATGAGAGATTTGAAGATGCTATTCTGCTGGTTATGAAAACTGAGGATGGGTTCATGCATCAAGCAATGCAAGTGACCTCTAGAGGGTGGAACAGACAGGGACATGCATTATGTTTTAGGGCCTCTAGAGGAAGTGCAGCCCTTTTGACTCCTTGATTTTAGCTTAGTGAATGGCCATTTCAGACTTCCTACCTCCAAAACTGTAAGATGATAAATTTGTGTTGTTAAGCCAGTAAATTTGTAGTAACTTGCTACAGTAGCAAGAAGAAACTTAATACAATAATATAAAAGTAGAAGAGGGAATTGGAAGAAAGAACCAGAGAGATGGTAGTATGAAATGCACTGGCCTGATGTTGGTGGCTTGGAAGATTGAATGCCACCAGGAGCCAAGGAATACAGGCAGACTCTGGAAGCTGGAAAAGGCAATGGAATGAATTCTCCATGAGATCTCCAGCAGGAATGCCAACACCTTAATTTTAGCCAGTGAGACTTATTTGGGACTCCTGATCTTCAGAACTGCCAGATAATAAATTGGTGTTTAAAAATCACCAAGTCTTTGGTTGTTTATTATAGCAAGAATTGAAAATTAATATAGTGGGATAAGATAATAGAGGAACAAAATGTTTTTGTAAAAATAGATATTTTCTGATAATAGTGGTATAAAGGAATAAAAACAGAGCAGTGTTCTGGAGCTGTGTGGCCCCATGTAATATCCACTAGCCACTCATGGCTAATTCAATTTAAAGTTATCAATGCTTTAAATAAAACAGAGGGATGTGGTAAGAGCATTTAAAAACCTCCCACTGTGCGTTGGAGACATGATTCCCATTTTATTTTAAGGTGTCCATAAAGAACCATTCATTCATTCAATAAGCATTTACTGAAAGCCTAATTTTGTGTCAGGCTTTATGCCAGCTAAAATATAAACAAAATTGAATATGACAGGGATGCTAAGCTCATGAAACTTACAGTCTGGAAGAATTTTCCTTTTAAAATTATGGTTAATTTTGATAACTTTGGAAGGCCATTGTTTCTGTAGGAGGTGGAGAGTTAAACTGCAGTATTGCATAGTTCTTGGGAGGGCAAGGGAAGAGAGGAACTGGCAGGATCCCGCCACACTGGGACTGCCCACTGCCTGTCCCATATCAAGAACATTGGTCTGGTCATTTAGTGGAACTGATTCCTTCATGGCAAAAGCACCAATCACATCAGTGGAAGAAGAAGTAGGACTCCTGAGTTATGGGTCCTGTAACAAATTAGGCTCATCTGTAGTAAACTTTGTTAAGTTCTTGAACTTAGAACTGTATCTTGATAGTATGTTTATTGTTATTGTTGTTGCTATATATTCATTCCATTGTTCTTCTGCAGTTTACTTTGATCACTTTTTAGTGATACTGACTTTCAACTAACATGTCATATGGAATAAAAAGTAGAATTTCTGGTATGGTTGTCTCCTTTAAGGAGTCCAGAGAATTTGTGTGTGTGTGCACACGCATGCACGTGAACACTTTTCATTTGTTTTATCATCTTTTTCCTTTTAAACTACTTTACTTCAGGATTCGATAACATTGACTCATAAAATGTCATTATTAATGTGATAGAAAGTGCCAGGGTTCGCAGTCAGTAAGCTGCAATTTTCCATAGCCAGGGAACATTGGAAAGCTGTTACTCAAAGGTAATGTGGAATCTCAGGGGGTCTATATGGGAATTACCTTTTAAGGCAAATGCATCTTACCGGTGAAAGTGATGGGGGATGATTTCCAGATGTTGGAATGCTTGTTTTGGCAGCTGCTGCAGAAAACTGAGACATGTCTTGCCAGAACAACCAGAAGGGATGTGAAGCACTTGGTGTGGGAGGGATCGGGCACATGGCAAGCTAGGCAAGCAGAACTCGGAGAGTGTAGATACAGGGAAGATCGGTGGGCCAAAGGAGCACCATTTGGAGCTCCCTGTTACTGCCTGTAGTGAAAGCATTTCTGCCCCTGTACTGGGTTGCAAACACAAGGTTATCGCTGCTGTGCGCCTCACTTACTCCTTCCTGTGCCTTCATTATCGTTCCTGTAACTGCTGATGTTAGTATGCTAATCAGGGAAACTCTTCCTGGCTCATATGTTTGTTAGATATTATGGGGTTAGTAAAACCCCATGCTTGACTGGAGTCAAACGTGTTTTCAAATCCTGGGCTCATTGTTTATTACCAGGGTGGCCTTGACTGAGTTGCTTAACCTCTGAACAGTCCAGTTCCTTCCTCTATAGAATGGTGGTTATAATGTCACTGCCAAAGTCCTGTTATGAGAATCAAATGAAATAATGTATGTGAAGTTTATACATGAAGAGGTTTCTTTTCCCATCTGCCCCCTCCACCCAGCCTCCAGAGTTAACATTATGTTTTTGTCCTGTCAGAAAAAAACATTTTTAGAAGACATCTGAGAATCAAATGTAATGTTGACAGACTCATAGGTTGGATATTTCTAACCAGGTTGACCTCTTGTGACATCTTATAATAGAATTACATAGACATCCAGGTATCCTGTATGTACTAGTTATCCTCTTAAGGTTGTTCCTAAAAGTGAAGAAAATATGAAAATGAAAATTCATCCTCAATAGAATATGTCCTTATTTTACTCCATTTTTTAACCAGTATGCTGATTTTAAAATGCCTACTGTTAACTGCCATCCCAAACTAGTCATTAGTTCTAAGCCGTTTAAGATAAATAAGATTCCCCATCTGCTCCATATCTTGGTGAGATCTTGGACTTTCATTTCTAGATCATTTTGATTTCCCTCCTCCCCTCTACAGTGCTATTTGCCCCAGATCTTCTTTGAAATAGAGATTTTTTTTTTCTCTCCCAATCTCTGTGTTAAGCCTGGTTTTGACCAGAAAAAGCCAGGCTCTTTCAAAAGGCCAGTATCTGCAGGGTTTTGAACCTAAAAATCTAATTTCCTACTCCAGTTATTTTCCCGAGGGGTGGAGTAACGGGAGCCAGGATAACAGGATGGGATCCCTGTGGTGAGTAAGCTTACTCCACACCTGGACGTCTGGCTGTGTTCCACTGTGAATTTGCTGGGCAAGCTTTGAAGTCTGGATACTGAGTTGAGCTACACTGTGTGTTGATCTTCCCACCACTTCAACTCAGCACATTAGTTGCTCATGCCCCTTGCCATTCTACTTTCTATGGAGAAACATGACAGAGATACAATTCAGAATTTTTTGGCATCATGAATTTTTATAGCTTAGAAGTCAGAGGATGCTGACCTTACCCATTATACTTGGAGTTAGAAACCTTCAGCATAAATCATAGCTTCTCCATCTACTAGCTGCATGATTTTCTATTTCAAATTATACATAGAAGGCTAAAACTCCACATCTATAAAATGTGGAAAATAAGAATAGTCACTCTGACTACCTTGCAGTGTGTGAAGCTTGAATGAGATCATGTGTTGAAGTACTTATATCAGAATGGATGACTTCCTACTTAGTTCCCCTCTGAGATTTTGAATAATTCTATTCATGTCGATTGTCATTATTGGACTCTCCTTAGTGACTAAATGAAACAGAGCATTTTTATTCTGTGTACTTGTGTCAGCCATAGCACCTAGCACTTGCTCGGTCCAGGAGAGGTGTATAGAACATTCTAAAGACAGGTTCCTGTGATCGTCATGCTGCTACAGATCCCGATCTCAGGCTCCCTTGTTCTCTGTGACTTTGAGCAGGACCGTTAGCTTCACTAAGCCTCAGTTACTGCATCTGTAAAATGGGATGAAAATTATCATTTGCCTGATTTACTTATTGAACAAGAGAACGCTCCTATAGCATTTAGTATAATGTGTGGTATGGATTACACCTACAAAAGCTAACTTTTATTTTTATGAAGACACTCAGTATTTTTTGAAAATGTCCCAAATGAGATTTTCTTTACCTAATATAAATTTTCTTCTCCATTACAATTATGCATTTTTTTCTCCTGAAAGTTTGAAAGCAATTTTATGCCTTAAATTTTAAGGCTTTGTCTTTGTAAGCCTCTTAAGCAAGGAAGGAACGGCACAGCTGTTCTTGTAATATAACTGCTAGAATCACAGACCCACCAATACAACTTCTGGGTGAACTTCAAGGTTATATGATTTCTTAAAATTAGCTTTTAAAATAAAAATGCCTATTTTAAATGATCATTTTTTGTTAGGATATAGTTTACCAAAGCTATTGAGAGCCATGTAGAATGTATGCAACTGTTAAAGAAACTCAGTTACAGCAGAGCTTTAAAGATAATTATAGAGAGTAAAATTAGAGAAAGTATTTTAATGCTTTTTTTAATTAAGAAGATAGGAAAAGAGTTGTAGAGGAATATATGTTTTTATGGTCTTATGTAGATTTTAATTTAAATACATCTTTGCAACACCTGGTGGAGGAAGGGTAAACAAGCTGAAATGGACTGTTACAAAAACAATAACTAAGTGTCAGGTGTTTATATAATTTGCGGATTATCTAGACCATCACTTTTCTTTAAGCATTTGCCATGTATTCATGTCTTCAGTCATGGATACAATGGAAAATTAAACAGCCAAAGTGCAATTATTTTCACTACTGCTTTTCTTGAGAGGATCTTTTATCTAGATTACGCATGCCTTAACTCTGATGAAGACCTCTTCCTTTGTCATCATGCCTTTATTAAATATAAACCATAAACCCATTTTGGAATCAATTGTAATACCATTTGCCTTAGAAATTGTTTTTGTTTAAAGCAGATACATTTTAAAAGTGTGTGGTGGTTGCGGAGGGGGTATGGTAATTCTATTATAATGCAAAATGTGAAATGATTGAGTTTTTATCAGAGAAGATAAGGGAGAACAATAAGGTAGGGGCCTTGCTGGCTCCTCTTAAATGTTTGAAGGGAACATTTCTCTGGAAATGAATTGGATTTATTGCTTGAACTTCAACTGGCCAAAGTGGCTTCAAGTGGGAGAAAGTATAGGGAGGGGATTTCGGCTCCAGGTAGTCCATGATGTGTTCACTGACTCACATTAAAGACTGCTCTGCTTTGAGTTTATACACAGAAGTGCTCTAAAGTGCCACGTGGGATTCTCTGGAGGATCTTTTTAACAATTTAACCTAACTGAAAATAGAACAGCTCCCAGTGAGGTGGTGAATTCTTCGTCTCTGGAGGTAACCTGGCAAAGGTTTCATAGTCACTCAGGGATGCCTTAATGAATTCTTAAGAAATTGGATTAAATGGCTTCTTGTTCTTTTCTGATGCTCTGTGTACATGAACTTAATGTTTGAGGAACCAAAGACAAGTTTCATAAATTCATTCCGGAACAAAGATCTGAGAATAGAAGTCTCAATGACTATTAGGGAACATATATTGTATACGCAAACCTCTTTATCTTTCAAGGATTTTTTAAAATAGGGCAATGAAATCCAAGCCCCGTAAAGAATCCTCGTTGATGAATTTGCAAATAGAAATCCTTGTTATGCACTGTATCTCAAGGATTGTTATACTGACATTACAGAATGAGATTTGTGTTCCTGCCCTGATATGTGACAATTATCGTGAACTTTATTCACCTCCTGTGCTGTTGCTTATCATCTAAGAGCCTTTTGGATGTGATTTATTGCCTGTGAAGCCGTATCCAAAGTACAATTGTAGCAGAGGAAACAATCACAACCCTTTAGTAACTGAACAATTGGTAGCTTTCATTTGACCTTGTTATGCACTGTGAGCCTGTTAGTTTGATTCCTGAAGGCACACACATTGTTCAGGAATGTTTGCCAGTAATGAGTGAGGGCTAGTTTTCCATATTGACCTCATACATAATTACATAAATTAAAGCAAACCATAACAACTGAGGGAACACATAAAATACACTTCACAGAGGGATTTTAAAGCCCTTGCATTGCACTCAACTTGAAATTACATAGCCATGTAAGACATATATCATTTTTGAAAACTGTATGGTTAAGTTCTACTAAGCCTTTACAAAGAACACTAAATAAAAGGTTCTATTTTAATAAGTGTTATTGTGAAGTTTTTTTTCTACAAAAAAATTGGCTATGAAAGAGGAATATCAGGATAGAAGGCCATATTTTTATTCTGGAGGTTAATGACTTGAGGATAGAAATTTCTAATGTTAGCCTTCAAAATCGTCTTGAAACCACTAACTACTGAAACAAGGAAAATGTAGAATTTAGACTGTAACCTATGGGAAAGGTAAGCTATTTTTAATGTACTTCATTTTCTGATTATTAGAATGCATTGATTTTAGCAAAGTTAAATTTAATTTTATAATTAACTTTTATCATGTGTAATTTTTTTTTGGTTAATAGTGTGATTGTTGTTATTTTTAAAGGTAAAGTATAATATTAGCTTTTATTCTTTTATATTTTTGAAGATGAAATTGTATTCCATGTGACTTAAAAGAATCATAGACCTGGCTGGTGTGGCTCAGTAGATTGAGTGTGGGCTTGTGGATCAAGGGGTTGCTGTTCATTCCCAGTCAAGGCACCTGCCTGGGTTGGGGGCCAGGTCTGCAGTAGGGGGTGCATGAGAGGCAACCACACATTGAAGTTTCTCTCTTTCTCTTTCCTCTCCCTTCCCCTCTCTCTAAAAATAAATAAATAAAATCTTATAAAAAGAATCATAGACTTTCAGAATTAAATGAAATTTAGATCTAATATTAAATATATTTATAAATAATTTATTTTATATTCTAGGAAGCCAAAAAATTTAGTGGTTGATTAAATATTAATGTTCCAAGTATACTAATCGGCAAGTTTTACTGCATTTTTGTTTTTTAAAATTATGTTGTTTGAAGTTTGTAGAATTTAGTTTTAGTTGTATTCACATCTTTTCTGAAATAAGTGGTGAGAAAAACCTTCACTTAAAATTCACATTTCAAGTTTTCTTTTTGATAAAATGAAAGCAAAATGGCCTCGATGGAGGAATAACATTTTCTATTTTTCAAACTTTTTTGGAATGCAGTCAGTATATTTTATAATAGACCATATTATAATTAAAATGAGCTTAATAACCAATCAAATATTTTAGAAATCCCATCTTTGGTTTAGGCCATGGTCTACATGAATTAATTTTATGTATGTGGGATCAAGATTGTGCAGTGAAGATTCTTTGAAGAAAAGTGAAGATTCAGCTAAATCTGTGGTTCTAGAACATGTGGAGGATAAAAGAGTTTTAAAGACGCTCCTAATATCTTTATGTCTTGTGTAGCATTCGGAAGTTTAGCTAAATCTTGATCATTGCAGTACTGCACACTTTTCAAACTCTGATTTGGAGGACAATATGGGTTTTTTATATATTTTTTACCAACTTTAAAATGTTCTTATATTTTTTAATCTTATACTTACATCTTTCAAGTCTCAATTGACACCCTCATGACCTAGCGGACTTCACTGGGCCATCACACTCTGGGGGCTTTACCTTCTCAGCCCGGAAGCTTCATGTCTTCCGTATGGGTTATCCAGAGTCGGTAACCTCACTTGGGTTTGTGTTTGCCCTTTGCTGGATCTTCTCTGCCTCTATGTGTCATTCCTCAGATGTGACTAGTTAAGCCACATGACATATTCTAGGCCCAGCTATATTATGACTTTGTTTTCATGTCAAATACTACTTTATTTGTACACTTTTCTCTTTTCACAAATATCTTGGGTTTTTAAACTAGCTTCTTGCTGGACTGTCTTCAGGGAGAACTGTGCAAAAACTCAGATTATTATTCTGAGTCCTTCCCATCATAATGTACCTTGTCATTTAAGGGAAATTTGGATTTCTCTTCCACCAAGGAATAGAAATTAATTTTTCTGTGAATGTAAATGTAGTTTCCACAAATAAGATTTCATTAGTACTTCATCTATCTACTAAGAACGTCTCAGAACTGTTTGGTAATCATCACTCATGATTTGGTTTTATAATCCCCAGAATGGTTTAGGAATGTCCAGTAGCAATTCTAAGGATTTTTGATAAAATGCTTAAGAAATTATCTACCACCTCATTTGGTAAGTCCACAAAGTATCAGAGAAGAGATGAAACTGATCTTTTCTCTTCCTCCTCTTCTTCCTTTTCTTTCCCCCACCTCAATCTCCTTACCCATGGGATTATGCTGGGGGTGCTGCAATATGGAGGAGGAGGGTCTGCAGATTTGAAGGTAATAGGGCACTCTGATGTTATTTGTGATCCTAGGGAATTTTCTGGGCACTGCTTTTCTAGAGAAGATATTGTTGTTCAGTCCTTGAAAGGCCCTGGTATCCAAACCTCTCTAACTCAAGAAATACTTATTTGACCCTACTTAATGTTTTCTAACTTTAAGCCAGCTCCTTATGCTTGTCAAAATATCTCCCTAAACCCCATGGTGACTCAATATTCAAGTAGTTTTGGTATGAAAACCTTTTCAGAGACCTTTTGAAAATATAAATAAACCACATCCACCAGTTCTTTCTTGTCCAAATGCTTACTTAGCATGACGACACTAATAGGTTAGTCAAGCATCATTTCCCCTTCCAGGATCATGGTTCCTTTATGAGTTCTGTTGTAGTAACTACACAGTTATCCACCACTATATAGAATATTCCACAAGATATTTTGGATAGAAATGAGTTAGTTTTCCAAGGTCTTCACTAGAGTATATGTTTATGAATTGCTATTATATCAACAATTTATCTTTTTTGTCTTGGTGTAATTTGTTACTGATAAGTCAGCTGTCTTGGCTTACTTTTCAATATTTCACTTTTAAATTCAGTTTTTAAAATTATATTTTATTGATTATGCCATTACGGTTGTCCCAGTTATTCCCCTTTTGCCCCCCTCCACCTGGCAACTCCTACTCCCTCAGGCAATCCCTGCATCATTGTTCTTTAATATTGTAGTTTTTGTGTAGATGCTATAGTGTCACTGATATTTATTTGTGACAGATTTTCTAGTGAATAAAACACAGATTTTTGGCAATTTGAATCTAGTACCTCTGATGAAGTAACCTCAATATACAGTTTCTATGTTGAAATTTTCAAGGGAATATACCAAAATAGAAAATAATTAACCATTCTTTGTGTATTCTCCAATGTACTGTTTTATAATTAGGATTTCATTGGATTCTGCAGTTACATTCTTTCTCTTTGACATTTATAAGAATCCTTTTCATTATTGGCTTTGAAGTTCCTTGTAAGATAGTTTCACAAATAGTTTTCTGGTCTGCCTAATTTCTAGCTGTATCTGATCTGTCACATTTTGGAGGTTTCCCCCTTGATTTGTAAATCTTTACATTTTATGCCTATTACTCTCTGTGAAGTCAGCGTTTACTGTAAAAGTTTGCTGTGAAAGCATTTTTTTTTGCATCTGGCTTGTTTTTATGATTCATGACAAAAAATTCATCTTGGGCTTCTAATGGTGTATTTTAAAATAGTCTCCAGACTTT
Source organism: Tonatia bakeri (assembly GCA_004024845.1). Lineage (NCBI taxonomy): Eukaryota > Metazoa > Chordata > Mammalia > Chiroptera > Phyllostomidae > Tonatia > Tonatia bakeri. The sequence continues at coordinate 53,875 of PVIA01000554.1, forward strand.
CTGTGGTTTATTTTAAACTATTCCCTTTTACTCTTTTTTTTTTTATGATGGCCACATTTTCTTAAGCTCCCTTTCCTAAATTAAATAATTTTATATGGCATTCCTTCTTCTGTCCAAATGCTGAGCCTAATTGTTGTAAATAGCGAGTAGACAGAAATGGGCACCCATGATAAAACCTGCGTCAGTTCTTGCTCAAGTTTGTCTAGACTGTGAAAATTCAGTTTTAACAAACAATTGTATGTAATCGCCTGTGTTCTTGCATTCTGATGTGCATTTTATCTGCTGGTGAGAGAATGACAATATAAATCCACATTATTGTTACATTATTAAAGATTTTAACTTTCTTTTCTTAAAAAATTTTATTTATTTATTTTTAGAGAGAAGGGAAGGGAGGGAGAAAGAGAGAAAACACTGATGTGTGAGAGATACATCTATCAGTTTCCTCTTGCACACCCCAAACCGGGAACCTGGGCTGCAACCCAGACATGTGACCTGACTGGAATCGAACTGGTGACCTTTGGGTTTGCAGGCAGGCGCCCGATTCACTGAGCCACACCAGCCAGGGGTAACTTTCTTAATTAATGTTTATTATTCTGAATATTTTGCTTTAGAAAGGATCCCCATGGCATTCAGAGTAAGGTTCAAATTCTTTGGTTTAACAACCAAGGCCTTTAATAATTTGGTCCCTAATTACACTATCTTCTTTTACTTCCCACATGAACCTTTTCTTTTCTTTCTCAGTGCAGTTCTTACATGGTATCACTTTACAACTGTGTTTTCTCCTAAATCATCCTGGAATATCTTTCTCTATCTTCTTCATTGTCCATGTATTGAAACATAGTTGAAATGCCTTTACTGCATTCAAAATGTTAGCTGTAAGCCACTGTCCTGTTAAATTCCATATAACTTCCATTAAATCGACTATCCTTTGCTTTTTATATAATTCTAATGTCATGCTGTGTATGATTCCAGATATGGGCATCAGCATCTCACTCATACACATAATAAAGGATACTTATGCCAAGTTTTGGAGAATTTACTAATTAAATTTAAAACATTTAGGGTTCTAAGGAAGAGCCACATTAGTAAAGACTAAGATCTCAATTATTTTCTATCTCTATCCTTTCTCCTCACACCTCTCTCCCTCTCCCACCCTCCTTCTCTCCTTCCCTCCATCTATCTGTATCTGTATCTGTATCTGTATCTGTATCTGTATCTGTATCTGTATCTGGATTGTATCTGGACGCTATCATAGCATCCAGGACATAATTCTATTCCTATGTGTAACTGTGAGTTATCATACTTATTTTTGGGTTGGTCTGTTCTGCTAATCTGTAAACTCTCAGAGGAGGGATGATGTTTTATTTCACTTGTGTTCTTGGAATTAAGTATAGCACGGGCACACAATCTACTGTAGTTGGCATTCAATAAACATTTGGGGTTATATGAAGGAGTCTTATATTTTCAGCTTAGTTTCATTATTTTAGTGAAGTATGGTATATTTACATTGCTGTACTTTTACTATTAAATAGGGAATTCAACAAATACTACCTTGAACCTATGTGAAAATATTAAGCAAGAAAAAGATGCTTACTTCCTGGCACAAGTGATTTATCACATCACTTTGCATTTAAGTAAGAATTCTATTGGATTTATAGCTTCCTTGTAGTATTTCTAACACTTTCTAAATGCTAGATCCTTTTATCCTCTCATATCCCACTTCTTCAGAGTCTGGGGAAAGAAAATTTTTATGAGAACATGGGCACACTCATGGCTTCTATTGTTCTACAACACAGGACTTTAGAGAGTTCTGAAATGCTCTGAAGGCAATGCTGGTTGTGGACTAGGTTAGCTCAGCTTTCCACAAGGTTCCAAACTCAAAGAAGGGCTAGTTCAGTAAAAGTCACTCTAATAGGAAGAAAATTGTGTGCTAATGTATTCCAGGAGATGATGAAATCTCTTATCTTGTTAATTTGGCAGTGCTGAGTTCCTCTTATGTAAAATGTAATTTCCTTTCTAAAAGAAAATGAGGCATCTGTTCCTACTCAGAACCAAATGGAGAATTCTTCATCCACATTAGCAAGTCAGGGCTGCTCTGTGCTTAGACTGTGCCTACTGCTCCGGAGGCTCTGTTCATGCAGGTCAGGCAGTGCTCCACGTGTTTCACATCGTTTGCTTGTGTTATAAACACCTACCATCTCCCATGCTCATTTGGATTACAGGGAACTCTGATAGAATGTATATATTTTAAAAAGTTATGAAGACGGCTTGTGGAATTTATTTAGTCAGAGTATTTGAAGAAAGTTTCACATATCATTATTATTTACATATATTTGTTTGGCCCCAATCCTTCACTGTTGTGTGGTTGTCAGTCTCCTGCAACCTACTGAGTTCTCACAAAACTGAAGATATAAGTATAAAAGCACAGTCTAGTTTTCTAATTCAACATGTACAACAAACAAGCACTGATTATTTGTTTTTCCTCCTGTCCCTTGAGAAAATTCTTGCTAAAAATAAAACCTTTGTTCTCCTAATGAGGTAAAACTAAGCAAATTCCCAACTGTGTATTTATGCATTGATATTGAGATCCCTATTCTTAACGAGTGTCAACCTGCATATTTCTTTTTTTTTAACTTATCTATTGTTTAATTTATTGAACTGTTCAGAAAACCCTCAAGTACTTTTGAGTTCATTGTTTTTAGAAGCTCAAGAGTCTTGCATCATAGCAACATGTTTCTGCAGGGGAAGAATGTCTTTGAGAACCCGCACCCCTTTCCATAACCATCTGGTTTGCAGATGATAAATACAAGCACTAGGGTTTTTTTTTTTTTCCCCAAAAGAGTTCTGGGAAACAGACTGACCTAAAATTCTATCCTAGTGATCCCTAGCGTATTAATCTTCATTACCATGTCAAATTCTTCAAGAATTCAATTCTCCAGCTATATATATTTTTAAAGACTGAACACATAATACCTATGACATTCCACTTGTAGGAGGTTTTCCATGGTTCTGTCTTCATTCTTTCCTATAGTCTAATCACATTTTACTTCCTTCTCAAAGGCCGATTTAAGGCTGGCTTCCATTGTGAAGTCTTCCCTAATTAACCTTCATGCATCTCTGTTTCATTGCCTGGAGCACTTGTCTTTACACCGAATCAAGGCATATGCTGGTTTAAATGTTTCATGTGTGTGCTTTGGTTCCCCAATTAGAGTGTAAGTTGTTTGATAAAAGATTTTTCTTTGTTTTATTTTGTAACATATAAGGGACAATATAAGGGATGCAATGGATATTCAGGAACTAGAGTAGCATGAATACTATATTAATGCCATTGAAGGAAGCCTCATTCTGATACAGAATATAGGAGACTATATTAGGATGGGATTAAGTTAGGAGAAGATTTCTACAATGTGAAATACTAACCTCAGTTACAGAACCGGGTCTAGCCTTCACATAGCTTTTGTGTTCATTAGTGAAGGCATCACTGCTGGGTGATCCTAGGCAAGTAGACAGTACCTTTGTGTAAATAAATAAGCCTCCCTTCCTCCAGCAGGTGCATCATTCAAGGTAGGGCTCATCACATAACAAGGAGATCTGGGAACAAATGTCAGCTTTCACTGGTCACATCAATTGGAGCCTTTGTGAAATGTACAAATGGCAGACATTACACAGCAGCTCTCTAAATAGTGGTAGAGATGATAAATGCAAGTAAAGGAAGCTTGGTAGTTTAGGAAGTAACTACTGTGCCATGGCATATTGTGTGTGTGTAAAGCTAGATGCTAAGAACCTAGGTAATTTTATGTGTTACACATTGGAAGAGAGATGTGAGTAGTTGTGGCTGGTGTGAAAAGATTTGTTTAATGGTCTAGATTTCTGATCAGCATACAAAAATAATTTTTAAGAAAATGAATAGGTCAGAGAATGGACAGGGAGGAGAGGGAGCAGTAGATAAGGTTTAGAAGATGTGAGCAATGGTTAGAGTGAAAAAATGCACATCTGAAGGGTGGGCGAATTTGTTATTGGGGCAGAGTGCACCTGAAGGCAATTGCTGAGGCTTGAGAAAGGTGACGTGGTTGAAGGTAGTTTAAAAAGACAATTTTAGTAGCTACATTGAAGGTAGTTGCAGGGTAGCAATGGTAGAAAGAAATTAGCAGGATGTCCATGGTATTGAAAGCAGAAAGAAATGGTAATGATTAAGCTGAAATATGGACAGATATTTCTGATTGATTCTATGTGGGTATACATTCTGGGGATGTGTGCTCTGCAGATTGAGGAGATAGAATGGCTAAAAATGATTCATTTTTTTTAAAGGAAAGGATTTCCTTTTTTAAGGAAAATATAATTTCTTATTTTTATAAGAAATAATATCCTTAATGGATATTTATGAATGTCATTATATTATTATTATTTTAAGGAGTCTATTTATTTATTTTTAGAGAGAAGGGAAGGGAAGGAGAAAGAGAGGGAGAGATACATCAATGTGTGGTTATCTCTCACACGCCCCCTACTGGGGACCTGGCCCACAACCCAGGTTTGTGCCCTGACTGGAAATCAAACCAGCAACTGTGTGGTTCACAGGTAGTGTTCAATCCACTGAGCACACCTGCCAGGGCTATTATTATTATTTTGAGAATATACTTTATTTAGTTCCTAATATGTGCTCTCAATTATTAAGTCTATGTAAAGTACATTTTAATTATTTGAAAAAGCAATTATATAGTATTGAGGTGGCATTAAAATATATGATCTCCTCAGTATAGGTTTAAAGTATTCTTTTTGTTATAGGGTCATTTGTTTTCTTTAATTTAGAATTTATTTTGGAGTTTTGTAGCATAAGCCAGCTTTAAAAATTACACTCTAAAGTTTCATGATATATGGAATGTTTTTCTAAGCATAAGGCATTTTTTTTAGTGGTACATAATACAATTTCAGGTTGTACAAAACATTTGATATTTTGAAAGTTATTTGTACACATATATTAGAAAAAGCTACAGCTTATTAAATCTGTGATTTATTTAAAAACTTAAAACTCAAAAAGTAAAAAAGTCAAATTAAAATAGATTTTTAATGTAAAATGTCCATGCATAATGGTACATGACATACACAAATATAGGAAATTTACAGTTATAGTGAATTAGTGAACTACCAAACTACCACAGGGGAAACCCTAATTTTTAGCCTGTTTACATTGTAAATTTAAACATTTGTCTCAAAAATAAGAAGAAAGGAATTTAAGGGAATTATAAATATTTAGATAATTTAGTTGTAAAGTAAACTTCTTTCAACATGAAAAGATTTTACTATTTTAAATAAATTTTTGTTTTAAAATTATTTTCAATCATAATATCAAAATATAGTTTTAATGTAAATCTTAGAATACTCTATATCTATTTCAGTGTAGCTTGTGAAGTGAGTGTAATGTTTTCAATATCTACATAGATTAGTAGAAAATTTAGTTGTTAATTGCATCAAATTTACATTATCTCAGCATTGAACATAGAGATTTCATAAAAAAGGTTTGATAGTATCCATAAAATAACCACCCATAAAACATTTCACATTTTTTCCTTAGTATCATGAAGTTTAACTTTTGCTCTTTGATCTTTGTCCTAAGTTTTACTGTGAAATTAATCAAATGAAATATATTGCACAACTGGATTTTTTCAAGTTTAATAGAGAGCTTCACCAATAAACTCTACAATCTCTTTGATGCAATTAACTGGCCAGCTAACTTTATTTACAGGTCAAAATGCACCTTAGGAATCCAGAGGAAATTTAGCAGTGCATTTCACTCTTGCTTTGCAGCCCTGGCAAATTTCAAGAATTCAGGGAACAGTTGAGAGATGAGAATGTATCAGTTTGAAATGTTGCTTTAGCTGTATGACCCATGTTACTATATAAATTTTATTGAGTGTGAAGATCTTTAACCAGAGCCTCAAATAAATCATCTTAGACAGGTGGCTACTCCATTTATATCAATGACATGTTGTTAGCTAAAGTGATAGAAAGAATACACCTTACCTTCTACAGTCACATAAATATCTGAAGCTTTGAAAACTGACTCTTCACTACTTTGGGGAAATCACCTGCCTCTGTGAGCCCCAGTTCTTTTACCTGTAAAATGGGGAAATTGGAAAATAATCTTAACTCAGAGAGTCATGAGCACCTAGTATCATCTGAAAATGCCTTATATAAAGTAACACTTATTAAATGATTCAAATTATTAACCTTAAGCATGTTGATTAAACAACATCTTCAATGGTCTGCTGCACACTATATTTCAGCTTGGCCTCTATGCTAAATCACCTGGACTCCTTAGCTCAGGTATCCCTGGCCTGTCAATCTTGCTTCAATTCCCAGAACACCTCCTTTTCGGTATGTCTTTATCAAAAAGAATACATCTGGCTACCTTATAGTTCTTTGCAATAAGAGAATGATGATTTATTATAAAAATATTCGTAATTCTCAAATGGACATGGTATGATTTTTTATGACATATTAAAATATGTCGTAAACTAACAAGGAATATTTGTATAGTACTCAATAGTTTACAGTGCATTTTTCATATAAATTATTTCATTTGATTTGAGATGAGAATTACCAAGCCTATTTTTTTAATTGGAAGAATTTAGCCTTATAAAAATAACTTATTCAAGGTGTTCCTGTTAGTAATTACTAGAGCTGAGTCTTCTGATGCCAGAAACTGTTTTTCCTAGTATAAATTAAACTTCTATAATGAGAAATGAGACTAAAAAAAAAAAAAAACAAGGAGAAGGGGTAGGGATAAAACCCTAAAAGGAAAGGAATATGGAGAGTAAAAGCTCTGACTACATGGCATTATGCATTTGGAGAAAAGATAAACTTCCCCATCCTCTCTCTTCCTTTCTGTATATATGTACACACACACATACACATACATTTTCTGTATCCTTATCTTTAGTTTTGTTGAAGCACAATGGTATCTCTATGTTTAGCTTTCTTTTCTATAAACATTCTTGTTTCATAATAAAGTGCCAAATGTGCCTCCAGGCTTAAAATGTGTTGATGTTCAGAACAGTTCTTGAATCTGTTTAAGACAGAATAAAGGAAAGAAGGCAGCTTGGCCCCTAGGAAGCAGCTCTGGAGTGGGAATTTGAGAGCCCTGTTCTTCTTGAGGCCTTGGACATATACATTGTGTTTTAATATGCTGGGAAATTTGTGTTTTGTCCTGCTCTAATCCATATTGTATGGAGTATGTATGCGTGAGTTCTATATATTGGTTTGCACGAACTATTTTTTAACTTTGATGCTAATTTTTATTCTTGCTTTTTATAAAATGCTGAACAATTGTACTTTGACACGTTTCAGCTTCTAGCCATTTTTTTAAAATATATTTTTTATATTAGAAGTTTTAGATATACAGAGAATTATAAATATGCACTCCAGACCCAATTTTTCTCCTTCTCTGTCTTACATTAACAACTAATGAACCAGTATCAACAATTATTATTAACTTAAAGTCCATACTTTATTGAGATTTCCTTTCATTTGACCTCATGACCTCTATTCCAAGATCCCATCCAGGATCCCATATGACATCTAGTTATCATGTCTTCCTAGGCTCCTCTGGCTGTGGGAGTTCTTCAGACTTTGCTTGTTTCGTGACTTTGATGGTTGTGAGGAGTAATGGGCAGGTATTTTATAGAATGTCCTGTAATTGTGATGTGTCTGATTTTTTTCTTTTAAGGTTTACACTGGGTTGTGGATTTTGGAGAGGATGACCTCAGAGTGAAAAATGCCATTCTCAACCACTAACATGACTTATCACTATTGACGTTAAACTTTATCCCCTGGCTGCCGTGGTGTTTGTCTGGTGTCTCCACTGTAAATTTGCTCTTTTTGTTTTTCTGTATGGTACTCTGGCGGAAAGTCACTGTGTGCAGCCCCCACCTTGAAGAGTGGGAATTAATGTTCCATCTCCTTGAGGGGGTAGTATCTGTACAAATTAATTGGAAGTCTGCATGGAGATTATTTTTATTCCATTAATTAATTGATTTATTTGTTAATTGGTCTACCTACTTACCTACCTATCTATTTACCTGCATTTTTTCAGTTTGAACTCATACATACAATTTTAAAAAATTTTGGGTAAAACTTTCATGCTACTTTGCTTATTTTATTGGTCAAACTGTTCCAGCTTTGGTTATTAGGAGTTCTTTCAGTTGGCCCTACTGTCCTTTTGATATACTTCCATCATTGTGGGGATTTTTAAATACTTTCTTACTTTCTAACATTATAAAATGCTCCAGGTCTATCTTGTATATTTCCTGCCCAGTGGTAGAATCAGTCATTTCTTCAAAGAGCCTTCATTTATTGGAGTATGGTATTAGAAACCATAATCTGTGACTTAGGTGTGTTCACTGTTACTAGGGTCGGGTCATTCTTTATATAACCATTCAGTTAAGAGAACAAGGAAATACATGTGTGTATATAAACAGGTTTATGTATATACACACATATAAATATTTTAATGAATTATATTTTTATTAATATTTTGGAAACAAGGACATGTTAAAAGTAGGATAGCATTGAATTTTATAGTGTTTATTTCCAAATTTCCAGGTGTGGGGTATCACATGAAACAGGCAATTAAGACATGTCATAGTACACCATGAGGCTAGAGCTAGGCAAGAGCTGGAAACAATATCTTAAAAATACACTGTAAACCACAGATCCCTGCCTGGAGTTCACAGGCTGAATAAGCCTGCACATGTATTTGGTTTGTCCTACATAGTGCTTTTTAAAGCTGTTTGAATTACATAACTAACATTAAAAAATTGAGAGACATCAGATACAAATATTGATTTCTAGATTCTCTTTAAAACTTATTATGTCTGAGAAACACTGGATCCACATTATTAGGTGTCAGTCAGCTTGCATTGAATGGTGGTTCAAATATGGGTGAGGAGTGCACACGCTCCTGTCCACCACAAGCCCATGTACCCATGCCCACTCCTGGCTCACTGTCCTCTGGGCCCTGAGGAGCCACCTCAGTTCCACCCCATGTGTTCTGTTGCTTTTCCCATGATGAGGAGGAGAGGAAAATATTTCTTGAACCTAACACATTGGGAAAAATAAAAAGTCTACAACATACATGTTTTCTTTTTAAAGATTTTATTTGTTTATTTTTAAAGAGGGGAAGGGAGGAAGAAGGAGAGGGAGAGAAACACCAAACATATGCCACCTGCATGCCCCTAATCGGTGAGCTGGCCCACAACCCAGGCATGTGCCCTGGCCCAGAACTGATATGGTGACCCTTCGGTTCACAAGCCAGTGTTCAATCCACTGAGCCACACCAGCCAGGCCACAACATGTAGTTGTAAGCACAATGAGAGAAAGCATATGCCTCTGTGCAGGTGAGAAATATCCCTATTTGCTTAATATGCAAATGAGACTGCATCAAAATAATACTAATTAAAATTCTAGTGCAATGTAAACCTTGCCCATTAAAAGTGGACCTGTTTCCCAATCTTTGGTTTTTTAATAGAAACCAGAATTCAAGTCTTCCTATCATTTCTACAAAATGATTTCATAAAGTAGTATGATCCAATGCAGAGCTGGGATTTTGGTGTGGCCTTGATGTACTTACCATTATTGTATGGCCTAGTTTTGAATCATTAGATGACATCTCTCTTTTATTTTCTATGACAATTTTATAAATCTTAAACTACCTTATTTTGTGTACAAGACCATAGATAACAATTTACTCAAGAACTATAGACTACATTTTTACTGTTATACTTAATATACTATATTTGTATCTTTTTGCCTGCAGAGATCAGTCTAGTTAGTTTTATTCAAAAGGGATATGAATGAAGAAAAAATTTATTAATTATAGAATATAGATTTCTAGTGTGCTAGAGAGATGGAATATGGATTCAGCATCTTATTTGACATTTCTGTTTTCAAAATTATGAACATTACATAAAAACAAAAAGTTTGCACCATCAGCAGTTAAAATGAAAATAAAGTTCAAGTTAAAAATATCTGGAAGTAAAGCAAACTTGCAGTTTGCCATGTTTTACTGACTCAACCAAATTAATTTGTCAAGACAATGGGCTTATGGCAAGAAGAAAAAAGGATTGTAATTACATAAATAAAAGTGAGCTTAGATCAAAGTTTTAGTCTAAAAATAAATATAGTGTAAAATAAAATTTGAAGGTATAAAAATGTCATGTTTAGCAATTTGACTACCTCTCTCCCCATTCAAATATTATTGCATAATTGTCAACATTATAACATTTTTTGCATGCCTGGCTCTGTGTAAAAATAAATATATAAACACAGATTTGACCATACTTATGCATGTGTAATATTCTATGTACATATATATAAAATAAAAAACCTATAGCTGTGTAATAAGAGTATGTATAACCATTAATATGAAAGAAAATATCTATAATACACAACATGAAACTAAACTTACATTTGTGAGTACATGAAACAGAGTTTATTGTTGTATTATTATTTATTAATTATTGCATTATTTGCAGTATAACTGCAAACCTATTTTTGCTCACCTCATATACACATATATGATTTATATATATACATTTATATATATTTTGTATTATATATTTATATATATATAAGAATGTTTTTATAAGACTTCTTTACATATGTGCATCATAGAAATTTTACTGTTAGAAGACACTGATGAACTCAATGGAAATTTCTGGTCAATATGTTGTTGTTGTATATACAAGTTAATTTCTATGATCATATGCCATATGATCATATCACCAGAGGGGAGAGGGGAGGAAATTATTTCAGGGGAAAGGGGGAAGGGTTTATAGGAATAAATATAAAGGACACATGGATGAAAACAAGGGGGGGTTGGAAACAGGAGGGAGGTGGGGAGGCCTGGGGAGGTGGGCTGGGATGGGAGTGAAAGGTAGAAAACAGTACTTGAACAAAAATTAAAATAAAAAACCTTATTAGAACTTAAAAAAAAGAAAACACTTATGTTTCTAATAACACCTCCCAGTTGCTTGTGTTGCAATACTTTGTCATAAAATAGCTCCATCATAAATTATATATAACGTGTTAGTATTCAGGTTAGATAAACAAGTTGCTAAAGATTTTATGTAATAGTCTAGAAATCCATGATCATCTGTATGTAGTAGGTTCTCTTTCTGCTATGTGGTTTGAATTAGAAGTTATATGTTTTTAAATTAAGCTGGTACTTTGTTATTTTACATCAGCCAAAATTGTATGCTGAAATGGAAAATAGAAATAGAGAACCAACAAGAGAAAAGTATGATTTAATTGGAAATGTGTTTATGCATAATAATATGTATTCCAGGTAATGCTAGGTTGTAGAGCTGGAAATATGGATATTGTCCTTAAGGACAAGTTGACTTTTCAAAACTTTGAAACTAATGCCTCTTATACTTCTCAAATTATACTAATTTTGTGTGATTAATAAAGTATATAAGAGCTAGTATTTTCATTAATAGTGGATTAATTGGGACTAGGACTATTTCATTTAATAAGTTTTAAAACTGATGATTCACCTCACCTCCCTCTTTTAGACTTTGTGAGATATAAATGGGAATTTTTGCATTAGTATTTATGATATGGTTTGCCTAATTTTCCTGGATTTTGCTCTTTACTTCTAAATGTGTTTGCTAACTCCCATATTCCAAAAGGGTGTTTTTATGTGCTTTTTTTCATTCTATAGTTCATCAGTTGAATTTGGCTTATGCAAAACTGTGGAAAATTATTTACTCCAATATAGTCTAGAAATTACCAAGAGATTGTTATGTTTCATTGTCAGCAACCTTAAGGGAAATAATTTTCAGGCTCAGGTTATAATTACTATCAACTCTCTAAAGGTTTCCTGGTGGGTGAGGGGATGATAGGTTATTAAGCAACTGAGTTTGGAACTGAGTGGACTAGAGGTACTAATAACAGGGTGGTTTGAAGAAGATGTTAGATCTAGGAATGTCTTCATACCAGGAAACACTGATCAGCATATCATTTTCTGCGTGTGGCTGAGGTTTTTTATTTGTTTGTTTTGTTTTTAGTGAAATAAGAGCTTTCAGGAATGGTGAATCAGTCTTTGCGCCTGTATCCTCACTAGACTGCAAGGTCCATGAGGGCGGGGCAGTGGTTTCCTGCTTATTTCCCCAATCCCTTGCTTAGAAATAGATGCCTGAATGAAGATCAACAGAAATTGTCTTTTCACTCTTCAAGTCAGGACAAACTGCTCCAAAAAGTCTTTGCCTTGTGAAAGCATAACTTTTGAACTTCTCTGAAACTTCTCTTGTCACCAACATTGGCTTCACTGGCCTCTCTAGATTCTATTTTTTCCTCCTCTGTCCTTAGGCTGAACCCTCTTCAATTCATACTAGGACCAGAGTAATGACCACCTACCTGATTTGCTGCATGCAATCTTTCTCCCCTCTGTGATTCTCCCAGTTTACTCTACAATCTCAGGAAATTCAATCTTCCTTCTTCCTTTGCTGCTCAACAGAGGAAAAGACTTCAATGCTATCATATGACACTGTTAGTTAATGTTCAGGATTTCTGTGACTGAAAGCAACTGACACTTTCTGGAATTTCTTCCACTTATCCCCTAGATAGAATACTCAGTGTGAGGGAAACTAAATTCTAAACTGCTCCCAGGAACATCCCATCTCCAACCCCTTATCTCTGAGTAAATACTTAAGCATCTCCTTAGTCATTGTTTCCAAAGTTTCCAGACAGACATTCACAGGCAGTGAATACTTAGTATTGTTTTATTGATTTTGACAGTAAATTAGATGGATAGTTAAAATTATGTATTATTTATTCCTATATATCTTGATTTGGTTATTTGAATCTGATTCATTGCTTTTTAAAATTCTATTATGCTTTTCTAAAATTATTGTGGTATTTGGTTTAAGTAAAATACAGTCAAATTATTAGCAAGTTAAGATAGTTTTTATTTAATATTTGAAGCCAGGGCTAATAAAGTTATTTCCATATCTGCCTTAAGCATACAAAATTCATTTTATGTGATTAACAAAAGGTTTGAAAAACATTTTTTTCACATGTAGTCAGGTTTGTAAACTTTCCTAAAATAAGTTCTCTTTTTTTCTCTGATTTTCTGGAGTTGTCTATACCAAAATGATACTGTTATTCTGGAATGTTGATGTGGTAGGAAACTTCTACTTATGTCTCTAAAAAGTAGGGCATGATTACATATCATAAAAATAGATGTAAAACGTGGCTATTCTGGCCTTTTGAGGTCAGAGAACCTTGCCATAAGCATGTTTAATCACATGTCCATTCCTCTCAATGACATAATTTTTAAAATAACAGACATTTTAATGTAGACAATCAAGTTATGAACCTCAGTGGATGAATTAACAGATACCTTATAGTCAAAATCTGTTATCTTCTGAATTAACCCAAAATTTAATATTTATATCTTACCAATTATATTACATAGAATTATTTTTTTTTAAATATTCAAATATATTCCTGACCGGTTGATTCAGTTGGTTGGAGTGTCATCCCATACACCTAAATGTTGCAAGTTCAATTCCTGGTCAGTGCACATTCCTAGTTTCTGGGTTCAATCCCTGGTCAAGTCGTGTATGGGAGGCAACCAATTGATGTTTCTCTCTCACATTGATGTCTCTCTTTCTCTCTCCTTTCCTCTAAAATCAATAAACATATCTTCATGTGAGGATTTTTTAAAAAATCACCATTTTGAAATATTCAAATATAATTATGAGATATGTGTAATTATTGATTAACATATAGAATGTTTCCCTTTCTCCTTTAATTCGTTTACCAAGTATAAGAGGTGAATTTATCTGAAAGTTTATATATGTAATAAAATTCTCTTGGAATGACTGTATTACTAATTGAATCATAGTTGAATATTTATTTCTGTCAATTCAGTTCTTAAATTCACATTTCATTAAATTTGCAAGATTTTCATCATTTGGGGCAAAACAGGGTATCATCACTGTGTTCTCCTGAAGCCAAATTGCATGAAGAATCATCATGTTTTCCTTCCCCCAGGTCTAGACAGGCTGAGTGTCTTATTAGTGACCTATAAGCCTATTTGGTTATTGTTTCTGTTCAAAAGAAATACACCTGCTTGTTTCACTTAGCATAATGTTCTCCAGTTTCATCCACGGTGTTGCAAAGGGTAGGAGCTCCTTCTTTCTTTCTGCTGTGTAGTATTCCATCATGTAAACACATTATGCTAAGTGAAATAAGCCAGGTGGTGAAAGACAAATACCGTATGATCTCACCTGTAAGTGTAACCTCATCAACAAAACAAATAAGCAAGCAAAATATAACCAGATACATTGAAATTAAGAACAAACTGACATTAATTAGAGGGTAGGTGGGAAGGGATAATGGGGGAAAAAAAGGGAAGGGTTTTTCAGGAACATCTATAGAGGACACATGGACAGAACCAAAGGGGGATAGGATTGAGGGTGGGAGGTGGGGATGGCTGGGGCGAGGGGAGTGGTGAGGGGAAAATGGAGACAACTGTACTTGAACAACAATAAAAATAAATAAAATTATAATAAACATGAAAAAAAGGAAATCCAGCTGCTTTGTGACATGTGCCTTTCTGTATGAACTCATAGAGTGCTTACAGCTGCCCTTGGTATCCAACAGCCAACCTTTAGCTCTTAAAGTCCAATGCTATTTTGTCCAATAAAATGTCCTTAGATTATCTATCTTGGTGTCATAAGATAATCTAATTCATTAAATAATTTTTTTCAGCTGAAAATTCTTTAAGCATAGGTTTAATTTTTCAATGAATGGTTGTCATATTTTCATGAAATTTTTGAAATAGCATTAATAGTTTTAGGGCAGAAAGGAATACTTTTGATGCTTTTGTGTTTTATTTGCTAAGTCACCTTGGCAATGTGTCCCATTATATGAACTTTACAACATACTTAACTGTCAAAGTCATTTCCTACAACCCAAGAAAGAACCTGCTGTTAATGATGATTGTACTTGAAGCTGACATTTCTCTAATAAGAATGGTTGTTTTAAAATAAAATACTATACTATTTCCTTCAGTCTCTGCTCATATTCTTCTTTACCTGTGAGATTATCTCTCATTATTCAAATTAACCTCATTCTCTCCTCCGTACTTAATTCACTTCTCTCCCAGCACTGTCTTTGTCTTTACCTTGCCACAGTTTTCTTTGTAATACCTGTCGCTACTCAATATACTATCTGATTATGTATTTATTTGGCTATTTTCTGTTGCCTTCCACTAGTATGCAAGCTCCTATTGAGGAATAGGGACATTCTGTTCACACTGACATTTCTAACACTGATATTGTGCCTAATATATAGTAGTTTCTCAGCACATGTATGTATTAAATAAATGAAAACAAAATATATTAAGCTTTTTGATGTGACTTGGGATTTAAAAACTGGACTCAAAGTTCAGTTACTTGTGCAAAATACAGGATTGCAGACTGGTTTATCTTCTGAATATTTCTTCATGTATACAATGAAATGAACACTTATTCTTGAGAAGAGGTGATATAAAGGTGTGAAATCTTCTCAGAGCCCAGGTGGCTATATAAATATGGTAGCAGTCCTCTAGTTTGTCCTCCTTCCTTCCCTTTTAGTTCATGCAGCTGCAGTGAGCACCCACTCTGTCTCCCTGCTAGATATCAAAATACAGTTATGAACATGACAAGCAATACCCTACCTCAATGGAGAGTGTAGTCTGAGAGGTAGTAAAGTATAAGTTAAGGATGAATCTGATCAACTTTTATAGGTGTAATAGAAATTGAGCATATTATGTGCTCAATAAATAGCTGTTGCATGAGTAAATGATTTTTAAACTAAACTCTAAGGAAAATTTAATAGCTTTTTTCTGTTATTTCTATGACTGAAAAATCAAACTTTTATATTTTTACTGAATCCCTTCTTACAATATCTCTGTGATTAATAGGACTTGGAGTAAAATGTCCAAAAGTACACACATAGATTCTATGTACAAAATACTGCCATCTTTCCATGAGTTACTAGAGAAAGGAAAATTCTTATGCAAAACCAGGTGAGACTGTGTTTGTTCAGAAGTGAAAGTATTTAGGAATGTGTTATCCATCAATCTGTCACCAGTGTCCAGGGAAGTGTCTGGCACGGAGAAGACAGAAAATACATTTTTGTCAAATTGAACTGAGGGAATATACGGGAGGGAAAATATTTTAATTCTGTGGCCAAAAGATCTCTGGACTATCACAATACAGACATCGTACTTTAGTTAACTGCTTATTTCTTTCATTTTTCTTTGCTTCAAGGCCAGTTATGGTTATAAAATTCATAACTACCAGAGACAGCATCACTACGAGTGCGATTTAAAACGACTAAAGCATTCATGCCAAATGGGGGCATGAACTTTACTATAAATCTCCCAGCATCCTACTGTCTATAATGTAGCTGCATAATATGTTTATTTAATAATCAGCTAAATTATAATCCAAACTCTTCCCCTAAAGCTCAGCATAAATAAAATCTGAATGAGTGCACATAGTACATAGTTAAGGCACTCTGTGGTTCATAACTTGAAAATAGTTACCTAGGCCGTATATTATAATTTGTTCATTTTGACATTAAATAGCTGATTTATGAATGTTAATATCACCTAATAGTTTTTGCGTGTAAAAGAGAGAAAGAGGGTTTTTAAAGATGAAACCAAAATTGATATTTGACATATAAACTATTAGTTTGTTCACACTATTTTCTCTTTATTTATTGCTGCATATTTAAGGATTATTTCAGATTCATCTCAAAATAAAATGGACTAAAACATCATTCTTTAGCCATTGGACATATTTCATATTCAAAATATTGATTTTTCAGATGTTTTTAGCAAATTATTTATGGGCTGGGCCCCTGTTGATAAAAAGTAAGAGCTCTTTCCTGCCAGTTTGTGAAAGCACAGAAAACAGGCTGAGGGCACAGCTGACAGCCTTCCAGCTTCAGTAACGCTCGCCATCTGTTTTCTGTAAGGTGGTTGTTGTTTCTTCTTGTTAAATTGTCCCTGTGAAATCTTTTTCTTGAGATTTCTTTCTCTTCTTTTTTTTGGTGTGTGAATTCTACTCAGTGACACAACTCACTAGTGGGTCATAAAGGCGCGCCAGGTTCTGGGGGAACTTTGCGACTTCTTACATTCACACCAGCATCTCACTGTACTGATGTGAATTGGATACTTTTTCAGGGGGCTTTATTACTAAAATACAGAAGGGCCATACTGATTTAAGTGATTTTAAGAGTGTTTGTACTTTTAGGAAGATGATTATTGAGTGAGAATTTAGGTTTGTGGTAGTCGTTAGTGGTAAATTTTCCTGTGGTGGGGAATACCATTTAGTTTTTTATCTGTGTTGGTATAAAGAAGGAACAAAAAATATATTCTTCTCTAACAACTGGACGTAGGAAGGAAAGGCAACAAATGGGCATGCCCATACTAAGGAACAATAGTTTTCTTGTTGTTCCTTCCATTTACTAAACAATAGTGCATCCATGGAAGTGCTTATTGTGATGATTACAGTGATTATTCCCAAATCTGGCATCATAATACTAGAGAAGTCTTTTTGAAAATATAGATTTCCAGTTGCAAAACATATCAGAAGCACAAAAGGTAGGGTCTAGGGATTGATATTTTAAAAAGTTCTTCGAATGATTCATACTCAAAGCTAGATTTGAGGAGCACTAATGTAAAATAAAATCAAGGCTGAAATTTGAAAAAAAAATTGAGAAAGACCCTTCAATATGTGATACACAGCATTTAAAGGCATAGGACATAGAATTTTTATGTGAAATCTTTGAATGAAAAAAGAACTGAAATATTACCAAACATAGTCATATTCTGCCACAACTTAAAAATCTTCTTGTCAAGGTGCTGTATAATTAGCCTCAAAATTTTTCTGACTGTGATTATATTAAGCACAGGTGTATTGGTGTGGGGAGGTAGGTCAGGTATTGTGACATTACAGACCCAGCTAATTGCTTTGTCCAGTATTATATGCTAACTCAGAAGAATCCCTCTTGCCCTGTAGAAATCAGCTTTCCCTTCTGCCTTGTCTTATCAGTGCTGTCCTTGAAATCTGAGAGTGCACTATTTTGTGATGTTATTTATGTGGACAGACCAGAAGCATGGTTGTTAACTTGACCTCAAGGTGTTTTGTGGGAGAAACAGGATTCTTCCACTATTCCTAGCTCTATACAAATGGATTCCTGCCAATATAATGCAATCCATGATTTTTCTCTCCTCCCTCACCCTACTCTAGACTGTGATAGGTCCCCATAAGGGAAAGAGAGTTCTTGAGCATGAAGTGGCTTTTAATACACATGTAAATGGGGTTGAGACAGACAAGAAAAGCCTGGGAAACTGTGCTAAAAAATTGTGTTTGAGTAGCACATGTTAATTTTTCAAAGCACTTTGATATCTATTTGATTCTTAAAACAGTTTTGTGTGTGAGTGGGGCAGTATATTACTCTTAGTTTTTAGGTAAAAAATTTTCAGGATCAAAAGTTATTTGCCAATGTTTTATAGCAAGTAATTTTTAGTGCCAGAGTTCAAACATCAAAATAAAAATAAAGGTAAGGGTTACTCAACTGCTTTCCTTCCATCTCCTCTGCATCACTTTGCTTTTGAGGGTTTCTCAGGGACTAGATTAAGAGTCAAAATACATCCAAAGTCTTACTAGTCAGAGCTGCACAATTGCCCTCTCATTCCCCGTTACTCATTCTCTTCACTTGAGTTGGCAGAGTTAAACTTACTGTGAAGGTGGAGCCCAAGAAAGAGGCCTGAAGTGCATCGGAAATTTGTGCTCCAGACTCGTGATGCAGCCATTTCTTCCAGCCCTTTCCCTTTACCCCACCACTCAGCTTCTTTTTCCTCTTCTTTCTCTCTCTTTTTTTCTCTAGCCATAATAAATTACATATAGCTCCTGGATAAATTCTACTTCATTCTCAATTATAAGCTGACATTACCTCTTCCACAGGAAAGACTAACATGTTCCTCCTACAAGATGCCTTTAAGAATGCTTGTGTTTCCTCCCTTAGCATCCTGTACTTTTTTTTCACCAAGGTACTTATTATGTAGTTCAGTTGCTTGATTATATGACTGTCTTCCTCAGTGGGCTATAGCTACTGTTTTGTATAGCTACAAAAGTGTATTCTGTTTTGTTTGGTTCTACTACTTAGTGGAGAAAGGGCATGGAGTAGGTGTTCAATACTTGTTGGATGGATAAAGATCATAATCTCTCTGCTCATGCTCATGGCCTTAGAATTTCTTGGAGTATTTCTGTGGGTATTTCTTTGGAGACCCCAAATTGTTCCTCCACTCTGCCAAGACCTTTGCAAGGCCCCTACATATCATATTGGGTTGTATACATTTCATTTTATTAAATATGGTCATTTTTGTTATTGCTGAAGTTAAGCCTAGTTTGGAATGTATTTTTATTACAGTGCTACTTCTATGTGGGAAATTAGATTTGATTTACATTACAGACAGTCCCTAAATTACATGGTTTGACTTATGATTTTTTTGACTTTAACATGATATGAAAGTGAAACACGTTGATCTTTACCTGGGCTAGCAATACTCAGTATGACACTCTCTCATGACGCTGGGCAGCAGCATTGAGCCCCAGTTCTGAGTTGGGCCCACGATCATGAAGGTAAATAAGGAATACTCTACAGCATGCCGCCTAACCAGTGGTTTTTAGATATTGTGCTCTGAGCATGTTTAAGTAAGGCCATACTAAGCTATGAAGTTTGGTAGGTTCGGTATATTCAACTTATGGTGGGACATAGCTCATTGTAAGTTGAGGAACACCTGTATTTTATTTGCATGATTTACCAAGAAACATAACTTATTCTTTCTGAGTTTTAGGACTTTTTGACATTTTAGTAAAATTACCAAAGAGCTGTTTTCCTTTTCCTCTTAAGAAATTCTGCAGAATGTTCCACTTGATATGTTCTAAGTACCATATCGATTTTCTTGAAATTCACTTTTGTTTAATGACGTGAAAAGAAATAAAATTCTATAAGTGTCTTTTAAATATTAAGGAAGGAAAATACTTTTTTAAATAATAAAACACTTAAGTAAGACAATATTATTAAAAATAGTAAATATTTGTTTGGTGTTAGTAATCATAAATGAGGGAAGTTTCAAATAGTCTCTTTCCATCACACAAAATATTACCATTGTAAAAATCAACATAAACCAACTGTTAGATAATATATATTTTAGTACTTTATTGACACATTGGCTTTTTCTTACACTAATATTTTAAATTATTTAACTGTTAAGATCAACAGCCTGAATGTGAAGCTAATTTAATCCTAAATAATTTTAAATATAATCAATTTCTTACTTAAGAATCAATTTTTAAGTTTCTGACACTCTAAATAGTGGAATTTGTAATTCATCATACATGGGCTGACATAAAGTAGCATAAAGTCATGGCTGGGAGAGGGTTATCACTACATATTTCATATTCCTATAAGTTCTGGGTAAACTCTTCACTATCTCTATGGACAGTTAAGAGAATCCGAAGTCTGGGGGCCCCACAAAGGGTTAAAAACCTTATCTTAATTTTATGAGTTGAAGTAAATAATGTTGAATATACATGCAATTTGGTGTGAATATGGAGAATAATGTTGTTATCCTTTAGAATTCCTAACTCCCAGAGAAATCACTGGTAAATGTAGATGGGCAGGAAATAATACCTTTAAATCTACTCAGAATTCTGTTTAGCAATTCAGTTGCTGGATATGGCTTCATTCCGCTATGGCTGAACCTGTGCAACTCCAGAAAAATTTCTGTTGGTGGAGGTGTAGGTAGTTTATATATATTTTTTATCCAGTCTGCATTGTCATCTTATTTGCTAATATGGTTCAGTCATGAAAAGTCTGGCTGAGCTCATGATAAATCTCATCGGCCTTTGTACGTGGTATTTAGTCAATATTTAGTACGTGGTATAAATTTCCACTGGATAACTCCTAAACTCTACTATTCTGTTAACATCATAAGAAAGTAAGATTCACCCAATCGTCTTTTATTAAATAAGTATGTAAATGGGCCGGGTTTAATTTTTTATTAGATCTCTTTTATTATTAAAGAAGAAAATGAACAATTACATCTATTCTATGATTTGCTTTTATTTCTAATGATTTTTGGCAGTTAAATTGATTAGGACTGAACTAATGATGACTAAACAGGAAAAACTGAAGTTGTAGCTTAGTTCTCGGAGGATATTTTGTTTTGAAAAGTATGAACAGAAGATTAAATAATAAACAGTTAAGACCTTTTGTAAAGATTAGTTCAAACCTCAGAAAAATAAAAGGAAATGACTTGAATAACATGCAATTTAAAAAGCAGGTGGTTGAAGGTTTGCTTTAAATCATATTTTTCAGTGTTGAATTTTATTGACTCTTCCTAATGGCTTTTTCCGCATCACCTCTTTAGTGTAAATAAAGTAGATAGAATACAGTATGTTGTTTGCTATTAAGGGAGTCATATTTGTAGAACATAAGCAGAATTTTCTGGGGGGAAATTTCATTTCCTGTGCCCTATAAACCAATCTAAAAAAGAACTTGAATGGTAGTTGGTATGCAGTCATTTACTATCCTTACTCATCAAAATGCCCGAAGCCTTGTTTGTGTCCTGGAGATAGTTTTTCCCCATCAATATCCTGCGGAGCCCCAGGAAAGCTAGCGGAAATTTCACAGGATATTAAGATGGTAACATTTGGTGGCTACACAGGCATACCATCAGGAAATGAAATACTGACCATTTAGAGCTGGGAGCTGAATAGAAAGAATGGAGTTCACATTCTTAGTATGTTTTACTTGCTTCCCTTTGATAACAAATTCAGTTAAAAAAAAAAAACCCAAAACCAAAACCATTGTAATTGCTTTTTTCCTATTTCTAAGGTATGCCATGCTTTACTCTCTCTTTCTTTCAAGGAAACCCAGACTCCTCTTGCTTTTCATTCTTCCTGTGGGCTGTCAGTTCATTACTCTCACTAATTCAAAATTTTACATTTAGGGTATGAATTTTAAATTTTATATACACAAGCTTGTCTTCCCTTTATTCTCTCTCTAAAGTAGCAGTCCAGTTGTCTAACTTAGAATGCAGTACTATGGTGTGTGATTGTCAAATATTGGCTCTGCCCTTCACTAACTTTGTGATTCTGATGGACTCCAAGCCTCTACCAAGTTAGTTGTAAGGATTAAGTATAAAACTTTCATAAAGCATTTATATAGCTCTTACAACACATAAATTGTAGCCATTAATATTTATACTGGGTTATTCCTCCTTAATATTCATCCCAATGTGCCTTAAATAGGATTTAGAATCTTCCGATCAAAATTATATATCTTTTAAATTTGTGTGTCATTCCCAGTCTAGACTCATTCTTGTATTCTGTAGAGATCTGTACTAGTTATCAAGGGCTGCTGTATGACAAAGCATGGCAAACTTGGTGGCCTAAAACAACAGAAGTGTATTGTCTTACAATTCTGGAGATAGAAATCCAATATAAAGGTGTTGGCAGGGCCATGCTCCCTCTGAAACCTGTAGAGGGAGAATCCTTCCTTGGTTTGCAGCTACAGCACTTCCATCTCAGCCTCCCTCACATGTATCTGCGCGTCTTTGAGTCTCTCCTCTTAAGTATCTTCAGAGGACTTGTATCCAAATAACATCAATGTATCTTTTGGGGAGATAGGATTCAATCCATAACCATATCCAATAGATGTTACTTCCTCTATTCATTCCTAAATCTCTGAAGTTTTTTAAAAAAATATTTGTAATACTTATCTTAGCCATAGTTAATCAGACCCTTTGTATTTTCTTTCTGGTGGTTCATGGATTCATGCCTCCTTTCTTCATTCCTGATGTGGTACATCTGCCCTTCTTTCCATGACTCTTCTGGGTGGTTCCTGTTTCCTCCCCAGGTCTTCCACACTTCCACTGGCTCAGATATCTTGCATTTTTCAATACCTACTTCATTTTTTTTTTACTTTTTAAAAATTGTTGTTCAAGTACAGTTGTCAATGCCTACTTTACAACCCACTTCTACTTACCCCCGTTCAGATATGTTCAGCACATGGTGATCCCATCTTTTCTGATTTCTTATACATAATTCCTCATACTTAGTATCTTACATTAAAAATTGGTTACCTTAACTAATTGTGGTCATTGGAGAAATAACTGGATAGAAGATACTTTATATTTATATAATTTTTAGTAAATATTTTTAAGAGCAAATAATTTTATAAGCTTCCTTTTTATTTTCTCAATTAGAACTTCTGGTATAGCTTGCATGTCTTTCACTTTTGTATCTCTCTGGCATGAGATGCAGAGAAACTTAGAGTAGACTCTTGATAAATACTTAAGTAATCTGAAAATGTTTATGAATGGATTTTCTAAGTATAAAATAAGTGAACTTCTAGCACAGGTATTTGATACCTTAATTCACACTGTTTTCTAAATTATAAACTAACATCCATGGACGAACATTGTCTTTCAAACTAGACATTATACGATACAACTATTTTTGACTTTCTAAAAGGTTAAGGCCGTGTAATCCTGAATTCTGTATCTAAGTTTGAAAAATGGTATTTAAATTTGGCTTTGCTGAATTTCCAAATGGCTGTAGAACTGGATCTGGAAAAACACATTTATAATTCATCAGTGTTGCCAGATTTAGTCTCGGTGGCAACTGATTCCTCCCACGCTGCTGTGTGCAAGTG
Source organism: Tonatia bakeri (assembly GCA_004024845.1). Taxonomy (NCBI): domain Eukaryota; kingdom Metazoa; phylum Chordata; class Mammalia; order Chiroptera; family Phyllostomidae; genus Tonatia; species Tonatia bakeri. Next base: position 77,659 of record PVIA01000554.1, read on the forward strand.
TCCTGGCTTCTGCGCTGCTGGTTGGCACACCTGCTCCCCTCTAGGGCACCTACTATAGTGGCACCGGGAGGTTTGGAAACAAGAGGGCTGTTGTTTTACTCTCGGACAAGAGAAGAAATGGCTAAGGAAGGAAAGTAGGAAGTAAAGAGTGAGAGGAGGTGCCCGTGCTCCTTCAGATCATCCTGGCCAGTTGGCAGAGAGGAGGAGCCCATTGCCAGTTACTAGCAATGGGCCAGGAGTGACAATATTATACAGGTTGGAAGTGAGTTTTTGGAAGAAACCACTTTGGATCTTAATTTTTTCACCTAAAAAAAGTTTAAAAAGTATTAAAAATAAATAAGGAAATTATGGAACTTGAATCACAGAACTCTTTTGACTTCTCTTACGTAAACTTCTCCAGCCTAAGCAAAGTGCCTTTTTTAAAAATATATTTTTTAAAGATTTTATTTATTTATTTTTAGAGAGAGGGTAAGGGAGGGAGAAACAGAGGGAGAGAAATATCAATGTGTGGTTGCTTCTCATGTGGCCCCCACTGGGGGACCCACTGGGCCTGCAACCCAGGCATGTGCCCTGATTGGGAATCAAACCGGTTACCCTTTGCTTTGCAGCCTGTGCTCAATCCACTGAGCTACACCAGCCAGGGCGCACAGTGCCTTTTTTAAATATTCCCACAACAACTTGGTTTGCTTCTAGTTTGATATTTTAAAAAGTGTGTTCTACTAGTCTATTGCTGGAATGGTTCTCTCACTAGTCTGTGGGCTTCTTAGGTGGGGTGGCATTCATTACCTTATCTCTATATTTCCAATGCTTGACAAAGTAACAGATAATAAATAGTTGTTAAATAAATAAATTATATTATCAAAAACCATACATTATGTTATTTTGATGTCTGGTTCAATCACTTTATACTTTGAAATTAATCTTGATACCAAAGATACTGGAAGACAAAAATATCCAAGGGAGCCTAAAAACCACACATGGATCTAGAAACGGTGCCCATAGCTGTAAGGTTGCTGTACTGTGGGGACGTGGATGATGCACGTTTGAGGGTGTCTACCTTCTTACTTGTATGAGTCAGACTGTCCTAGAGTTTTAAATATACTTTGTTACCAAATAGGTCACTGAAAGTCAGTCAAATAGGTGACCAATCTACAATTGATTTAATGCCTTTGAAATTCTGTATTTTGTTCACTTAACTTATTTGAAGTTTGCTTTTACTAACTTAACTTTTTTTTCTGCAATGATTAAAGGTTGTTTTTGTTTGGGATTCTAGAAAATCTTCAAGTTGATGTTCCTGAGAATTAGTTGTAGTTAAAATAAATAGTATTAGTCAAAGACCTCTTAAGCACAGAGGAAGATTTCCAGGATGAAGACCAATAATTCAAAAGGGCCCAGGACTCATATAGTTAATGAGAAAAAAGAATTGAGTTTATACAAGTTCAGTGTGTATGCAGATTTTCTAAAATGAACTGCATATATGTGCAAACTTATTTTTTCTACTACAAGAAAGTTTCATTGCCTATTGCAACTTCTGTATATTTTGATTGTTTTTGGCAAGGAAGCTGGACTCCAAATGTCTCATTTCATGATCCAAAGTATGCTTTTGCACTAGACAAGCATTCAATAAAACTTGCTGTACAAATAAATATTGACTAAATGGATTAAATAAACCCTCCATTCCTTTTGCCAGATTGACTAATTCATTTGGATTAACCTTCAGCAGCAATTTAAGGCAAATTTATTTGTGATATTCTAGAATATTTCATTTTGCCTAAAAGTTATGTGTCATATTTTATCTTAATCTATGTATTAAATAGAAAAACTGAGGCACACTTTTTCTTCACTAAAGCAAACAACCTATTAATTTGTCTTTTTGTCCAATCTAAATTTTACACTCCACAGGTTAGCAAGTGTTCAACAGTCTTCTCTGACTTCAGTGGCTGCAAACCATTATGTTTAGTACAACATAAGTGTTCCATATTAATTTGGGATTTAACAAAGTAATTAAAAACTTTGAAAATTTTAAACCTTCTCACAGAAAATATCAAGTTTTCTTTTTCTTTATAGATATTTCCTTTATAGTCATTAAGGTTTAAGAAATTAAAATGTGAATTAAACAGTAATGATAAAATTCAGAATTAAAGCAAAACTCAAAGGAATAATTTTTTATTTAATCGTCATTGTATTTTTCCATTACCATTTAGTCCCCTTATATTGCCCTTGGATGATTGTTAATAACTTAAAGCTTTTGGAATTTCAATAAAACTTTCCATGTTCACATTTCCTCTACATAAGAGTATTTTAATTTGGTTTTCATTTGTTTTCTTATTAAGAAAAATTACTTCTCAGATGCACAATAATTTACAGGTCAAAATCTTAAATTTCTATTTTTATGTATCTTTATTATCAAACTGTAGGATAATGGAATATCCCTAATTTGGTTATGTATCTTGCTAAATAAATTTGCAGATCTTCCTTTCGATGTAGTAAAGGTGTATTGGGGGAAGAAATGATCCCCTTTGTTGTTGGTCTTCTCTGCCTCCTCCCCTTTCCCTTCTGGCTCTCCTCTCTGTCCTCCTCCTCCCTCTTCTCTTCCTGTTTCTGTCTTTTCTTTTCTTGTCTATTGTTCCCCCACAAGCACAAAAATTTCCCAACCAATAGCTTTGCAGTGCATCTAGGAGGTTGTTACTTCAACTTCCCAGTAAAGGTAACAGCTTTTTTCTCTTTGTGAATATTGCTGTGGCATTTTTCTGGTGTTGAGATTCAGTACATACCAAAGCTTATTCTTAAAACTGCCACAAATACAATGGCTTCTGTCAGTCATTAATGTTTATTATAGAAGTATGCTGAACATGAAGCTGAAGAGAAGGATTTTAATCCTGAAATAATGACTTCAGTCTTATTTTAAGGAGTCTGTCACCTGCTCTGATAGTGATTTGGCAGGGAATGCCAGATGGAAGGGTAAAATCTATTTTCGTTTCTGCTCCTCAGTAAAACCACTTTTACAATAGCTACAAAATAGACATAAGGAAAACCTAGGTAGATCAGGACCTAATTGGGTATTATGGATTCAAGTCTCTGAACATACCCAGGTGGATAAACTTAGAAATTCTGCCTTCAGCATGAAAGCACTAGTGCCCGCCTTCTTCTAGGAGTGAGCCCCAGAGGAAATAGTGCAACCCCCTCAGGTTGCCTTTAGAACATCCAAATATTTTAGAATTTTTGGTAGTAAAGGAAATGTGATTAAAAAATGTTAAGAACTATGGAATGGTTCATTGTAAAAGAAATTTCAATTTGGCCAGGACAAGGGCAGTGAATGAAGAATAAGTCAGTAAAGAATGAATTAGAAGAATTGAACTGATCACAATCTCTGTAATTTGTCTAGAAGCCTAAATATTATTCTGTATCAAGGAAGATTGAAAAAGAAAGCAAAATATAGCTAAAAAAGAAATCATAAGATACAGAGTTGAATTGATTCTAACATGTTTTGTATTAAATATTTAATTTTATACCAATCTGAATATCCCATGCTGAATGTTCTCTTATAAAAATAACTCACTTTAGTCAAAAATGAATAACATATATGTTTTTTCAAAGATACCATATCTGGAACAAATAACATTAATACATTGTGGGACCACAAGGCCAGGTGTTTTAAATCCCTGTTAGATATGGCCCATATTTGAATAGCAGCAAGAAAATGGGCCTTTTCTAAAAATTGTGTAATAACCACAGGATTAAAACAAATAACTTTTAATTCAGTATGGCCTAGAGCTCTTTCTTGGTACTCTTATAATTGGTTAATTTTATGTAAAGTATTATTAAATGATTCCACCCTCTAAAGCTACCAACACAAACAACTAATTCTGAACAAATTAATTCAACAAATATTTATTGAGCATCTACTATGATACTGACACTATTCTAAGACATCAAGATATATCAACGACCAAGCCAGAATAATAAATTGTATTTGTTCTTGTGATGTTATGATTCCATCATGGGGAGATAAACAATAAACAATAAGTACAATAATGTAGTAGATTTGAAAGTGACAAATACTACATTAAAAGGAAAAAACAAATCAGGGATTGGTTGAACAAGGGTGACATGGGTGTGTGTGGTAATTTTTAAGTTTTTGTGAGGTAGTCAGAGCAGACTACTGAGTACTGTATATTGCTCTTTACATAATCTCGCTCTAGACTACAACGTGGTCAGGACAAGGGTGGTGAGTAAAGAGTAAGTCTGTAAAGGATGAATTAGAAGCATGAACTGACCACAATGTCTCTATTTTCTCTATAGAGACCTAAATATTGTTTTGTATTAGGAAGGATTAAAAAAAGGAAAGCAAAATATAGCTACAAAGAAATGATAATACACAGAATTGAATTGATTCTAAAAATATCTTACACCCATTTAAAAGTGGAATAGCTGGGTACATTTTTGGTTTCTTCTATATTTCGAGCAGTATCGCTCTGGGGAGAGATTAAGTAAATGGACTTCATTCAAAACGCAGACAACTATTGATACATTTAGGTAGGCAGACACATTTGGCATAGCACAGATTCCACTTAATTATTCACTAAGGGTAATGTTAGAAAGTGAGACTTGGATTTGCTATAGAAATTTCTACTGTATTCACTATAAGGCAGGCCAAAATCTCTTTCTGGTGTTTTTACAGCTATCCAATAGTTTGAGCCGTGTTTTTGGAGGAAAAAAAATCTATGTCAAGTGCATCAGCAGACTGAAAGTCGGTTTTCCAGACAGAGTTGCAGATGAGCATTGCCTGTGCATCGCGTGTAGTTTTCGTTCATGTTTTGGCCGCCGTCATTTAGATTTCCCCATGATGCATGGAAAGAAACTTTAGTAGCTAACATGAGGGATTTTCTTTTTAATTGTTTCCATTTTAAGGAAAGTTACAACAGCAGTTTTACTAGTTAGCTGAAAAGCCTTTGCATGTGGATTGAGAACTGTGTGATGGAATACTGAAGAAGCTAACCACTTTTGTAGACAGTATCTAATCTTGTTATATTCGTATGCTCCACTGAAATACTCTGCATGTTTTCCTCTTTTTTACTTTCTCTGATTTCAGTATGTTTTCAAAATTAATTGTTATTATATTTACAATATAAACTATGATTGTCCTATAAGAGCGGAAAAAAACATCAGAAGAGTAATAATTTGAACAACCACCCTAAAAAGGGGATTTGGCAGGTTCATTGGGAAACGAAAGTCTGTACGGTGGACTGAAGAACAAAAGATGCAAAATTTGACAGGCTTGCTCCCGACTCACCTACCCACCCACCCTCTCACAGAGCTTGAGGCTGGGTGGAAAAGTTTGGTCATAATATGTAACTGATCCCACTCAACTATTCTTGTTGGTTTTGTGTGTGTCTAACTTCAAAGTTTGGGATCAGGTAAGGAAAGAGAAATGATGAATGTGGAATTGTTAGCATTTACTCAGAAGGGTCTAAAGAAAGAACTAAATACTCTAACCTCTTTGTCTCTCCCATGTGATGATAAACAGAAGGAAGGGAGGGATTTGCTTGGAAGATTCTCCGGAACTGAATCCAGCATCTGGGGCTATGCTGAGCATTGGTCAAGGCAGAGTCTGTGGTTTGGTCCAGAGGGACCAGTGGGGTTGCTCTGCTGCTGCCTCCTTTGTCCCATTAAGATTCTCTGCCCACTTTGTGAGGACACCAGCTGACAGTGCCATGCCTCTAGCCCTTCCAAGACTTTTACTGTTAGTGCGGCCCTTCACAACCCCAGGAGGGCCCGAGGCCAGCTGGGGCAGGAAGGCTGACGGGCTGCTACGACATTCTGAAAATTGTTCCAAAATATAAGCTGCTGTGGTTGACACATCATTTTTCCTTTCTGGCCACACAGAGGTCTAGACATCAGGGACATACTTGGCAAGAACCACCATGTGACCCATTTCCCTGTCATTCAAAACAAGGGTCCTAAGTGCACATCTTCTCTGGGAAGTTCAAGGAAGGAGGAAAGAAAGCTTCATGTACTATTTTTTAAATAAGTGCATCAGTGAACTACTTCCTTTCTTCACTTATTCACATATTCATCCATGCAGCAAGTGTATTTATCAAAGACCAATTATATGACATTGGGTGTGAAGGTAACTGGGATGAGGCTATGTCTGGTTCCCAAAGAGCTTACTGGTCAGTGGAGAAAAATGTAGGAATAGAAGATTTAAACATTTTGTGACACATGAACACTTTATTTCTGCAAGGAAGACCTTCTGTTAATGTCTAGGGAATGTCCAGCATAGGCTTGGGGACTTACATATTTTTCAGATTCTTTAGGTAGACCCAGTAATTTAATACACAAATAGAATCACATCTCTCCTGAGTCAAAGGTTCCAATATGGTCATTTCAATGAAGGCTTCTTTTGCATGAGTATGATTATGTAAAAGACTGTAGACCCAGGGCGTGGCCCATCATTGTCAACAGCAGTTCTGATGACTGGGACTCTAATTGTATACCATAATAAGATGATAGATTTGGTCTGCCATCTAGTGATTAAGAACTGAATTCTTACAACTAAATTTAAAAGCACATAGGATCATAAGCTTTATGAGACAACAAATCTATGAGGGCATATAAGAAACACAGGATAATGAGTTACTGTCCATTGGAATTTGGTCAGATAAAACATCTCTCTTCTCTGTAAGATACCAGTGCCAAAATGCTTGGGATAATGACTTCACAATGGCTCAGTTCAATTTGTTACACCGTTTGGTAAGAGTAAAAGACTCCTGTAGCTTGGAAGATACAATTTTAAGAAGTTACAACACTGTGGGAGATTGCAAAGTAGTGGCACTGCTATCAGCTATGTGCCAGCCCTCCTCAATTTTAGGAAAGTAAAGGAAACATAAATAGCAAAATTACAAGTGTTACAATATTGTGGTTGTAGAATTCTTTTACATATTTCATAAAAAATATTTGTTTACCCAGATACTTTAAGACCAATATTTTTTTTAAACTTCTAGACATTGGAGACAGATTAATATCATCTTGGGTTAGATTTATGATTTGTGTAGAGGAATCAGGAAGATGATATAAATGCTGTCAGCATGTCCTATGCAAATTCCTATTCCATTACTTTTTATAATATTGTATTCATAAAATAATTATGTCATGACAACTTCACTGCAAATTGGCTGCATTTTGCTTTCTATTTTACTTTTCTTTTCATTTAAATAAACATCTGTGTGGAAAACTGAAGGGTCAACCTAATCATAAGGTGCACAACTACCATGTTCAAAGCTGAGAATCGCAGGACACCCTGTATTTTCCACCCAGTGTTTCTTTGTACGTGTCTTTCGTTCAGACATGAACACTGAGAGTTCACGGAGTTTTCGAACCCTCTGTGATGTGCATGTGTTCTTGTGCGGGGGAGAGAAGGCAAGGTTTAACAGCGAGTGTGGTTTTTCATCTCCTTGCCATTTAAGAGCATTCCAACTAACTTTCCACATCATCTTACATTTAATTATAAATTCCCAGGGGAAAAGAACCAGTGATGACTCAGAGTATAAAACTAATTTTTAACATTGTCCTTTAAAGAAAGAAATACACTGATGCATTTCTTTGCCCCTTGGATTGAGGTCATGCTGTTTTAAACTTTCAGGAAGAAAATGGCCTTCTAAGTGTTCGCACACGTCTATTTATTCCAGCCCCGAAGGAGCTGCAGACAACAGGATTGACTCACCCCAAAGGAGTCCACCACACATTTTAATGATAATTAATCAACAACATTGTTGCATGTCATCTTGTTATTGTTTGTTTGTTGTTCATATTCTCTATTTCCACATATCTAATTGTTTCACTGATGCAATTGATATCTACATCGCAATAATAATATGTACTTTTGAGAACAGAGCACATATACATTCAATATTTTGCACATGCCATACTAGGCACATATTTAGTACTTACTCCTTGGTAAAAACATGTGAACACTTTTGTCCCCAGGGTGTGAGAAGGGAGAATTTGAATTCAAGTTTATTGAATTTGTAGTGTATCTTGTTTTTAGTCATTGGAGTTTAGTGCTTGTGATTAATAAACAAAGTTACTAGTAGTTTATATACTTAATGGAATTGTTTAATAGACTATAGATATAAGTCCATTTCTCTATGGGTTGTGTTTTTTTGAATTCTTCATTATGGAACTACATGGCTTCAAAGTGGTTTTTGATAAAAAATTAACACTGCTGCCCTGGCTGGTGTGGCTTAGTGGATTGAGCACTGACTTGTGAACCAAAAGATTGCCGGTTCAACTCCCAGTCTAGGCACATACCTGGGTAGTAGACCAGGTCCTCAGTTGGAGTTGCGTGAGAGGCAACCACACATTGATGTTTTTCTCCTTCTCTTTCTCCCTCCCTTCCCCTCTCTAAAAATAAATAAATAAAATCTTAAAAAATAAATAAAATTAACACTGTTTATTTGATGTACAAATTTCTATTTATTTTCAAAATAGTCATGTCAAAAACCATATTAAAATAGGTTTATATTTTCCTTGGTTAAAATACCTTTAATAACACTATACAGAGCTGCATACAGTATACAAAATCAATGTTGTTTTATTGATCAGCTATGTATTACATGATAACAATATTTTGATGAAAATGAAACAGATTAAAACTTCGTGACCTTCTTATGAATAACAAAGAACCAGGATGTGGTGTCATAGTTTGAAGGCAATTTTGCATTTGACAAATATCTGTGATGAAAGACTGAAGGTGAAACACAGTGTTCATTGCACAGAGCAGTGAGAAGAATATTGTCCAAGAAAAACATTCTAAAGCTAGGAAGATGGATGTCTGGGTTAATGCCTTTATTCTAAACTGAAATCATTTTCATTTGTATTTCTATATTATCATTTGAATCTGTTTATTGACAAACGATAATCTGTCATAAACTAATTTCAGATGCATTTTTAAATATTTGGTTTTATTTTTGTAAAGTCCAAAGTTAATGCTGGTGCAATTAAGTTAATGAGCTATAATTTGCTTTCATTCATTTATTTGTATCCATTCATCAAACACCTATTTGTTGAATGTTGGCTCTCTGCCAGGAATTGTGTTAAGCTTTAGAAATACCAAAATGAACAAGTGACATTAATTCTTACCTTCATGGAGTTTACTGTCTAATAAAGGAAATAAAGAAATAAACAAATAAAAATAAGTAAATTAATATTAATCATGATAAATTTTATGAGGGTACTTATGTTTGCCTATCTGTTCACATTTTAGTAACTGTCTAATTACCTTGCATACAATAAAAATGAATGAACGGATAGATACATAAATGAGTTCTGTGAAGCATATCAATTGGGTGAAGGAAGTCTACTTTTATAAGGTTGTCAGGGAAGAATTGGGGGGAGGTCACAAGTAAGCAAACCATAATAGTGAGTTATGGGAGCCAAATATCAGGGAAGGAAAGGTAGTGTCTCAAGTACCCCAGGCGAAGGGATCAAACTGTGCAAGGTCGAGCAGGGAGGGCCTTTGGGCCTTAGAAAGGAGTTTTGGGTTTAAGTAGTTGGTAAGACCTGAAGGAATTAAGAAAGGATGGGATCCACATCATGTTTTAAAATACTACAGTTTGTTTGTTAAAAACCACAAAGTTAATGATGTATGTGTTTATTTTGTAGTAAATGTACAATAGAATTGCTATCACTATGTATTTATATATTTTCCAAATGTGAATTAAATTTTTGCCTAAATATATAAAATGTTTGGCAGATATTTTATAATATCTTATTATAAAATATTGTTTTGGTCATGGCTTTCCTTAATTGATTTGATGCAAAGATAATTTCTGCCTCGCTAGTATAAGCTTTGCATTTTGTTAAAGTTTAACAAGCACTTTTAGTTCAGGATGTTTAATGTAAATGTATTCCTCAAAATAGGACATCGTTATTCCTTTTTAACCTTATCTTTAAAACTAATTTTAATAAACCCATAAATGTTTTGAAAAAGATTTTCTTCATGGTATAAGAATACATAGTGCCCTCTGTTGTTGAGGGATATACTAATCTTAAAGTTTCTACTGAGTTGAAAGCCACAAAGGGTTCACCAAACTCTAAAATTACGTGCTCTATTTAGAACCATTATTTTTCTTCCCCTTTCACATGGTTTTGTAAAGAAAACAAAAAATCAGGTTTGGCTGCTTGTCACCACAAAAGCCGAACTTGTGCGGCAGTTGGTACAAAAGGAAAGAGGTTTTATTCAGGTGCTGTGCAGTCTGGGAGAACGGCGGGCTCATGTCTCAAGGCTCATCTTCTCAGTCAGACCAAGACAAAAGCAAATGTCTGACACGGATCCCAGCTCCTGGTGTCCGTGGCATTATGGATGAGACGAGACAAATTCACATGGACTACTGAGTCCTGTGGAGGAAAAGGGACAGCGAGGCTTCTCTCTCACAAGGAGAAAAAAACCTTGGAGCGGTTCAGCCACCCTCTCAAGAGGAGAGCACCTTGACCCTTGCCTTGACAAGCTTTTATTGGGTTCAATTTGCATAGGAATACAGGGTGTATACGTAAAGCTCATCAATCACTGTCAGGCAGAAATGATTAAACAATAGATAACATTCAAAGAACTCTGAGGGCTTATTCTGAGTCAGGGTCAGATAATTAAAGGGCCATAAAACTTTGGGGAACAAACTCACTTCCTGCTTGGACCTTTATCATTAAAGTGTGGGTATTAGCAAAGTAGGTTTCATAGGATTTTATGCATTCTTTCTTAGGCCTGATTGCCCTAGTGAACCTGCCCTTTCTAGCACAAGGCTGCACCCACCTCCAGCATTGTTTCAGGCTTAAGGCATTGTTTCAGGCTTATGTCAGGGGAAGTAAGGCAGCCAAGAGATTAGGAGGCTTCTTGCAGACAGAATGAGGACTCAGGCTACATCAAAGCTGAGGGGCGAGGGTCCATCACCCCCTTTTTCTATAGCCCCCCAAGTCCTTTCCTGAGGGCCCCTTCAAGACTGTGCCTGTCTTAGGTTGTCCCTCTTTTGAGGAATCTTACCTGTAATTGGCTAACCAGTCATCTGCCCGGGGCCAAGCAGGGGGAAGAGAAAGGGGGCAGAGGTGGTGACCCTACAAGGAAGATAGGCTTTGTCTCCTAAGTGGCTTATGGTCCCAAGGCCCTTTACTCAGCCTTAGCCATGGGGGATTACAGCTTCTGAAACCAGGTAGGGCAGTTTCCAACAAATGTCCAGTGTTCCTGCTCCAGTTTAAAGTACAGTCCTTTGGAGCCCACAGGCAGAAACATCTTAGTCCCCACCCAGCTAGCTTAGCTTGTTATTGGCTGTTATTCATTTCAGGTACCCTCCTGGAGCCTGCAAGTGGTCCCTGCACTGCCATGGACCATGTGGCTGCTGGGGCCACATAGTCACAAGGTCCAGGGTTAGAGTGCAGTAAATCATCAGGTGGGCAAGAGAGAGGGAGAGGCTCCCTCCTGGAGGCCATAGGCCACGTAGCCATGTGGCTAATGGAGAGAATAAGCCAGTTCATGGTGTGAGTGCAGGTCATGAGCAAGCTGAGTGACATGAGCCACAGCATTTCTTTGTTCCACTGGGATTATATTAGCTTGGGTGTGGGACTGAGACCAGGTGCTTCCCAAAATGACCAATCAACTTCCTAAATTTTGCATGCTTTAGGTGGGTCCACCTCCCAACCAATCCCTTCTTTTCCCAGGCTGGACTGACAGGCCTCTTTGGTCTAGCACCTCTGCTGGCACCATTTTGACTTCTCTGGTGCATATGCCTGCCTTTCCCAGTCCCAATCCCAATCTGGGAATGAGGTGGGGGCTTTTTTTTTTTATCCAGTTACCTAGCTAGCTTGTCAAGTGCTCAATGTAAGAACCTCCCCCTGCTGCCGTTTTGGCCTATGGGGTAGACTCCCCTGATGCTCTGGGTGGACTGTCTACTGGCAACGGTTTGTTTTTATTCCTCCTTACTGACCTTCCCAAGTTTTGTTACTTATACTTTCAATAATGAAGCCTTTTGGGAAGGTTTCTCTGATTAAGCATACCAACTTTAGATCACTTCTTTTCTTCCCCTATCATGCTAAAATATAACTATCATAATCATTCTATTTTGAATTATGTATTGCTTTAGATGTAAATACTAAATGAAGTAAGTTTATCTGTGTTTTGCATCCTGGGAAGTTACTGCCTAGCCCAGAATTTTTTAGGAGCCACAAGATGACTCATTTTCTTAATTTTTCCCAGATTCTGAAATTTCAGATTACTAATATTCTTTTGTTTGTTTGTTTGTTTTTATTCTAGAAGGATATGGTGAAGAAATAGCCTGCACTCAGAATGGTCAGATGTACTTAAACAGGGACATTTGGAAACCTGCCCCTTGCCAGATCTGTGTCTGTGACAATGGAGCCATTCTTTGTGACAAGATACAGTGCCAGGAAGTGCTTGACTGTGCCGATCCTGTAACTCCCACTGGGGAATGCTGTCCTGTCTGTCCACATACAAGTGGGAGTGGCAAAAACAACTTTGGTAAGAATGCTTAGGGCCAACTCAGAATTCATCCAGTTGACTCATCCTTACAATTGCAGCAGATTTTGCTCTCAGATTTCAGCAACTCAAGAGAATAATTAAGCCACTATTCAATGGTTTTAAGGCTTAATGATTTTGCTTACACACTTTATCTAACATTAGTGGGAGAGAGACAGTGATTTCCTTTCTTTTTAAAAACCAGGGGAATTTTTTACAAAATTTTGAGTGGTTTTGTCTGATTTGAGAATTCCTCATACCACTTAAGATGGTCATTTGTTACCAATTCATGCTGGATACCTCCGAGATATTTGTTAGTTTTTCTGTGAAGTAGATAAATGTTCTAAGAGAAGATCTAGAAAAATCATTTATCTTCCCTGGTGCCAACTTTGTCCTTGGGAATGGAATAATTATTTCTGATGTAATATAGTGCTACAGAATTTAATATTACATTAGCTTATAAAAGCAGAATTCTATTCATGCTATTTAAAAAAAGATGAGAATGAATGTATATCCTGCAGAAAACAATGATGAGAACTACTGGTTTTTAAAACTTTTTTAAGAGAAAAGTGCTTGTGTTTAAGATAGACTATTGTGTTTAACATAGACTGTGTATATGAAGTACTCACATGTGACAGAAACAAGTTTATATTTTTGTGTTTTAACAAACTGGGTAAGATGAAAGGTAATTGTGCATCTTCGTCAAGACAGTGTCAAGGCTTTATTTTTCACCTCAAATACCACTGAAAATGACCACAAGTATAATTAAGTATTCAATAATATGTTTGTGGAAACATTACACAGTAATTTATCATTTTTCCTCTTGGATATCATTCAAAGGTAACAACGTACCTTGAATAAACACCTAAACTCCATTTTTAGCAACATAATAAGGGGTACATAATGGAAAGAATTAAAAACAGGATATATAAGGGCTACCTGAAGCAGATACAATCCTCAAAGAAGCCCTAAGGGGTGGGGTAGGATTAAATGAGTGGGGATAAGTGGATAGTATATTGGGACAATGATGGTGAATATCGAAAACAAAGCAAAGCACACAGCTTCCTGCACATAGCTGGTGTGGGAAAGCTCAGTTCATACCCGGATGGGTAATAATAATAACAACAACAACAACAACAACAACAATAATAATAAAGAGCTGGCAACAGCACTGATATAAAGATACAATAAAAAAAGGTAGGTGAGTTTAACTAATATTATTTTATCAAGAATACAGCCATAAGTATCACAGAACAGGTACTTCGAACCAACCATAAACTAAGCTAAACACACTGTAAACTAAAGAAAGCTTCATAAAGCAATTGCTTCTGAGAAAGAAGGCCATAAATTAGAAATACAAAAAAGCGTAATGATGAGGTGAGAAGTAGAAGGAAAACTGAAATCGTAATAAGGAAACGAAGGTGCAGCAGGAAGGAGCACAGGGAGAACTGGCGCTGCAGGAAATATAGTAACAGATGTAGGAAACGGCGACGAGGAAGGAAAAAATACAGCATTGGGAAGATAGCATTCATATACAAAGCAGGTAAGGGGTATCTCTGAAGAAGAACCTCCAAAGAAGAAATACATTGCGAGGGAGCAGAACAAACATATGTAATAATATTACACAAGAAACATTTTCTGAAGTAACATTAAACTTTGATTTTAATATTGAAAAGGGAAACCAAGTGTCTGAAAAAGTTCACCCAAAATAATTAACATTGAAACTTATCTTAGTAAAGTTATTAAACTTTAAAAAAAGAAAGACTCTTCTGGGAAACCAGAGAAAAAAAGAATGTTTAATAATAAAAACATTCTTTCTAAACTTAGAGATAAAACATGGATGTTCTTTATCACAACAGCAACTTAACCATATTGAATGTACTTGAACAATTAGATACAAAAAAAAATTGGAGGTTTAGAAGTTAGAACAGAGGAGGTAAAGCTATCAATTTTCAGAAAATAAAATTGTGTATTTATAAAACTTAAAGGAATGGAGGGAAAAAACACACTGCAAAAATGAAAGATTTTAGTAAGACAGTGCAGTGTAAAATAAATTAATAGGCTTACATTATGCAATTACCTCAGTATAAATAATGGGAGTGAAAAATACTCCTTTTATAATAGCAACTGATAGGATAAAATAGCTAACGATAAATTTTACACAAAATGTTCAAGATCTATCTGAAGACAACTTTAGAACATTACTAACTCAAATGATGACTTTAACACATGAGATATCTATTATATTCTTTGTTAGGAAGATTAAAATAGGACAGTCGAGACTAGTGGCCTCCTGTTGGGAGTGAAATATGGGAAACGAGAGAAAGGGGACAAGAAGGAAGGTTATTTTTTACTACATAATTATATGCCTTTAATATATTTGGGTTTGTTATCATATATGAATGAATAACTTACTTAAAAATATAAAATATGAAAACAGAATATTAAGTAAAAATGTTTCATTATAATTTTAACTGTTAATTTTATAATTCAGTGAAATTTAAGTACTATATAATAATATGAAGAATATTCAAATAATGTCAAAATTTTTTGAAAGGGATGTATTATTTTGCCTCTTCTGTATGTATTGATTCAAAACAATTTTTGAGTTCTGCTTGCTAGTGATAGGAAAATTCTGTTTAAGTTAAATTTGGACTTCACAAAAATGCCTATTATTAAAATAAATATTCAGGAGATCCGTAAAAACTGTTTCTGCATAAAATAACATTTACTTTTTTCTTTTTATAGGTAGAGGAAGAAAGGTAAGTTTTTCTTTGCATAGCTCATTTTTGTAAATGTATTTTTCATTTACTAATGAAATACTAATACTATCTACCCAGAAGTATTTTGAAGTGTTTGAAAACCTTTCATAAAATATAATGTACCATACAAATGTAAACATATGAGCTCAGTTCAGCTACTTTGCTTATAGATTACAGATACCTCTATTTTATTCACTTTCTTAATTTTTGTTTATACATGTTTCTCCCAAAAGATTATGAATCCTTTAAGAATTGAGACTATGTCACATAAATCTTTGAATGACTTGTGTTTATCACAGTACTTAGTCTATATATGTTAAATATATTAGAAATACAATACATATTTAATTGAAGGATGAAAAAGCAAGAGAAGGAGGGGAGCAGAAGGAGGGAGAGTAGAAGGAAGGAAGGAAGGAAGGTTGGAAGTTAGTTCTATTTCAGTGGGGTTGTGGACCCTCTCCCATTAGTTGAGAAGTAGGGATTTAACGCAAAGAATTATTTGAGCATTTTAGCAAACACATACCCTCCCCTTCTCTCCCTGTCCTCATCGTCAAGGTGCCTAAAATTTTATCACAGAGACAAACCTTACACTCAAGAGGAAAAGTGTGTAATACCACCATGACCCAAGCCCATTGGCAGTTTTGACACTTGACATCTGGAAATAGGCAGTCCCACTAAGTGGAGAGAGTTCACTTGTCTTGGTTGTGTTTTCAGTTTTCTGGTTAACTTGAAAACTATGGAATCTGCTCTAGTATTACCCACATGGGATGGGCACAGGATTCAAGAGTGGAAATGAGCAGTCATCCCAAATTTCAAGGCAATTGTTAGACAGATTAGCTGTGAATTTTAATTGTCTTTACATTTGCATACAAGAGAACTTCAGTAAAGTGATAATCAGATATTCAGATAAAGCAATGCTATAACTGCATTGCCAATAAAAGTGATGCTACCGAGGGGATTGCCAGACCACTTCTATACTTTTTGGTTCAGAGGGCAATGCCATAGATTTGTCTTTATTGAAATAAATATCAGTGAGCCTATTTCTCTTTGAGCGTATGTCAAAAGAGAAGGACCACAAATACCAGTTTACATTTAATGTATATCTGAAAGCTAGAAAAATGGAAAGCTAAATGTTTGAGTACAGGCCTCAAACAAAATAGATGGATACATTTATACAGATGATCTATGAAATAAAAAAGAGAATAGCCCTGGCTGGTGCAGCTCAGTGGATTGAGTGCAGGCTGCAAACCAAAAGGTTGCCGGTTCAATTCCTAGTCAGGGCATATGCCTGGGTTGCAAGCCAGCTCCCCAGTAGTGAGCATGTGAGAGGCAACCACACATTGATATTTCTCTTCTTCTCTTTCTCCTTCCCTTCCTCTCTCTTTAAAAATAAATAAATCAAAAAATCTTGAAAAGGATAAAAAAGAAGAACCGACTGTGAGAACTTCCCTGAATTAATCAGTTTAATTTGTTTAGTAATTGCCCAGCTTGCTGAGGGACCATGTTAGGCTCTGCCATTTAGATCACTGCTTTTTCCGAAGGCGGCACGAAACAGCTGGGGGAAGGACACACTCAAAACAGATGCCAATTTAGCACACTTTAGTTATGTTCTTATCTTCATGACTGTCATTTATTATCAGATGTTGTAAAAAATATGAGAGCAATGTTATAAAAATGCATTTGTGCTTGGTTTATTTCAATATTGAGTTTTATTTATAATTTATTCATATTAACTACCACATAGTTCCTTTGCTATAACTCTGTAAGAGGCAAATGGTATGAATGATGGGAAAGTGGGGAAAACACTGTGACTGTCTCCGTGGCAATGGCGTCTTATAACAGCGATAAGGCATGTCCACATAGCCTTAACTGACAAGTAACTGACAAGACGGAAAATTAAACTGTGATTCTCATCTGAATCTGAGTACTTAAATGGGCATGAAATTCAAATTTAGTTAAACGTTAGATAAATTATTTCACATAAATTAACTCATTCAAAGCCTGTATTAAGAAAAGCAACAGATACTTTTGTGGCTTTTTCCAAAGTAAGAAGTATCATAGAATCATTAGAAAAATTTATTATATTAATCTGATAATGGAATACTTAAACCCATATCAAATATTGTCAAGAAATAGAAAGGTCATAATAAGATGCCCAAGAACCCCTACGATGTAGCTAAGAAAGACATCAGCAGGTGCATGGTACATGCAAAGAGCAAAGTGCACATTTTTCTTGCTGGTCTCTTAGGATGGAGATTTCACAACCATTCTTAGCTGGCTATTTTATTTTTCTCATTTTGGCTAAAATAATTTTTCCTCCTTTTCTACTTATTTTTCTAGACTTGTTCTAGAAAGAACCCCCCCGCCCCCACCAGCATCATTCTTATAAACTCCTTCTTATAAGTGGGCACAGATTTATATATCCTTTCTATATCCTTTATATTGTCCTTTCTAAACAATTTAAATTCTTTCAATATTTCAAGGAAAGCAGTTATAACTCTTAAAAGGTTAATTTTGATTACTGTCACACTATGTTAACTATGGAGAGACCCCAGTCTAATATGGAGAAGTTAGCAGATGTGGAAATGCAGACATAAGTCTGTTCTGCTTTACTCCCTGTGTGCTGTTCCCTTCTGCCCCTAGTTCTTTGGGAGGTTGACTTTCAGTCTCTTGTGTTCTACCTTGAACTTACTCATGTGAGAGTTTTCCCCTGCCTCTGTAGAGCCATTTCCTACTTCTGAATTCTCAGTTTACTCCTGTCTTCCAGAGTGTTAGCTGTAGAATCGTTAGAATCAACAAGAATGATCAGCGTATTCTTCTGCCACTGAGTCCATCATTAAGATGATCAAGGTTGTAAAATAACTTCGAAAATTTCACATCACAAAATGTTTTCAGATATGATACTATTGGGGAATATAATTATACTGTACCTTTGGGAGTACAATTTGGTGATTTAAATGAAAAAATCTTAAAAATATGTATGATCTTTAATCTACAACTTTAACTTCTAGAAATATATTGTAAGGTGTTACACAAACACCTTAAAATTGAGATGTTATATGAACATTTATAAACAAGAATACTTACTGTAATGTTATTTTTAATTATACAAATGAAAACAAAATCTAAGAGTAAAATACTAAGGCTTTGATTAGGTAAACCACATTCAGGTGCATGAAGGAAAACTAAGAATACTGTAATATTAACAGTGTTGATCTCCTGAGTGTTGAGTATATTACTTAGCATAATATTTATGTTTTCTGTATTAAAAAAATTTCCTGCTATGAACTCATATTATTTTTATAATCAGATAAAAGAATAATATAAGTGAAAGAAGAAATTAAATAAAATAGAAGTCATTACCCTTGCTTTTTCTACATTTTTGTATATAAATCCCTAATGTGTTTATTTTCTGCACTTGCCTAGTAAAAAACATTGATTCATAAGATATTAATGAATATTAATATATTCATGAAGAATTTGTTCAGGACTTAAGTGTGCCAGATGGAGGGTGTAAAGCAGACATGATTATGACCTTGGGGAGACCACAGGATGTTGGAAGACTAATCCTGAAACAAAAAATACAAGTAAATCTGTGATAAAATAAAGATACATAAAGGTGCAACTCATCCAATATTATTTAACCTATGTACTTGACATCATGCTATGAAAATACCATTTTTGTGGTTCTAAAATTCAAAGAATGAAAAGAAATTTCATCAACATCTTTTGTGTTTACTACATCTATTATTAAAGCAAATAAATCTGCTTGATTTTATTTACTTTAACTTATGAGAGTTTCTTGTGTGATTTTTATTTTCCTGTTCAATTAATACCTTTCTAAATATTTTTTCTAGTTTTTACTCAGATATTAAAATTACCTAATATTGTAACATTATAATGTTATTTCTTTTTTTAAGATTTTATTTATTTATTTTTAGAGAGGGAAGGAAGGGAGAAAGAGAGAGAGAGAGAGAAACATCAATGTGCAGTTGCTGGGGGCTGTGGCCTGCAACCCAGGCATGTGCCCTGACTGGGAATCAAACCTGTGATGCTTTGGTTCACAGCCTGCACTCAATCCACTGAGCTATGCCAGCCAGGGCTAATAATGTTATTTCTTATTTTCCCCTTTTCTTTTCTTTTCTTTTCTTTTCTTTTCTTTTCTTTTCTTTTCTTTTCTTTTCTTTTCTTTTCTTTTCTTATTTTCCCCCTTTTTCCCATTAATGTGAGCACACTTAACTCTTGTTAACTCTCAGATTCTTCCATGAGTTTTAAAAAAGGGTGATAAGTGTTTCAGGACTGGCATCTGCTACATTACTAAACATTAGGTGGCATGTAATAAGAGTGTGAAAGTT
Source organism: Tonatia bakeri (assembly GCA_004024845.1). Classification (NCBI taxonomy): domain Eukaryota; kingdom Metazoa; phylum Chordata; class Mammalia; order Chiroptera; family Phyllostomidae; genus Tonatia; species Tonatia bakeri. The sequence continues at coordinate 97,296 of PVIA01000554.1, forward strand.
CACGTGTGTCCACATTTCTAGAATTCTTTTATATTTTTAGTATTTAGGTATCTTTTCCTGTGGTACTGTGACTATATCTTTTCATCACAATCATTTCTTGGTCTAGTCAACTCTTTGGTTTTGGTTGCTATAAAAATGAATTGGACTTCTTTTCTTTTTCTATCTTTCAGATAAGTAGTATGTTTTTTCATGAATAGTATCTAATTACCCAAAATTGATTGACTTTCATTTCTGAGTTTTTTTTTTGTCTTACAAGGAAATTCCCACTGTTTATATAGAATATTCTAGCATGACATTTATGCCCAACAAACCATTACATCATTATATGTTGCTAAGTAAAGTTTTTTTAACTTCATAGGGAGAAAAAGGAGAACCAGGATTGGTGCCTGTTGTAAGTACACATATGTCCGCATTGTTTTCATGTGCCTTTAATAAAATTAGCTACAGCAAAGTTGCATATTATTGCTTATATGTATTCTCTCAAAGGACGGAAATTAGTTATTTTACAAGCAAGTTTTTAGTATAAAACAAGAAAACCAAGATAGATTTATTCTTTATTTAACAAAAGTTAATGTTAATACATATTTTGTTTCTTTAATATAATTTTGAAGATTAACCAAAATATATTAATTTTAATACAAAATTTAATATTTACTTAATACAATATTTTTTACTTTTACAGTCCCATGACCAAAGGCGAAAATCAGGATCTTACAAAATTGCATGTGAATATATAATAATAATTAAGATATATTTTTTAATTGTATAAATAGACATGTAATCCAGAGAGAAAGGCATGATTTAAAATTCCACATTTCTGGAAATATGTCATACCATTATCCTGATTGAGATTCCATATTGTATGAGTTCTTAAGAGTTATTTAGATCTGTAAACAATCAAAAAGTATATCATTGAATCGGATTAAAATTCTTCAACAACCACTCTCATAGATTTTAAAGGAGTTATCATCACTCTGTCAAAGCAAAAGTGTGTGCATGTTGATTTATTTGGCAGGGTTTGCGTTTTGGCTTTGCCTTTAAGTTGGCCTGTTTTTAACAGATTGCCTAGAAACAAATCATTCATATTTTTTTTCTTTCATTTAAAAGCACTTATGTGTACTTACTATGTCTCAGGTGCTATTTTAAGTACTTTTTAAATATTTAATTTGTCTTTACAACTCAACACTTCTTGAAGAAGGTAATTTCATAATCGTTACAACCATTTAACAGAAGAGAAACCTAAGCACAGAAAGTAAGTCAGGCATCCAAGGCCTTACAGCTGAAAAGGGGTGCGCAGGCAGCCTCTGCACCCTGACTTCTTGGCTCCCGCTGTGCTCTGAACTACTCTGCCAGTACTGCCTCCCTACGTTAGGGTTTAAGTTAGATGGCATTTTAACTCGTAAGTCGGGGAGGAAACAGTCATCAATTGGCAACATTTATTTTTAAAATATTCACTGGGGCTTTTGTTGTTATTCTTATTTGTTTGACTATTGCCTTTTCTAACAGTCTGTAGGTAGGAATTCATCTTCACAAATTACTCTGTTTATCGTTTAGGTAACAGGCATACGAGGCCGCCCAGGACCAGCAGTAAGTAGTTTCCTCCAATGTCCGTGGCTCTCTTCAGTCCTTTGAGATACTGAGAACCTTTATGAATATCGTATCCATGAAAAGACAATAGAATGGTTTCTTGAAGCATTTTTTCTTGAAATATCTTAAAGTTTAAGCATTCTTTTGCAGCAATGAATGCCACATAGGGGTTCATTTTATTCTAAAGTTGAAGTGCCCTATTATTCCTCAAGGGTTAGTGTTTCCTTGGTTATGTGAAGGGCAAGACCATCTTTCCTCACACTGCTAACTTCAGGTTACTTAGCCATTGGGAGTAGGGCATACTGTCTGTTGTTTAGTGATGATTAAGAGTAGATCACTTTTACCTGTTTGATGAAACAAACTGTTAATTTTACCTGTTAATGAAATTAAATCATATAGCAGTGAAGTTTGACATTACACATCAGAGTAGCATATTTCTGGCTTAGCATAAAAGACTATTGACTTCAGGTTTGAACTAGTAGCATTCATAGGTAAATAGATGGGTAATACATGCACACACACACACATGATGCCTGTAAAATTTAAAATGCATTAAAGCAACATAAGTAAAATACAACATGCTTTAATAGTCCTGCTTTAGTCATTCTGAAACCTGAGCTTTTAAACAATATTGTATGTTGAATTAAGTGCAAAATCTAATTTTCATAACACAATTTAGACTTTTGAAGAGAAATAAAATTCTCTAGGCAACTGCAGTCATAAAAAAAACTAATTTAAGATATCAGCACAATGATGCCACTTTTGAAATATAATAATCACTTGCTATTTTAAGGGATAAATAACTGCAGTTACTATTTAGAAAATTTTAAGTGGGTTTTAAATATACTGTGGAGATGATGCAACATTCTAAATCAAGTAGAAAATAAGATTATTGAATGTACAGTACATAAAGCAGTAGTAGAGTAAGAGGCTTTTCTTTCTCTCGTTTTCATTAGCAACTTGGACTCTGATGAATAGTTGGGGGTATTGTGTACCAATATGATCTCATACATTCCCTCAGATAACTGAAATTTGGAGTTTGCCCATCTATGTAGCTCTAAAAATATGAAATACAAGTTTTTGTGCCCATAATTTAGTGGCAAGAACTTGTCTGGGACAAGACAGCAAAAATGACCTTTACAAATTTGCCATTATTGTTCAAGATTTTATATTCAGCTCATAGGGCTCCACGGTGCTATAATGTAACACTTAATTCTTTACAGACCTGTAAGCTTCACTGCTAAAACAAACAGCCTTTTCTACGCACATTTGGTATGCACACAGCTTTATTTTCTATGGCCTTCAATTGAACTGAATTCAAAAAGAATGGTGATATTTCTGTTTTCCAGTTTTCTTATACCAAGCAAACCTTTAAAACAAAAACATCTGAAGTATACATGTTTTGCAGGCATAACCACTATGTTCTGCTTTAGGGACCTCCAGGATCACAAGGACCAAGAGGAGAGAGAGGGCCAAAAGGAAAACCTGTAAGTTGGCTGTGGGTTCCCTTTGTGTGGATTGTACTGTGTACAGAGTAAGGCCTTCTCTGCACATGTTCTCTGGAAAAAGGGAAGTGCTCGCCGCTCTGTGCTTCTCTCACCTCTGTTAAATGTGACATGGAATTCAGGTCACGAAGAGATTGTCATGTGCTAATAACTATCTCATATTTTTAGATAGCACAAGTGACATTTATTTGTCCTTTATGAGTTCAACTTAAAATGATGTAGAATCTAAGGACACATAATGAATACCTCATGTTGTTTTCAGAAGGTGCAACTCATAAGTAAACAACTCCAAGAACGTCCTGCTGAGATAAAACACCCAAGTTCTGTGATCTGTGGTTGCAACAGGAATAACCAAATTGGATAAAGAATAAATTATTAGAGGACAGAATTTTCTCTTAAGAGGTTGTATAATGAATTTATTTGGCAAGTAGTATGCTGCATTTTTCATGGAGCCGCTGCTGAAGAGATGGCAAAGGAATATTTTTAGAAATCAAGAAATCCATTAGTAGAACAAAGGGAGCACCTTTAAATTTAAATAATCAATTCTATACCCTTGATATAAAACATGAGGATGCCAAATGTTTCCTCTTGTCACCAATTGCTATCCTAGGATAGTAATTCTTTATCTCACCCACAAAAACTAGTGACTTTCAAATATTAAATGACTAGATTAATTTTTATATTGCTATAATTATTTCATGTTTCAAATCAGAAAAATTTGTGGTGTTTCATTTTCTGTCAAATGATATCTACTAAAATTTACCTCTGTGGACTTTTAGCTTTTCAAATATGTATTTACCCATGCCTAAATGTGAGAAATTGATGAACGAGAAGCAACAGACAGCCTTGAATATATAAACAAGGGAAAACGTATTTTGGGTCATATCACCGGGAATTCTTGCCACTCTGGTTTCATCTTTGATGCTATTTTATGCTTCCACACATTTCATCAAGTATAGCATTATGCTGATACTCTTCTAAACTGGAGTTGGAGTTATCAGCAGTATTGGTAGGCATGCAGGTAAATAACAGTGCCCAAAAGAAGTCGGCCATAGCCATGTAGGTGGCAGCAAAGCTGTGGTCCAGTTATCTCATGCTCCATCCTTCATAGCTGCTCTACTGAGCTGTCTCACCAATGCTGGCAGCCTACACACTGTTGGTAGCCCTCAGATGTCTGTTCAGGGTCTAGAATAACAAAAACAGGTAGAGGGAAGGTAAGAGGGGAGGTAGTCATGCAGAAAACATTGTGCATCCATGTGTTTGTGCTGAGAAGAGTTAACAGTGAGTGCTAAGTCTGGGTGAAAATTGTTATGAAAAAGTGGTTGGACTTCCAGAATTCCCTGTTAGGATTCAGTAAATCTACTCCTTACCACTCTTAACTTCTTTCCTTCCCCTCCCCTCCTCTTCTCTTCCCTCCTCTCTCCTCTTCTACCCTCTCCTTCTCACCTTTCTCAGCTTAGTGTATGATGCTCCTTTTTCTATCTTCATTAGGTCTGAAACAATCATTGTGAATAGTCTGTGTGGGTGTGTGTACACGTAAAAGAGTGAGGAGTAGTTATTTATTTGGAATTAAGCAAAACTATCTGGCAGATACCCAAGTAGGAAATCTATTTCTCATTCTTAATTCTAGCAAGCATTGGTGTGATGGTGTTTAACAACTGATTCATTAAAAAAAAAATATGCCTTTACCTTTTGCTGATTTTCCTGGTATAAATAGTCTCACCATAGCTGGTTTCAAGATATTGGCATGTTACAAAATACCCATAGGTAGAATGTTTTGCCACAGGTCTCAAGATTTGCAGGAGCTGCTTGATTAAAACTATGCCTGGCACTTTATAGGGTGGTACTGCAATTATAAATGCTACTTTGTCCCCCCGTTTCCATTACTATCAAACACTACAGAATGCTCACAATATACAGCAGTTCCTAAACTTCAATTATATTGCTGTTTGGGGCCAGATGTTTCCTTATGCATTGTGGGATGTTTGGCAGCATTCCTAATGCATGCCCACTCGATGCCAGTGGCAACACCTGCTCCATTGCCTCATACAATTGTAACAACTAAAATTAGCTCTTGATGTTGTCAAATGTCCCTTGGAAGGCAACACTGCACAGGACTGAGTTACTGATATAGAGATATTCTCAAGAAGCCTTCACTATTAGCCAATGATCATCATGAATGTCTCTCCCACACATCCTTAGTTGTCCTGGTAACTTTACAGTCATGACTGTAAAGTTAGCAACCTGTCAGATATGGGAAATCAATGGCGTGCTGAGTTCTAATTGCACATGACACTTAACATCTATAAGTTCATTTTCTCTCTGTAAAATGGGAAATATACCAGTTTTGACATATCATAATTTGTGTTTGTCCAACTACTAACCAGCAGAGAATAAAGTCATCACCACTCCTTTCTACTTGTGAGCGTTTAAAGGTCGCCACCTAGTGGCAATCTTCAAGTACTTTTTATTGTAGATTGCTTCCTGAGGTACTAGAGTATCCTGGGGGATGGGTGAATGTTAACCTTAATGCAAATTTATGGGATTCAGCTTATTTGGAAACATGAAAATACATATATTTTAATGGATTCTCAAATTACAATTTTTGTTTTCAACATTTATCAGTAAAATGTTCACATACATATAATATTTTTTCTTATTTTCACTTATAATCTTGCTTACTATGTTTTTTTTTTGGAAAATTTTTGTGAATTTTATTCTCAACCTCTATAACAGCATATCATGTAGGCTACTTAAAGAAGATCCCATGGAGACACAGAATGCAGAAGAAGTCAACGAAGCCGTGTGCTGTCTTCAGAGCAGACTTTGAAACACGATTATTAATCACAGAGGGCTGGAGAAAAGACAGTATTTTGAGTATTAATATTATCCAAACCTCTCTCTACTCCCATTGACACTAGTGTAGTTTCAGGTTTGTTTTTAGAAATCTGTCTGAGAGCAGAGATAATGTGTCAGCTCATTTTTTGTATATATTAATAACTGGTAATCAGTTAGTAATTTCACGTTTCAAAACACATTAGCTTTCTTTTTTATTTAATCTTTATTGCATTATTTTCCGTTACTATTTAGTCCCCTTATACTCCCCTCCCCATAGCTATCACCACACCATTGTCCGGGTCCACCAGTCCTCTGTCCTTTTTCACACGAGGCTCTGTGAGTAGGTTGGACTACTACTTGTCTGTTCAACCACCAACAACATGTATTTGCAGTTCCTGTTGCTCACACTCACACACTTCAGAAATCCTAGATAGCAATGAAAGTCAGCCTCCATTCATGTACACACAATGAAAAGAGTTCAGTGAATTGTCAGTGGCATAGGAGTCAGGAAAGGTTTGATTTTTAAAGGACGAGAATATTCTTCTGAAAAATATTATTCACAATGTCACTTTTTCAGACTAAATTATCTACTTTTATTTGAAAAGATACATTTGCTTATATACCCCAGTCTTCCATGAAGTGAACATGTCTATGTGAATGTTTAAATATGTTAACATACATTAAATTGAATAGCTATTAGGCCACCTTCCCCAAAGCATCATGTGCAAACTGCCCCCTCTCCCACCCCAGCTTCTCCTCTACTTACTCCTTCTGCCATGGGGGTTTGTATTTCAGTCACTTACTTTGGGCCACTTGGTATTCTCATGTTTAGGTATGAGAAGCTTCTTTTACTATTGAACTCAGTTCATTTACCATATTTTTCTCAATCCATGCTTCTAATTATAAAAATTATATTGGCTTTTGAGTTTGGTAGCCCTTCCTTTCTTTTTAAAGTTGGCTAAGTCTCTTTAGGGTTATAAAGCCAGAAAGTACTTAAAAAGACTTGTGGAAATGGTGAGGTTAGGGGGCGGAGCATTTCCGGAACCGAGGACGTGGCTGTTCCCCAAGCTGTCTTCAGTGTGTGGATTAGGAGGGTGGAGCGTGGCGCCTAGAAATCATTGCTCACTTCTCTGAGACATAGACTTGGCTGGGTCTCCGTGCCTTTCCCTCTGTTTCTATTGGTCTGTCTGCCTTTGGGGTGGCAAGGGAAATAACATGTGCTCGACTTCAAGTACTAGAGTAAAGCGGATTGAAATGTGAACATATAATAAATATATTGTCTACTATGTGCCAGGAACTATGAGAAACATTAAAGTATTAAAAAGACAAAAACTACCCCACCAAACTACAATCAAGGCTCCTTCACATTTTTGTGTAATTGGGGTTGGGGGGAGTTTTAGCAGGCACGCACATAGTTAACTGTCATCTATGACAGGCAAGAGAATTTAGAAACTGTTGACTAATACTCTTGAACAACAAAACTTGACCAAATAAAAAAAATTTATTCTAAGTAACTAATAAACTGACTATAATTTTATAAATATTCCAGGAAGGCTGATTACTGGGGATTTTTTATATCAAGAGGAAAATTCCTACTCAGAATGTACCATGTCCCAATAGTAGACTCTGTGACCAGTGCTAAATTACTGTAGGTGGCTGGATTGTTGTTCTTTTTATTATTTTTAAGACTTTAATTTAAAAAAAATTAGGTTCATATCAAAATTAAGAGGAAGGTACAGAATTTGATACACACCTTGTCCTCAAATGTTCATAGCCTTCCCCATTATCAACATCCCCTGCCAGACTCCATAGTTTGTATTAGGATTCCTTCTTAGTATTGTACACTTTGTGAGTTTGGAAAGAAATCTACAATGACATATATCCATCCTTATACTGTACAGAGTATTTTTATTGCCATAAAAATCCTCTGTACTCTACTAATTCATCCCCTACCCCCACCCCAACCCCTGGCAACCTCTGATCTTTTTACTGTCTCCATGGCTTTGCCTTTTCCAGAATGTCATAGTTGGAATCAAACAGTACAGCCATTCATAGTAAAATAATGAACACACCATCTCCACCCAGAAGTCTGTGCAGTTAGCTTTCTATTAAGTGCCTATTTGGTAATAGGTTGCTATTCCCACTGGCTTGTTTTTGCAGGGTCCTCGTGGTCCTCAGGGAATTGATGGGGAACCAGGTGTTCCTGGTCAACCAGGTCCTCCAGGGCCACCCGGACACCCTTCTCACCCAGGACCCGACGGCATGAGCAGGGTAAGGGCTGTGCATTGTTCAATGTCGCATTTAGATAATATGTTAAGGTTTTGATTTATTGCTATTATTTTAAATCGTGTTGGTTCAGTTGTTGACCCTTGACTGTAAGAGCGGCTTCGTGAAGGCAATGCTGCCACAAACAATGATAAAACTAAGACATCCACAGAGAATTGTTGGGAAATTCAACGTAACATTTTTTTAAAACTCTTGCTTCAAAGGTAGTTCTCAAGGTCAGCTCCAGACTTTGTGAACTTTATTCATTCTGTTGATTCTAAAGGACTGGGAAATGAAAAATCTATGACTTTTTTTTCATTTAACTGGGAAATGAAAAAGGCTCAGAAAGTGTTGAACTATGTGTTAAGACCTCCACACCACGGGAGGGTGACATTTCTGTGATGATGTGTAGAAAGGGGCCATCAAGTTGGCACTAAAAATCTATCTGATTATTCTCCTAATTGTAGTTTTCTACTAGAAGTAAAATAAAACTGTCTTTCTATACCTGCCTCTTTGAATTCTTAGTGGCAGACACAGGGATTTATAAGTACATTGCATAGCATAATAAGGGAACGTACAGAGCCCTGAAATGTGATTTTTGCTTTACAACAATTCATACATTTGTTTTTCAGCTAATGGTAGGAAGAATTGCCAATTCATTTTTCAAACAATATGAACATTATTTTCCTGCTAAAATCTAGAGATTAGAACTCTGGGAATGTATATGGACAATTTTGACCAGTTGGGTTACCAGAGTTTTTAGACATGAAAGACAATAGGTAAAACTGTTGCCAATTCTTAGAACATTCAGGGATTCCATAAAAAGGGTTATAAAATTTTTATTAACTTACATAAATACAGTTAAACGCTCAAGGCCATGAACAAGAAAGAAGAATACCAGCTATGGCAAGTAATATATTCTGAAATGGAATCTGGACTCTTTAGGACAGATGTTTCAAAAGCAATCTCTCAGCTCTGTTCAGATGTTTGGCATGCTCTAACCTTGGGAAGAAATCAGATAAAGAGATTTACAACTGAAATTGATGAGAGTGGCTAAATGCTTAACAGAATGAGTCACTCTTTTATCAAGTATCAGACATTTGGCCCATTGCAATAGTTGTTCTGAAACAGCATAGTCATAAAATACTCTGTGGAAGGTTGTTCAGTTAAAAACAAATACAATGAACAACAACTTGAATCTTTTTCTTGCTTTAAAGCAAAAGTTTAAAATGATTCTTAGAAGGGCCATTCTATATGAATCCCAGAGAATTTACATACACGTCTCAGTTTAATAAATATTTTGATATACATCTTTTATTGTGGAAGTAATGTCAACACATTGGTTTTTCCAGCCATTTTCAGCTCAGATGGCTGGGTTGGATGAAAAATCTGGCCTCGGGAGTCAGATAGGACTGATGCCTGGCTCAGTGGTAAGTGCAAATTTTACTGATAATTAAATTACCTTTGGAAAAAACATTTTAAAAAGAGAGGTCCCAGTTTGTTGAGAGTAATATGTGTTTCCTTAAACATCTCCATCCATTTATTCATTCAGCTTATTTATCAGACCCTCCTACATACCAGTTAAAGGCCCAGAGGTGTTCCATTCATAACTGTGCAAAGTATTTGTCGACATTCATAAAAGACTGTCTATATATTTCATTTATTATTTAAAGAAAATAAGGAATTTTAAAACATATAACCACCAGTACCACATCAAAGAGGGTACTTTTGAATAAATAAAGCAATTGTTTTATGGTGTTGTTAGAAATAGTGATTTGGCAAAAATTTGAAACAAGTTTACCAGTTCTATTTTCATCATTTCCTAGTTTTCTTAATATTCTCTGGATACCTATAGCAACAACTTCAAAGTTTCCTTGCAGAACCTACTGACTATTCCCATTCTCTTTTGAATTTCTTCAATGGCCAGAAAGTTTCCCATTTTTCTCTAAGCAGGTACTTTAACCTGAGTATTTGGGGCAGTGGAATCTTACTGAATGAATTAGTACTTTTAAAATCAACTCTCCCATAATTTTCTACAAATAATATAATTCAAAAACATTCCAGATTAATAGTATTTTAGATACATTTTTAAGGCTGGAATTGTTTAATTTTCTGAAGTATATGAGTTTTAATTCATTTGAAGTTTAACTTACATGTATTTGTTTTTGTAATGAAGTTTTAATTTTCTTACTAGCTAAAAATCTAATCAATTCAAAACAAAAATTTAAGTTTTTACCTTAAGAACAAACTTGATTTTGATTTAATTGAATTTACTTTTTAAAGTATGACATTAAAAATTGATATACATATTAACCATTTTTTAAATTGCATTTTCCTTTTCTTCCCTTGGTTATGTTTCAGTGTAGTCATTTCAGGTTTAAACGAGGGAAGCCTGTGAGGGTGGTTTAAGTTTATGTTATGAAAGAAAGAAATAGTCCAGAAATTTCAGTCCCCTGAAAATTTTAAACTTACATTTCAAATAATCTAGTCATTATTTCTGGTGTTTTCATAAGCCTTTAATTCAACTTGTTTAATTAAGTTATGAGTTATCTGCTGTGAAGCCGAAGAATTAAATAGCTTGATGACTCCTTTAGGCCTGCCAAGAGTTTCCCTTTGTCAGATGTTCTGTTTCAACAGAACCACTCCTTAAGCATGCACGCATTCTCGTCCCAAAGGCATTGGGTGTGCACAGGCAAATTCTTTATTTCTCTTTGTGACACTGAGAGTATACATAAAATCCCCCAAATGTTATCATAGCTTTAATTTTCTTGAATTTAGCTGCATTCCAGATGAGCACAGATGGAGAATGTCATCATCTTCCACTGTCAAAAGTTCACTTTTCCAGATTCTAAAGCTTTTCCAGATTAAACATTTTCTAAATGTTTGACCTAGTTGTCATTAACAGTATACAACTTTTTTTTCTCATTTGCTTTTAAGGGTCCTATTGGCCCAAGGGGACCTCCAGGTTTACAAGGGCAGCAAGTAAGTATTTTTATAATTTAATCACAACTGTAGCAAATAAACAAACAAACAAACAAACAAATAAATAAGCCTCTGTGACGTGATTGCTTTGAGCTGGTCTTTAAGTTGCATATTGTAATGCTTACTTTGAATGGGTTATAGTGAATTAATTTTCACTTAGAAATATGTGCAGTATGATTTTCAAAGTTGTTTGTGGGGCTGAAGTTTTATTGTCTGGCTTCTTTAGGTTACTGACCTTCAACACAAATAATTTTTATGTGCCTTTGCTTCTGAAATAACATGTCAGGATGAAAATTCTCATAATTGGTTATGTGCCAACTCTGAGGCTATGAAATCAGATTATAGAAGGCAATTACTATGTGGTATTGTTAGCAATAACATTCAGGGTGATTACTTCGCGGAATCTTTAAGAAGATCATAATGCTAAACTTTTTTCTGTAGCCTGTGAAATGCCAGTAAAGTAGTGGTATAGAGCTATGTTAATTTTGTAGTGATTTGACAGGTAGTAGGAAATAATTTTTTAAAGGAAAGATAAAAAAGAATTCTTATCTCAGTCATATGTGTAGAGTTTTACTTTAAGTCACTTCATATTACTACCATTGGTGAATAGAAAATATAGTTGTTATTTAAGATGAGAAAGAGGAAGAAGACAAAGGAGAAAAAAGAAGAAAAATATGATGATAACTACCATTGATTAAACACTCTTTGCTAGCACCATTCTAGGTTCTTAATATGCATTAGTTATCTAAATAGATATAAAAGCCTAATGAAGTAGGTACCATATTATTCTCATTTCATAGATTAGAAAACTGAAGTATGGACAGAGTATGTAACTCACACAAAGTCATGCAACTGGAGAGTGATAAAGCCAGCACTCTGAACAATAGCACTATACTTCAGTGTTCTGAATTGGTGTTCTGGATTGAGTGTTCTGTTTTTACTGTGGGTTGTATATATATAATCTGTTCTCAATTTTAGGGTGGTGTTGGCCCCACAGGACCTCCTGGTGAACCTGGTGAACCTGGACCAATGGTAAATGTCAAGTAAGCATGTAGACGCAGTTAAATATGGGTCCACCATGATGACGGTGTCCTGACTTATTTATTTTACCAGCTCTTACCTTATGTAGCAAGAAATTGCAGTCCAGTTCAGGGGCTCTGTATTATGGATTGTGTTTAAGCTATGTTTCTTGTGGCAGAGTATTTAAATTCTGAGACTTTGAAAAGGATCAGCCAACAGTGCTGAGATATTTGCATTTGTAAATGCATACTTGTTCTGTTGAGCAAGTAATATGAGTGATACAATATTAAATTCAGAATATTAATGAAGCTATTTTCTGTTTTTTAAAAATTTGTCTCAACAATATTTTGGATTGAATCATTGGTTGGAGTAGATAAATACAGGTAAATATTCTTTTTTTCCTTTTGTTTTGTTACTAGGGTCCAATTGGTGCACGTGGACCAGAGGGCCCTCCTGGAAAACCCGGTGAAGATGTACGCTGCCTTCCTTCATTCCCCTTTGAAATTTTTAAAGAGCCCAGGAAGGAACTAAGTTAACATGTGTGATATTCATTAATTCCCTTTCATTTCCCCCACTTTTAGCTTCCATTAATGTCAATCAAAGCTAGAGAGCTCAGAAAGGAATTTTACAACATCTCAAGTGCTCTTAATTTTGATGGTAATACAGTATTAGGTACTGTCTCTTTCTCGACATTCCCCAGGCTTTCCATTATGATTTCTCCATGAGATACTAGAATTGTTGTTACAATAGCTTCAGCCTTTGCTGATGGAACCTCTGAAGTAATCTGAAGGAAAAATTTATTACTCTGATGGCAACAACATTATGAGGTTGTCATTAAATGGATTTTTAAAATGTGTTAGTGGGCTAGCATCAATATCACTCTCCAATGCTGAAAAAAGTCATTTCTTCAGTTGAATTTTTAATTACAGTGAAGACTCAATTTCAGATTTTAACATTAAACACATGTGATCAAAGAACAGAGTGCAAAAAATTTGTTTTTTGGAATCTATTGTTAGTTGTACCAAAGTTGAGGATAAAGTTTGGAGTAGGCCATCAATTTCTATGTGATACTAAACTAAGTAAATGTTTTCTCTTTACCTGTCATGTGATTTATTTAAGTAGATTACATTGAATTAGGGCATTAGAAAAATATCTCAGACAGTTATTATTTTTTAGAAAAAGAAAAGAAATGGCAAGTAGTATTTTAAAAACCATTGTTTAATTCAGTGCCATATGTTGATACAGAATTTTATTCATATATACATGTGTATAAATTTGGGTGAGCTAAGTCAAGCCAGTATTATTTATACTCATTTCTTCTTGATCTGTTAATGAAAGCATCACAAACTGACTTACAAGAATGGGTTGCCACAAAAAATAGAGCTCAGTGTTTTTATACTGTTCACAGCATTGAACACGGCTTTCTAAAGAAGACTTCTGATCTGCAGTGGATTTGTCATTTAGTCTCAGAAGAGAACATTTTAATCCATTTGCTTTTTTTTTTTCCCATAGGGTGAACCTGGTAGAAATGGAAATCCTGGTGAAGTGGGATTCTCAGGATCTCCAGTAAGTTTATATTTATGAATATGATAGTGTGCAGTGGACACTATTATCAAGATATATTCTCTTTTGTCATGGTGGAACAGGACATTTTGCCAGAATGATAATTCTAATTTCCTGCTTTGCATTGTAGCATATGAAATAACCTTGTAGAACTTGAGAATTATATGATGCTCTAACATGGATATCTCCAAACTATACACATCAGATTTTCAGATAATCACTAGTCTGACCTATTTATATGTTACATCTCAATCCTGTTTATCATTGTCCATCTTTTTAATATTTTTGTTTTGTATTGTTCACATGTTGAAAACAACAGCTTGAAAGAGAACAGACTTATTATCTGTTAGGGACCATAAATTGTGGACAAGATGTCTCTTTGGCTGCTCCTCAAACCCTAATGTTGGCTGAAATTCTTGATTGATGTTCTGGGCCCTAAAACTTATGACAAGATACATTGATTGCCAGCACTCCTAACACAGCTGTTTTCTTCTCCCTCGGATCACTTCAGGGACAGGGCCCTGGCAACCCAGCCCAGCAGAGTTTAGGATCTGGCCCACTTGGCCACCCTCCCACCCACCTTTCTGTCTTTGCTCACATTGTTTTGATAGGCCCTCCCTCCCAGGATGTGCTACACAGGCAGTGGGGAAAATTAGAGAATGATAAGAAAAAAAAATCCTCTCACATTTCTGCTCTTAAAGTTTTTCTTTGTTCAACATCCCCTAAATTGATTTGGCCTTCTACTTATTATATTTTCTATACTTTCCAAATGTTTCTACCACTGAATGCATCCAACAATACTGAAGTCTTTGCCATTTACTTTCTGAAAATTGATGAAGTCCAATACTGGGATTTTTTTAAACAATGAATGCTGATCTTTCAAGGGAATTTACAGGGCTCTAAGGATTATTGAGTTTCAAATATAAAACCAGTTCCCAGCTCCTTTCTCTCCTTCCTTTCCTCCCCCATCATCCTGGAAAGTCAGTGCAGACAGGGGCGTGTGGTTTAGTCATTAGCACAGATGTTCGTGTCAGCCAGTCCAGGCTGGAGCCCACCCCCTCCCGCTGCACTCCTGCACACTGCAGTGTGGGAGCCTCCACCGGGAGGAAACGTGCCTCGCCAGCATGTCCCAGATGTGCTCTGCAAATGCAGCGCAGCCGTGTGTGTTTGGGATGTGGGGACAGTCTCTGGTCAGCAGAATGAGAAAAGTTTATGAGCGCTAGTACATCTGGTTCATTTTCTTGTTATGGAGCTATGTAATCACACGAGAACTCCCTTGCAGACCACAGAAACTCCTGAGTTAACAAATTATTTGAAATAACATAGCTCAGTAATTCCCCTATAGGCTTAGATGGATGTGTACCGAGTTTCCTGCTCAGGATGGAGGGCAGGAAAATCTCAACAAAGGGGTACATTCCAGTGGAAAAGCTTAAAGGGAGTTCTTAAAAAGAAAGAATTTTTAAATAGGGCTGTGTAAACAGAAGAACTAGTGGAACTTTATTTGTTCAGAGAGCAATGGTTTGACTGTGATAACACCCCTCCCTCGACAGACACAGCTAGAACGTCATGCAATAAGTCACAGAGGAATTATTATTTTGCTTTTATCATATAAAGTTTATGTCTCGAGTTATTTATTCATTAATTTAATTAATAGTTCGTGAAGGCTATAATGCAAACAGATGGATTTTGCTCTCTGTGTAAGAGCGTGCTGGTGCAGCGAATTTCCTTAAGAAAGGTTTAGGAAAGTGCTTTGAGTTTTCAAAGAAATATTAAACCACTTCTTAATTCAAATGTTCATTCTGTGATTATTTATTGGATCTCCACGAGTCACGAATGAGGCTTAGTGCCAGGGATATGCTGTTTAATAATAGTAATTGATAAGAGTGGAGAACATCAATCTATGCTGTTGAGTGCTCAGTCTACTGGTGGCAGTGGTAATGGCATTCATTTCAAAAGCAAATTTATTACAGGCATTGAAAATAAGTGAAAAAGCCACTGGGTCCTTAACTATTTTAAGAGGTTATGAGGAAAAACTTTCAAGCATCATTTCATAATAGTCTTACCATTTGCATTTGATTTTTTGTTTGATTTCTATTGTTTTAAATTCTGTATGTTTCGGTAAAGGATGTATACTATTAACAGAAATTTAAAAATTGCTGTCAAGGAACCAGCCCATTATTTCTGTATTTGTCTGTATTTGTTGACTTTCCTTTCTGTTGGATATTTTATTTCCTCAGTTTTTTAAACAATTATAAATCTACCAGCTTCTATTTTTTGCCTTTAAATATTTTCTGTTTATTCATTTTAATATAATCCTACTCTAATCATACTCTACTGCCAATATTTATAAGTTCAGGGAAAATAAAACATATTGGCTGCTACAAATGCATTTATTCTTTTACCACAAATAAAGCACATATAAAGGAAGGAAATCATACTTTTCCTTTATTTTTCTCCTAACTTCTTCCTATACACTGACCTAGTTGAGTTAGACACTAGTTAATGTTGATTCAGGCTTATTTTCTTGTGTTTTTTTGTTTTATTAATAACACAATGACATTATTTGAAATTTTGAAAATGTCAAATCAATACCTCGCATTAGTCCCTGTCTCTGTGTAAGTCATGTTTCCATTTCAACATTGCGCCTTGCTAAGTTTTGATCACCTGGATGTATTTTGGTAGATAAACACACACCACTCTTTTTTCTCCTCTGCTTTATTGGTTAAAGAATAACAACACTAGGTGCCAGATATGTTTTTGGAGGGAGGAATGTATTTTAAGGAATTTGCTATTTTCATTAATGATTCTGAAATGCCTTATATGTTCTCCCCACCCCCCACAGGGAGCTAGGGGATTTCCTGGAGCTCCTGGTCTTCCAGGCCTGAAGGGTCAACGAGTAAGTTCAATCCTTTGAAATCCTTTTGGATGCTGCAATTTACTGAGCAGCATCTACAGAGCATTACTTTCAGAATCTTTACAATTACATTTGTCAGTCGTCCTAGTGGTGGTGGATGCGGTAGTCATCTGAGGTTACCAAAATGACAATGCTGTTTTACATTTCTTTTGAATTTCATTTGATTCTATAAAATATATTTTGAGTTCTTATTATATACTGAACACTGTGTTACAAGAGCACACAGTGATCAGTAAGAAACATCTATAGCTTTCAGCTTCAGGCTAGCAAGGGATTTGGTTAAGAAAACAGTCAATTACTACATAGTGGAGTAAGTGGCATAACACTAGAGCATGCACTAGATGGTAGGAGAGCCCAGTCAGCCTAGGTTTGGAAGGCTGTAGAATGCTTCTATCTTTATATGACTCAAGATCATTAATTTGTAACTATTGGGCTGGCCAAAAAAGCTTGTTTAGTTTTTTCTGTAAAAGACATTTTTCATTTTCACCAATAACTTCATTGATTTGTGTAGTTTTAGTATGTCAGCTATTTCTTGCTATTGGCTTCTAGTGGGTAGAGGCCCGGGTGCTTCTAAACCTCTTCCAATGCATAAGACAGCCCCACAGCAAAGAACTATTTGGTCAAAATGTCAGTAGTACCAGGAAACTTCACAAACCACTTTTGACATGTTTGATCAGTTACAGCACCTTCTCCATACTCTGCACAAATCTTTTTTTGCTTTTCAGCTGCGTTATTACATTTCTTAAAATAATAAAGCATGACATGTTGAAAATATTGTGTATCTTCTTCCCTTTTCAATATTAAAATGACTGCACAAAAATTCACCACTTTTTATAAGTTTTTTAAATGCATGCTGGTATGACAGCAGTCACAATACAATCTTAATTCAAAACAATTTTGTTAAATTTTATTAAATTGTTTTGAATGAAGTTAAAGACAACTAAGCACTACTAGAGTCATTATATGTAAAAAACTAAATGAACTTTTTTGCCAATACAATATTTTATGTTAGGTACCTATACAGGGTGGGGCAAAAGTAGGTTTACAGTTGTGAGTACACAAAACACAGGGCTTATTAATTATTGTATTATTTTCCATATGAAAAACTATAAACCTACTTTTGCTTTAAATCCTGTATAGAAATTATCTATCTATCTATCTGAAAGCATGGTTAATATTTACTCAGTACATACTGGTTGGCTTCTGTTTTGAGTGGATAAGTTTCTGATTAGAATGCTTGCTACTGTCCTTACTGTGATAGTTATTAAATATTTTGAAAATCACCCATCTATATAACACATATTTTATAAGTATATAAACTCTATAACTATTTATTTTCTTATAAGTTCTTTATTTACAGCTATAGATTAAATTTCTTTAAAGTTCAAACGTTTGTAAGGTGAGAACATTGCATATTGAAAATATTATTTAAAGGGGGAAACTCTAATTTTCTTTGAATAGACTTTCAGAAATGTTGAGAATTTGGAAACATTTCAAGTAACAACCTTAAGTTTGAGGTCTGTTTTCATAAGTCACTTTCTGTAAGCTCATTTCTGGTTCTTTTATGCACCTGAAAATTTAAAAAACAGTAAAATACAAATTTATATTTTTCTTCTCAGGGACACAAAGGTCTCGAAGGCCCCAAAGGCGAAGTTGGAGCACCTGGTTCCAAGGTGATTGTGTAGTGCCTCCGTATAACCCCACTGTAGTGTTTGGGTGCTCATGCTTTTTGTGCCACAAGTTTTTTCAGAACCCCCTTAAATAAGTCTGGAGTAAAGAGGAGTATAAAAAATGAACAGTTAAGTAGATAAATGTAATTTTTCATAGACAAGTTACAATAGATTTACCAGGGTACAAGAAATTGCCTAACTTTGCCACCAGGAATGGTCACTGTGGCTCTGAGTTCCTGTCAGGGTAGGGCAGACATCGTCTTTGTGTGACACACGGCACTATGAATCCACCTCCTCAAACACAGTCACTCTGGTTTCTTCTTTAGACATATCAGAGAAGATGACATGGTTCATTACCCCATTATTTAGTGTCCTTTTACTTTTGGGGCCTTTTGACCATTCCCCCCCAATTTTCCCCCCAATTTTTTTATGCTTCTAGAGGGAGCGAAAAGATCAAGGAGGTGCAGAGGGCTTTTTAGTGGGAAGCATCATGAGTTTAGCATGTGCAAAAACATTCGGCCTTAAACTTTTTATTTCTAAGCTTCCTGTAATAGAACCTAAAGAAATATTACAGTCAATTTTAGCTTTGTAAAGTTTTACTTGACCTCAAGTATTATCAGACATAGACAAATAATTACTTTTTGATACTAATTAATGTGACTAAGTATGATAGCTCCATCAATGTATCACCAGGTTTATTTTAGACTTATTTCTATAGAAACAAAATTTTAATTGCAGTTTAGAAAAAGTAACACAATAGACTTTTGAGGTCCTTCATTGAAAGTATGCTTTTCAAATGCTCGTTTTGAAAATACATGTTTAGAATGATACACACATAGAACAAAATGATATGAATGTCAATTGTAGGTTCCTCATATTATGATGTGATCTCATTTTTGCTTTAGGGTGAAGCTGGCCCTACTGGTCCAATGGGTGCTATGGGTCCTATGGTACGTATCAATTTAATTCTTTGTTATTTCTTTGTTTTTTAAATTATATTAAGAGAATGTTTAAATGGAATAAACAAAAAGACATGGAAAGCATGTTTGCTGGTGAAATAGTCTTGTTTAAGCAGATGACAGACAAGCACCTTGTAACAACTGCATCCTTCAAATAGAAAGTCTTCCTGCATTTCATTACTTTTCTTAACTGTGAGTGCCCTTATTTTTTCCCCCATATACTCAGTGACCAAATCAGGATTCTTTTGGATTCAGCCCATTAAAACTAGATTAAGTGAAATCTATTTAGGTAAAAGGTGGTAGGTTATAAATCTCCACAGGTAGAGAGTGTTCAAACCCCAATTTGCCCCAAGAAATACAATTACTTGGTGGCCAATTATATTGAGTCTCAATTGTTTTGAGTAGCATAATCAAACTGCTAGAGAGTTTAAATAACATGCTTCAAGAGGTATTTTTTCTCTCTTATCTACAGGGCCCACGGGGAATGCCAGGGGAGAGAGGGAGACTTGGGCCTCAGGGTGCTCCTGTGAGTATGTGTGTTCTAACTCTCTCAGATGCTTTTACTCAATATGCTTCTTAAATGAGAATAATAGTACTGGTTGCCTAATTTTATTTTTTTTCTTTTTCTGTTGAAATAAATTTAGGTTTACAGAAAAGTTGCAAAGAGGGGATAGAGTTCTTGTGTACTCTTCACCTAGTTTAATTAATGTTAACATCTTACATAACCACAGTACGTCTGTTGTCTGTTCATTAAGAAAATAATGAAAACATGTAAAATATAACCCAATGAAATACATAAACTTTCGAATAGTAATAACATAATAATAATAGGTAACATTTGTCAAGCACTTGTTATGTACTAAGCATTCTTTCAAATATTTTTATATTTATCATGATCCTAAAAAGCAAGTACTATGAATGCTACCTTTTAAAGATATGAATCTCCTAATTGTCTGCCTTTGATCTATTTTAAATGTACAGATTGAGAAATACCCTTGCCGTCTGTCCATGTACCTCAAACCTAGGTGGGGGGCAAATTCTATTAATTCTCTTCACAATTCTCTGAAGGTCAGGCTAGACTTGGTGATATTCAAGACTTGCAATTGATTACATGGCACCCACTTTGTTTTTGACAATTAAGGAGTGTTAAGTGGCCTCTATTATTTTGACTGTCATCCCCATTAGTATTAAAAATCTCAGGTTTACAACACCCCCTGCTATTACCCCACAAATTATAACCACTTGTGAGCTTCTCAATGGTACCAAAGGCATGACCCTGGTTTGAGAGAAGGGAGACCCTTTCACTAGACTGTTCCTTGTCACTTTGGTAAGCAGAGTGTCTTTTGGACATGTGGAGAATATTGAGGAATCTAATCAGATCTTGCCTTATCCAGCTTTACTTAGCATGTCCAATCTAGTATGTTCTTTTCTCTGTGCTTTCTTCCACCATTGGCCAGGCAGTTACGGCATTTCTGACTCATTTAGTGTGGGCCATTGCTCTTTTCGAGTTTCTGAGAACCATCTCCCTTGTTAACACCACCTCCCAGGGTCTTTATCAAGGTGTTAAATGTGTCTCATGAAAGAGTGTTTCCATATCATTAAAATTCTCTAACTTTATATGTTGTCCCTCTTGATCCGGTACCTCTAGGACCTAGTCCCATTAATTCTCTCTTGGAACCTGCCTCTACCTGGTGTATAGAATGTAGGTCTTTTTGGTATAGAGTCTCTTCTCTCTTTAATGAGAAACAGCACTTCCTCAACCTCATTATTTTGTGACTTTATGCTAGCTATTGGTCTGGTGGCTGGAGGGGGAGGGGCAGGCAGTGGTGGCACTGGCATGCATGCCTGGTAAACTAGAGTCTTCTGTATCATCTTTAAGCAAGGAAGAAGTATAATCTGTTAATAGTGGGTATGGGCCATTCTGCAGGCCCATGGGCTTCAGGGCATCTGAGATTTTGAAGTTCTTGAGATATTCCAATGCCAGAAACCAAGGTCCCATTCCTTCTGATCAAGGACTCTGATCATGGCATAGGAAACTTTAGATGTTTTAGAATTCAACCTTCTCAAGAGCTTTTAAACCTTTATCATTAAGTCCTGGGTTGGATCTTCAGCTTTGTCTTCCCTCTGGTTGTGGAAGATCACAATATTTTTAAATGTTGCCAAAGAGCCTTATATTGATGATTAATCACCATCAGCCTTTCATTTGCTGGATGCACTCAACAAGACCCATGCAATTCCATCAATTTTTTAGCTGCCCTTTCCCCTAACATGTCTCAAATGCCTGAGTCACTGCACCCGTAGTCATTCCCTTGCACTGGTGGCCTATCTCATTTCACTACTGGAGTCAATATTTACTATTACATCACCACAGCATGCCAGTGGTGAGCTGTACTCAGTCTCTCACAGTTAGTCAGTGAGGAATCCAGCTTAACAATTCCATGTTAGAGTCTACCTTCTTATACTGCTTCATGCACCAAAGGTATTGAAGCCTTAGATCTAGTTTCTCAGGAAATAGCATTGGAGCAGACTTGTGTGCAAGAAATTTATTGGGGAGTGCTTTCAGAAACTACACTTGTGAAGAAATGAATAAAAGAACTAGGGTTTGTCAGAGGTAGAAATTAAACGGTGTTACGGTGTTACAACTGCAACAGAGACCTCAGCCTCCATGAGTCCTCAGTTCCAGGGGAACTCTGGGAACTAGGTTGGCTCTTCAGTTCTTGAATGTGGTCAATCCTTGTACCACCACATTGACCATGGAAGGGGCATTGCTTTGGGAGAGCTAACATTTTTGTGGGGGCAGCTGTGAACCACCAGCTACTAACTTCCAGCGGTGGTGGAATGATCCCTTCAGTGCTGAAGGGGGAGCTTGGTGACACCCACACCGTTCACTGCTCCCTAGTCTCCTTGTATGTGCAGATTTGCTTTATTTTATTTTTCCCCCAAAGAGTGTATGCCTTCTCTGAGTTCACATGACTATTAAGGAGAATGAGATATTCAAAATTGAATTGTCTTTGAGCTAATTTGATAGAAGGTGATACATTCAAGTAAAAAGGAAAGATTTTAATGTTTCATTTCTTTCAATCTTGATTTTTCTTCCTTATTGCTGTAAGGACAGATGTATGTATTTCTACCTTACTAGTGTTGTGTGAATGTGTATTTTTATTTCTATTAACTGAGAAGGTTATTGTTAGTTAATCTTGATATTTATTCTTTAATTTGTAATGTGGACATTTTTGTAAAGCAAATGAATTATGAGCAAATAGAGTAGAATCTTGTCTCTTTTTCTTCTAATTAGGGAAAGCGAGGTGCACATGGTATGCCTGGAAAACCTGGACCAATGGTGAGTTGTACTAATTTCATATTCATTCATTCATTCTTCTATTTTTACATTCATTAACATTTATAGAGCATCTACTGTGTCCACTTGGAATAAAAAGATGATGAACACACAGTACTTGTCTTTGAAAATTGACTTATCTATCAAAAAAGAGAGACACAGCGATTAATATTGCAGCTTACTATTATTGCTGACTGCTATAACACAGGATACAGCTTCTGGTTTTGGTGACAGAGAGGAGAAAATACCTACACCTGTACCTAGAGAAATACGTCAAAGAAGACTACTTAAAGAGAAGCAACTCTCAAAAGAGGAGTGTGTAAAATGAGCAAGAATAGAGCATGCTTCATAGGACAGAAAGGTGAAAAAATGTGAGGAGCTCAGGGAAATACTGGGAGGGTAAATTGGATTTGAAATTATTTGCCCTCAGGATATTTTCTCCCTTTTTATTAATAAAAGGATACAAAATAAATATAGTTAAAAAGGGCTTTTTAAAACACAAAACTGATGGAATTAAAAGCTGATGGTTTTTAAAACAAGAACCAGGATAACCTGGAATGGAATTCCTCTTATACTCCAACCTTTTAAATCCAGCATTTTAATCATTGGTTCAAACTCCATGCAGGCCTTTCCAAATGGGGGATAGTGACACATATCCATTTTTTCTTTTTTTTTTAGTTATTTACAGTATTAATATTTTTATTTTTTAAAAGATTTTTATTGCTCAATTATAGTTATCCCCATTTCTTCTCATTATTTTCCCCTGCTGTATCTTTAAATCCTCCCCCCATTGTCTTTGTCAATGGGTCCTTTATACGTGTTCCTTGACTTGACCCTTCCTCTTCTTTCCTTATTATCCCCCACCCTCCTCCCCTCTGGTCACTGTCAGTTTGTTCTTTGTTCCCATGTCTCTGATTCTACTTTGCTGGCTTATTTGTTTAGTCAAATATGCATTTCTTATTAACCTGAAAAAAAATCACTCTAAAATCTTTAGATGATTCTTAGGCATCATTTTTATATTATAGTCCCAGATTTTGGTACAAAACATAACTTTTAAAAAACTATATTAACCCTGGCTGGTGTGGCTCGGTGGATTAAGCACTAGCCTGCAAACCAAAGGGTCACCAGTTCGATTCCTCATCATGGCACATATCTGGGTTGTGGGCCAGATCCCCACTAGGGGGTGCATGAGAGGCAACCACACATTGGTGTTTCTCTCACTCTCTTCCTTTCTCCTTTCCCCTCTCTCTAAAAATAAATAAATAAAATCTTTAAAACATCTACATTAATTGGTTAACACAAAGAAAGTATACTTTTTAAGAGACAATTATTTTAAACAATTTGTGGTTGTTACTGACTTAATCTTCTATTATGTTTAGTACCAAAGGACATGTTTTTTAGCAATATTTCATATCAATGTTGGAAGGTGCTTATATTAAAATTACATTATTTTTTGTGATTTTAAATCACCGAGTGGTTATTCTTATTTATGTGTCAAAACCAGAATTTTATCAATGAATAAAAGATGACTTATTTAGATATTGATTAAAATACATGTCTGATCACTTTTCTGGTTTCTTTTAATAGGGTCCTCTTGGGATACCTGGCTCTTCTGGTTTTCCAGGAAACCCTGGGATGAAGGTAAAATGTTAATATACTTAGCTCTTGAATATACGAATCCCAAAATGAAGAATGTGATTTCATTTACTGAAGAGTATGGAGATTGCTCTCAACTAAGGAAAGAGTCTAGAGTGTTCTCTATGTCCATTATGGTAGGAAAAAAAATAAAAGAAAATGTAAAAAATAGATGACTGTATAATATGTAATTAAAATGGAATTACTTATCATCATACAAAGTAACATCAAAGAATCTGTTGCTTTAGGACTCCAACACCAGACAGTTGTAACAGCTGCAAGGAATAAGAGCTTATCTGAATTGGAAACTTGTTCTTGGATAACATGCCTGGCAGTAATAAATAGCAGAATGTTCTAAACAATAGGAGGCTAAGATAAATCAGAAGTTGTCACAAAGCTGTTCTCTCACACAGTGCTGGCTTTCACTCCTATCCCACCTCCTCCCCCAACTGCTGCCTACGCCTACTTCCTGCCTTTCACTCCTGACCATTTAAAGGAATATTCTGAGAGGCTCTTTGGCACACCACGTGAGAATAGATTGAAGTATTCTGCTGGATGACTTACATCTGTAGGAGATCACAATTTGTTCTTTCCCTCAATACTTTGGATAATAAATTCAAGGATTACAGTAGGAGATTATTAAGACTAATTAGTTAAATTGGTGAATAAATTTAGTACTACTTTCAAATTTTAAACAACACAATATATTTGATTACCCTTCACACTCAGTTTCCCACTGATGATAATTTTCTTCATCTTAAGGAATTTACTCACAGGTTTCAACTGAACAAAAATGACTATGGTCATGGAAGTCACCTCACTTCCCTAAATTTTGTTTTCTCATGGAATTTTGTTGAAGAGAAAGTGAGATAATCTATGCAAACCCTGAGCATAGGGCTCGATGCAGAGGATGCCCTTAAAGTAGGTCATTGCTTCTTGTTAGTTAGGATTACTCAAATGGGACTTCAACTTGGAAACCAACAAACAAACAAAAGTCTGTACTGGCACTTCAGATACTCTTTGAAGTGTGAGAGTCATCAAGTAAAAATATTCTTCAAATTTTCTTGAATACCATCTTTAAACTCTGTGCCACAGGGATGTGGCTGCTTTGAAATGATGCCCTGAGTCTTTTCACTAACCAGTCCCCTCCTTCACTGACTCGGAACTCAGGCACATGGGACCTCCCTCTGTTCCCCTCTGTATCTGTTCTGCTCCCTGAAGTCCTGTTGCCACAGACTCTGGCCAAGGAGGGCCCAACTTTCCTGTGTACCCTGGTCAAAATATGCAAAGTGCCCTCCCTCTTCTTGTAGGACTGTCCACCCTCAAATTGTGCTCTGGTTAAAGAATTAAGGAAAGAAGACTCACAATATTCAGGATCATAACTTAGCAGAAAGTGGTTTCTACTCCTACTCTAACTTCTAGTTAACACTTCACTAGCAATCATAGTTTATATAATAGCTCACTGGGTACTTCCCTCTCTTCCTGGGTTTTCCTAGTACTGGCTGTTGGCTACTGAAAACTGCTTAACAAAGTTGAACATCTAGCAAAAGTTTCTCTCAGAAACTGTTTCCCTATCCAACACTGTCCTCAGAATAAAATTCCTGGGTTTTTGGTTTTGGTCAGGATTCTGCTATACCTGTAAGGTTCTTCCATGGTCTCTGGCTCTTTGGGTGAAGAATAAACTTCCACATCCAGTTCTTTGCATTTTATTGAAGGTTACTAGGAATTGAACAGAGATTTTATATGTTTTATTGATACTAATGAGCTCCCTAAAGCTTAGAATTTTAGTTTTAAAATTTCAGGTCCAGATCCCTCTAGGATTAGACATACACAGGTACATAATATGTTGGAAAAAATATAGAAACCCAGTTAAATTTGAATTTCAGTTAAATGAAGAATGAATTTAAGTATAAATATATCCCAAATATTTCATGGGACAAACTTATACTAAAATTAGTTGTTTATTTGAATTAAAACTTAACTACACATCCTGTATTTCACTATATCTGGAGCACACTCTGGGGCAGAAATAAGGAGAGCTATCAGTTGCCTTGACTGCTTTGCTCTGCTCTTAATAATGAGGCAAATATCATTATACCTGAAGGGGTAGAAGGATGAGTCCATTCCTGGGTCAGGCACATATCCCCTGGAAACCAATGTGTGATCTTGACCCCCTTACATGTTTGGGTGTAAAATGTAAAATTCCAAATAAGTAATCCACTTTGAATCATACCATGATTATATTTCTCTTAAATTAACATTTCCTTTTGCACCCTTTTAGGGAGAAGCAGGTCCCACTGGGGCACGAGGCCCTGAAGGTCCTCAGGGACAAAGAGGTGAAACTGGGCCACCAGGTCCAGTTGGTTCTCAAGGTCTTCCTGTAAGTTCCTAGTATGTTTAAGACACATCACAGAAAGTTGAACATGTTTTATAAATCAGAACAAAGGCTACCTTTTTAATATATCCTGTTTGATTTCTCGAGGAGTGTTTACAGTTCCTGAGAAACCACATTGCCCTTGAAAACTCTTCATATTTTGACTATTTTATGGAAAACATCACAAAAGTGACTTTTTATGATATAATGTTAGTCAGGGTTTTTTTTGTGTAATTTTTTTCTGCCTCCCTTTAAAAGATGGGTAGGCATCTGAGGATACCACTCTAGATATAGCTTATTATTGTAAAAACTTTCATGTATCTTTTAGGGTGCTGTGGGAACTGATGGTACACCTGGTGCCAAAGGCCCAACGGTAAGCAACTGCATTTATGCTACATCAAGTTTAAAGAAACACAGTGCTTTGGACATTGGCCGTAGATTTGTAACTAGGTCTCTGCTCATCATGTCACTCTTGCATTCTGATAGGGCTCTTTGGGTACCTCTGGTCCTCCGGGCTTGGCAGGGCCCCCTGGATCTCAAGGACCTCAGGGTAGCACTGGACCTCCAGGAATTCGAGGCCAACCGGTAATGTTAAAACAACTCTTATCCATTAGTGTAATCAAACTGAGACCACCAAGAGAAATAACGTTTGAGATATAGATAATGTGACTTATCTGAAGAAGGCAAGTGAAGATAGGATTCTTTGTAAAGTGGAAGCAAATGTTAGCATACAGTTTTGATGTTTAAATTCTTGATGGAACATTATTTCATTATGCTGAGTTTTAGTGCTCTTTTATTTAAAATAATAAGGCCATAACTGCATGGTCCACCTCGTGGAATTTTATGAGAAGTTGAATAATAAATGTTATAAAAGCATTAGCAAGCCAGTGTGGGGAAATGTGAAGTTTTAATAGAAATTTATAATGATGTCTTAGCTAAAAATGGATTCAACAAACTTATTTCTTGAGAGTTATTCCTTTTGAACTTTTTATTTATTTTTATTGAATTTACTGGGTGGCATTGGTTAATATAGGTTTCAGGTGTACAGTTCTGTAATGCACCAACTGTATATTGTGTTGTGTGTTCCTCATCCCAAATCAAGTTTCATATCATCATTTATGCCCTATCTACCCTCTTCAACCCCCTCCCCCCCACTCTTCTTTCACCATGAAGTTCACCTCTGGTAATCACCACACTGTTGTCTGTGTCTATGAGGTTTCTATTTTTTTCTTCTTAATTGTGTTACCTTTTTCACCCAGCCCTGCAACCCCCTACCCCTCTGACAGCTATCAGTCTGTTCTCTGTATCTATGAGTCTGTTTCTGTTTTGTTTGTTAATTTATTTTGTTCATTAGATTTCATGTATAAGTGAAATCATATGGTACTTGATGAGAGATTTCAACATACTATCCATATTTAATGAGTTTCCATATTTTGTTGAAATTATTTCTAGGAAAAATATTGTGATGAACCCATAAGAAATAAACAAATTGAAAACTTGTGTTTACATATGTTTCAGCTTGATATATAAAAATTAAAACATTTTTAGTACTACATAAAACAAATATTTTGGATTCTGTTCCAAGTAATTTGGTTGTGCTGATAAGTCCTTTTTAAATGCTGGTGACAGATTTATTAAAACATGAGTGTTGCTGATATTTCACATTTTGTTTTATCATGTTCACAATTTAGCAATCTGGTTCCTACAACACAAACTAATTGGTATTCGAAGACACACATACATAAAACTCTGAACAAAACAAAACCCTAAAACCCTTTGGAGTCAAAGATGAAGTGCCTTATTTGAAGTTGTCAAACTCTCAATAGATAGAACAAAATTATAAAATTATTTTGATCTGGGTAAATAAGTCTATTTTCTAAAGTAAACCCTAAGTAGGTTTTCTATAGAAGCTGTCTTTGTTTAGCTCTGATTTTGAATAATAACTAAATTAGAATAATAACTAAAAATTATAATTATTTTAGTATGCATGATAAATATCAATATTTAAAAAAATCCCTCTAAGACCAATGTAAAATAAATAAACTGCTACCAAATTATATTGAATTTTATAAAAATCCATGTACATTCTGTAAGATTTTCAAAATTTAAAAATGATTATATATGCTACTTATTCAATACTTATTCAGCTCCAGAAAATTTTCAAAGCCCATTTATTAGAGTTAATTAAAGTAGGCTAGGCTGGCTAAATACTCTGCTCCTTACAACCAAAGATATTTTTATTTCAGGGTGACCCAGGAGTGCCAGGTTTCAAAGGAGAAGCTGGCCCCAAAGGGGAACCGGTAAGTCTTCATTCTTTTAAATGACAAGAAGAACATATATATTGTCTAGAAGCAGACAGCTTAAAACACTTGTGTTTAAAATAATAACTATGAGAATTATAATCCCTGTGTATGGAAAAACCTAACTAACATAAGTTAAAATTTATGACTGACTTTATTAAATGAATCTTTTGCTGTAACTCATTTGTCTAATGGCTTTTTCTGGCAACCATTCTTCTGTTTTTAATAGGGGCCACATGGTGTTCAAGGTCCAATAGGCCCACCTGGTGAAGAAGGCAAAAGAGGTCCCCGAGGTGATCCAGGAACAGTTGGTCCTCCTGGCCCAATGGGAGAAAGGGTAAAATTTGAATAATAAAATAAATTCTTATAGTTCTGGGGAACTAAGTTCTGGGATAGTAAAGAAAGCACGAACAATTTAAGAGAAATGCTTGTGTCTTCAGTGCACAGTTCAGTATGATAATCTGTGAATTAAAGGAGCCAATTCTTCATTGTTCATTCATTCATTCAGCTAATGAATTCAACTAATAATGAGTGAACAGCTGTGCTGTGCTAAATAAATTATTATACTGGTACTTGGGATAAATCAGTGAACAGGAAAGCTGTGGTCCCAGCCCTCAAATGCACTTAGAAAATAACAGGGTGATGTGGCAGAGAGTAACTTCAAGTACATGACTGTGATGTGACATTAGATTAGGTGGTTAGTGATTTCAAAGTTCATGAGAGGTTGCTGTGACCAGAATATAACAAAAACAGGCCTGAAAAGGGCAACCACAATATCACCTTACATTTGTGTGAAACTTCAGAGAATGCAAAGGGCTTCGAATACAAGACTATATATCTGACATTTTGATTGTGGCAGATGGTGCCATTTTTTGCCTCATATCTATATATCAGTTTATGTGTGATTTTACAGTGAATTGTTAGGATATTTCTTGATTTGAATAACTTTCTGGCTTAGTACTTATATATTCTTTAAAATTTGAGATTTCTTTCTGTATAGTCAGGTTTTTTTCTATGCATATCTCTTGCCATGTTGGCTTGATCACAGCTTCTAAGACCCTATAGTACTGAAAATAAAAATTATCCACTCATTATAAGTTAAAAAAAAACATGAACAACTATTAAGAATCAAATTTTGGTCATTTGTAGGGTGCTCCTGGCAATCGTGGTTTTCCGGGCTCTGATGGTTTACCTGGACCAAAGGTGAGGTTATTTCATAAACGTTGACACTCACAGTGCCCCAAAGGATGCCATCGTCCAGTGTGGTGATTTAGCCTTGGCCCACATGGGTCCAAATCCAGAAAAGAGTTGGACACAGAGGTCAGGCCTAATGCCAAACTCTTCTTGTGCAATTTCTGCATTGTAGAGATCTGCAGGGTGGAGGGTGATGATGGTTGGAGGTGCATGGGAGTTTATTTTCAGACTTTCCAGGGAAATTCCTGAGAAGAAAAGGTCACAGACCTTTCCTTTAGCTGATGTGTAATTTTTCCCTTATCTTGAAATTTAGACTCTTTCAAAAATCTTTCTTTTTTTCCCTTATCTAAATAACTAGAGTGAGTCTCTAAACACAACTTTCATTAGATAATGATTTAAAAAAACACTGTTCTACAAAGAATCCAAATTATAATAAAATGTGAAGTGACATTGTTTATAAAGAAGTCTTAGTAACTACTTTGATAAACTATTTGTATGTTACATTAATACTTTGATTTGTAAAACAAGAATTTTATATATGCTTACTTTTGTTTCCCTGTACGCTTTTTCTGATGTGTTCTGCTTTGCTTTGGAACAGGGGGCACAAGGGGAGAGGGGCCCTGTAGGCTCTTCAGGACCTAAAGGAGGCCAGGGGGACCCAGGACGTCCAGGTGAACCAGGCCTTCCAGGTGCTCGGGTAAGAACAAAGCCTGAGATTCATTGAGAGTGATTTTTTTCTTTTCTTTTTAAATTTATTTTTTTATTTAGTTCATTTTCACACCATGGAACATTTCTTTGTTTTTGTGGTTTTAAACTGATTCATTATTTTTTAAATATTGGTTTGTTATTTTTATCATGTATAGAAAACTCAGTAACTTTGGGCCTTCCTTTTTCAAAGGGGTGTATATTGATAATTTTACCACTTTACATGAAAAAAATATGGTTTGTCAATTTTTATAATCATTTACTTGACAATAAACAACTTGTCTAACTTTTTTGACTGGGAGAATTTCTGATAAATTTCATTTTAACAAAATATTACTTGAAATTTTATTTCAACTTTGGAATTGCCCTTGTATTCAAAGGTCAACAAGGTCTCGTAGAGAGAAAGGAATTATGCAAAGAACTGGGCGAAAAGATACTTTTGGCTCAATGTAAATTCTTTATCTTGAACCCAGATTTAGATCTATGAATAAAAGTCTACTATAGCCCTGTCTCCTTCTACATGAAAAACTGTCATTGGGTTCATCTTTGCTTAGATATTCTTCCCTTAGATACTTAAGAAAGGCAGAATGCTGAGTGACCAGTCAACATTGCTTATAGTAAAAAAATGATTCCTGGTGTTAGACTGCATTTGGCCTGGAGGGGCTATGAATGAATTGTACAAATCTGGTGGGAGCATAGCTTCAGCTTTTCTTATTTTGGGTGGCTTATACCTGCACATTTTCCTTGCTGGGACCAGTATACTATGGCAGAGATGCTGTTACAAATAGTGGTTACGTGAGATTTCTAAGCCAGGGCAGCTCCTGCACACGCCATGTGGACTCATTCCCTCACATCTGGCTTGTCCACTGCGGGAGGCTTGGAGGATGCCCCTGGAGATTGTGCTCCAAGGACTCCTTCTGAAGAAGAATCCCACGTAATGGTGGACTCTTGGCCTGCTGTGTTGCCTGCTCTGTATCCTGAAATCAGCTGACTGAGACCCATGGTGGTCCTGTGAGTCCGTCTAAAGGAACCTAAGCCTACTGAGAGTGGGCATTGCAGAGCGGAACTGGATCCCATAAATGCAATGCTATTTTTACTCTTTAGAATATTCAATTGTACATCAGCTACAAACTGACAATTACTTTAATTTTCAGGGTCTGACAGGAAATCCTGGTGTTCAAGGTCCTGAAGGAAAACTTGGACCATTGGTAAGCAATTTAAAACAACATCCACAACCATTAATCTTTCTTAATAGATGTGTGACTTATTTGAGGTTACTATTTTTGATCATGTGGATGCTGATCATGTTTATATGTTTAAAAGGCCCTGTGCCCTGGAAACAAATAGTTAGGATCTGAATAATTTCAAATTGTCCAAAACTTGATCACATTTTATTGAAATAAATGTTTGGGATTAAAATTGCTTCCCTGACATCAATGAAAAAGTTGGAATAATATATTTTTAATAATGATGGAATTTGTCTCATAAGAAACATTCTTATTTCTTGATGTTCTTTCTAATTTGATACATTTAAGAGATAAGTAGGTATGAATTTTGACAGCTTATATATTCTGGGACCTTCTCTTATACCACAAAAGTGAAATACAAGTCCTGGGTTTTTATTACCACAACCAAAGTAAATGAAAGAAGGGAACAAAGTTTCCCTTGTTTATATGAAAGGATACAGAGACATGAAGATGAGGCTTGTGTACAGAATAAGAATAAAATCTTTGCTCTGAATAGTCAAAATACTTGAGCAGTTTTTTTTAGATACACAACTGTTCAATAGTAATTCACTAAGATAAAATATATCAGATAACTTGTATAGAAGGTTTACAGTAAGCAAAGGCAAGTAACAATTTGGATAATGTGGTATTTAGAGAGAACTTACATACAACTGACATCACTCCTGCCAACTTTGTAGGGCGCTCCAGGGGAGGATGGCCGACCAGGTCCTCCGGGCTCCATAGGAATCAGAGGGCAGCCTGGGAGTATGGGTCTTCCAGGCCCCAAAGGTAGCAGTGTGAGTACAATGTATGATATGTTTGTCATCTCGTCACCTCTCTCGCCTAGAACAGCCATGTTTTGAACAAATTGATTGAAATTTAAATTTGTTCTATTTTTTTAGGGTGATCCTGGAAAACCTGGAGAGGCAGGAAATGCTGGTGTTCCTGGACAAAGGGTACCTATATACATTTTCTGCTAAAGAAAAAAATATGAAATTATCCAAATTCTCGCGGTCCCCATCTCACCAATTATCTCTGTGTGACGATACTAGGGAGCTCCTGGAAAAGACGGTGAAGTTGGCCCTTCTGGTCCTGTGGGCCCCCCGGTATGTGATCTTTTAGCAAAAATACATCCATATTGCAGTTTTCATTGGTGTTTTTCCAAGACTTTACTTATGATGAATTTTGGGGGACGTCAATAAGAAGTGCAGATTGAAGAATTTCAGTTACATCTTTTCTTTTGATTCTTGTGCTGGCCTATTCTGCCTTTTATAAATAGAACGATTGGTCTCTTCATTTTAAACCATTCACAGAAATATTTCAAATGTTCACAGAAAAAACTATATAATCATCTTTGTATATTACTGTTGGAAAATATGTTGACTAAGGAAAACAGTGTCTGATGAACATTTAATACTGTGTTTTATTTAAAACATAAAAATACTCAGTAATATCTATGTTATTTTAATAATGTGTCTTATAGATGTTAATTTAAAATAGTGTTTATTAAAGGGATAAGAAGGAATAATATTCTTTGAGGTATATTTTGATCCTAGCCTAGGATTTTCAAACTAAATGTTTATCAGAATATTTTGGCATTTTATTTGTTTAAAATGCCAATTGTATTAAAATGTTAGCTTTGCTTTCTTTAGTTATTCTAGTTTTGAAGGTTTGATTATTAATTTTATGAAAAATAAACTGCAGTGAAAATATTATTGTTTTAGATTAGATGTATGAAAGTAATGAGTTTTTCCATCTCTAATTTATCCAATTTCCCCATGATTTTATGGTTGGCTCCAGACATTTTATGTTTGGATTAAAAAATAAACACTTGTCATCAGTCTCTGCTGGCTTTAGATGTTTTCTCACTAGAAGGGACTTCAAACAAGACCATTGGATGACTTTTAATACTAGTTTATTACCTGGATAAAGTAGAAAACATGTGATTAGAAGAAATACAAAGAAATAGAGATACTTCCAGTGGTTCACAGAAACAGGCGGCAAGTGCAGAGATCTGGCTCCCGATTTTCATGATTTTCTTTCTTTCTTTCGTGGCTTAGGGTCTAGCTGGGGAGAGAGGAGAGCAGGGCCCCCCGGGCCCCACAGGCTTCCAGGTACGCACAGATTCAGGTGTTCATGTCTCCTTCCACTGCCTTCACTGCTTTTGTGAAATATAAAAAGATGACAAAATGATGTGAAATTTGACAATTTTCCAAGTCTTCCCTCTTTGAGTAAGGTAGACACTTGAATAAAATCAAACATTTGTGTTCAAAGAGAAAGAATAGATTTTACCTGAAAAACTGATTGAAACCCAAAGCTATTAACAAATTAAAAATTACAAAATGCTCTTCATATCTCAACAAAGCTTATGTCATTGTTTTAAGGCTTATCTCATTTTATCAGCATAGTGTCTAAAGGATTTTCTTACATAAAATTTTATGATTTATCTAAATACATTGACATGTAGGCTATTTAATAGCATGGCTAATCATAATTTGGGGGAAAAACTGTTAAGACTGACTTCCATTAGTAATCTAGTAGCCTAATATATTGTTTCCAGAGCCATTCAAATCTACAGATATGAAAAACCTTCTGTAATGTACTTTGTTTTGTTTTTGCTAACTGTGTGTGAATGAAGATCTCAACCTGTAACCTAGCTTCCGTGTTATGTTAGAAGATGGAGGTTTCTCAGTCTGTTTTGCTTAACTTGAGTTTGAACAATATCTTTTGCTTGAAAAGATAGCCATGAAGGCTTTACGAATGGTAAAACGAAAACTGTTAACACTGATGGCCTATTCAATTTTTACAGAGTCACAGTTTTATTTTCTTCCCTTTGTTTTAGGGGCTTCCTGGTCCTCCGGGGCCTCCTGGGGAAGGTGGAAAGCCAGGTGATCAGGTAAACTTTTAAATAAAAATAACAGCAATATTAAAAATCACTAGTTCATAATATCACTTATGTGTGAGGCTCTGTTTTGGTTTACTTTACATAAATTATCTTTTTCAATCCTCAAAACAATCCTGTGTACTAGGTACTCCTATTATGCCCATTTTACAGATGAGGAAAAAAAGAGGCACATAGATGTTAGGTCACACAACTTAAATGATTTGAACCCAGATCAAATGCTTCCAAAGTCTTAATCACTAAATATATCTTTAATTGTGCTATAGAATTTTACTGGAAGCTTTATAAACTGTTATGAACATATACTATTTTATTTTTATCATTTTATATTGCACATAGACTATTTAATTTATTTTTCTCTGAGTGACTCATTCATTAAGCCATTCAATTAATATCTGCTGAGAGCTATGTGCTTAGCTCTGCTTAGCCTTGGCCTTAACCAATTGAACAAGACAAACATGGAACTTGCCCTGACATTATATCATAGCAGGAGACAGAGAGTGTAGGAAGACAGTTACAATAGTTCTAAATGCTATGGTAGAAAAAAAAATGCTATGGTAGGAGAGGCACTGTGTATAGAAACACAGAAGAGCAACCAGTTCATATTGGGGGTTTAGGGAAAGTTTCCTGGACAAAGTGAGTATCTGTTATGAGATCTGAAGAATGAATGGTGGTACGCGGGGAGGAGGAAAGGTACAGAAGTGCACTAGGAAATGGAACTGCACGTGCAAAGACTTGCTGACCCAATGAAGGCAGTGAAAGAAATTCTGTAAGTCAGGACTGTGGGGTACAGTTCAAGGGTGGAAATGAGGCTGTAGAGGGAATCAGGAATCAGATTATGGAAAGTCTTAGTTTGAGTCCTATTTGTTTTTATTATTAGAGTCATGGGACGTTAATGGAGGGTTTTTAAGTAGGGATAATACTATTAGATTTGAGTTTTAGGAAGATCACACATCAATGAGGAGAATAATTCAAGGGATAAGACCAGAGGCCTACTTGATAGTGATTACAGTATATCTTTATCAAAGGAAGAAATTTTAAATGACAAACTTTAGTTAAGAACAAACTTTTAATATAGTCACACTGTACTACTCTTAACCCACAATTGCTAGTAGAGGGGGGTTTTCATATTATATGTTTAAGAAATATTTACTAAATTGCGTTGAATTGGTTCTATTCAAGAGAACAGCACTTCATTGCTTTTAATTTCACTTTCCTCTATTAAAATATTCTTTTACATTTAATTAGGAAGCAAAGGCTTTTAGTATATATTTTTAATCTCTAAAAAAACTAATGTATTATCTTTATGAGATAACATTTTGCATGTTCTCATTGTCAAAAATCAATATTCAGTTATGAATGTTTACTGGAAAAATATTTTCTTCTAATGTATGTGATGTCTCCTTATTTATAAAACTGTACACATTTTTCTGCTTTTAATAGTTTGGGCTTAGTCAGACATCAAGTAGTACATTAAAAGAAATTAGGTGTATGATCTAGAGATATTTCTAATAAATATATAAAATTTAGCTCAAAGCTTTTCTTCCAATTTTTTAAAATTTGTTTTACAGGGAGTTCCTGGAGATCCTGGAGCAGTTGGCCCGTTGGGACCTAGAGTAAGTATTTTCTCTTTTATGATTAATTTTGCTTCCATTGGCTTCAGTTTAAAAAAACACCTTTTATCTTAAACTGGGCTGTGTTAGCATTAAAATTCTTCTACTTGATGAAAATCAATCTTATGAGAAAAATTTTGTGCTGTAAAACTAGTATATCTTTACTTCATGTTTATTTATTATCACTAAATTAGAAAATTGAGTCTCATAGTTGTTCATTTCTCAAGGTTTCCCCAGCAGAAGTCATGTTTTTCAGATTTTCAGGAACATTTTTAACCCATTTCGAGGTTAAGCACTGAGATTGTTTGACATCCCGATGTTGTGCTAGGGAGAACGAGGGAATCCGGGGGAGAGAGGAGAACCAGGAATCACCGGACTCCCGGGTGAGAAGGGAATCGCTGGAGGACACGGCCCGGATGGTCCGAAAGTAAGTTCCGTAGTGAGTTCAGTATGTAAAACATTCTAAAATTACTGCTCAGTAAGCACATGGTGGTACTAGGATTTATTTTTCTTGTTTTTCCAAGTTATTTAATTATATAATTTTCTTCTTCAACAAATATTTAATGAGCACCTAAGTGCCTACCAGGCTTTTTCTTGTCATTAAAGAATCAGCTAAAAAGGACTCTCACTTTTGTGATGAGATTTATGGCTTAGTATGCATTGTGATACATTAATCTCATATACAAACCTATTTCTAATATTTATTTATATAAATTTGATTAATGACTTCCATTAATAAGTGGAAATGAGAAACAGAAAGTTGCATAATTTTTAGGAGGTATTTCTAATTAAATGTTCTATTTTCTTTTTTTCAAGTTCCTCAAGTCTGCTTACAAAATATATGAAAGTGTGCTGTTTTTGAAATACAAAAATACAATATGCCATAAGGCAAAAATCAGTACTATTTATTTCTGGGTGCCATTTTAACATTAGTAGAAGACTATTCAATTTAGCAAACATTTGAAATAGAATTTCTCATGACTATACAACTTTAGATCCTTATCATCTTTAAGGTCCCAGGGTGATTGTGTAAGATCTGCCTCCATTTGATATACTGACTGAGCCTGAAATCTAGCTTAATGTCATGGGTTTATTTCAGAGAGAATGAAATACTCTCTAAAGTGTAATGTCTTCTTTCTTTAGTAGAATCACATGATGTTACCTCCCAAAAGGAAGCTCTGTCATTTTTGGTACTTAATTTTTCCAAACAGAAAATTTGAAAACATAAATGAACAATCAAAATTGCAGGTCTGATATTTTTTTAATGAGCTCTGAGGCATTTTTTTCAAATGCAAAATATAAGTACTAGATTAAACCATACAAAATCTTTGAGATTCTATAATTTTGACCTACCAAAGTGGTAATTCCACATGATTCAATTTGAATATTTAGGTGATCTTACTTATTGTTGGTTCATTTTAGGGAAGTCCAGGACCAACAGGGACCCCTGGAGATACAGGCCCACCAGGTCTTCAAGGTATGCCGGGAGAAAGAGGAATTGCAGGAACTCCTGGCCCCAAGGGTGACAGAGTAAGTCTGGTTTTTTTTTTCAGTTCATTCATTTAAATTGATAGTGATTTTTTACACAGACTTTTACTTCTACCCTCCTGAGTCAAAAGTCACTCATTTTCTTAATACATATTTATTGAGAGAAAATACAGTGCCAGGCATTGTTTTAGGCTCAAGGGGATACATCCGCGAACATAGGAGATAAATCTCAACGCATGAAGCTTCCGTGGAAGTGTGGGGGAAAGACAACAAAATGAATAAGTGGTGTTTTGTGTTTTCCCAGGGCGGCATAGGAGAGAAAGGTGCTGAAGGCACAGCTGGAAATGATGGAGCAAGAGTAAGTGAAATTCTTTTTCCCATGCGATCAGCATTATCATTATCATATGAATTTGCCTGAACTTTCCAAAATAAAGTTTGAATTGTTACCATGGTGGTCAGGACTTGGAGAATCATAAAATCTGAGATTTGATGTTGATCAACCATGGGTACTTATTTTGCTTACCTTGAATTAGGGCAGCCCCAAAGTAAAGACATTGTTGACAGACCTGAGAGAGATCACTGCGTTAAGTGGTGGGGCCCTCTTTTATATTTATCTATTCTTTTTATTTCATATGCAATGTTCATTTCTATTAAAATGATGATTTAATGAGCTGTTCTAGATCTAGTCCCAGTTCAGGCAAGTGGAGTTTTGTAGAGTAGTCAAAGTTGTGATAAATCTCAATGTACTGGATGTTAGGGGTGAGAAAACGACTGCATGA
The DNA here is from genome assembly GCA_004024845.1 of Tonatia bakeri. NCBI lineage: Eukaryota > Metazoa > Chordata > Mammalia > Chiroptera > Phyllostomidae > Tonatia > Tonatia bakeri. Next base: position 136,152 of record PVIA01000554.1, read on the forward strand.
TGAATCATGATTAACGCTTTCACCAGTAAAGAGGCTGAATAAGTGAAAAGTAAAGAAGGATGGTTAATCCCAAGCATCATTTCATGTCATATCAGAAGTTGACATTTAACAAGCGTTGGGTCCTCAAAAATAGAATGCACTTGCAATTCTGAGAAAATCAGGCTGGATTGGAAATGTATCTTTAGACGTGAATGATTCTCTCACATAAGAGCAGGTAGACAGTTGCTCAGATGTTCACCATTTCCTGGAATAGTTCTTGTATTTGATAAATAGCCTCTTTCAGTATGGCATGGTTTGCCGTCAATTGTCCTGTTGTATGGCAGTAGCAACTATATATATATATATAGTTGCTACTAAGCCACTAAGCCACTGTTAATATATTGATTCTGTACAGAGTCACCATTAATATATTAATTATATTAGCTTTTGATTGGAAAGCATGTAGAAAAGATTTAACCTTAGTGGTTATCCCTTTTTTCTTTTTGTGAAAAGCTACTCAGTTTAATGAATTATGGACTCAAAAAACTTCTTGCCTTTTAATTAACTCTAACATTTGATTTAATATTTCAAAGCAATCTGCCATATTGTTTGTATTTTATGCCATGATGGTATGCAGTGCATCGTTAGGAGCACAGTGCTATTTGAAGGAGTGATGCATTGACATTTTATTACTAGTGGAAATCTGAAATGTGTATTTATTGTTCTTATGAACTACTTCAAAAATGCAGTGTAATAGGATTAAGACATTAGCAATAACTGCCTTATTTTTAGCGAAGGCAATGTGGTTTTTTTAGGGAAAGAGCAGAGCATTTACTATAATCTCGTAGTAAAGGAAAAAAATGAGTAACATATTTTCTCTGTATGAAAAAGTCTATAAATTTAACTCATATATTTCATGAAATCTTTTAAAGAAGTATAGTAGGTAAATTATTGGAAGTATGTTGTTCCATTACAGATTCAGAGAACTTAATATTATAGTTTTCTCATGTTCTTGTCAAAAATATAAAAGTGAGAGTAATTTTTGTTAAGATTCTTTTGTTGTACATACAGAAATGCAAAAGAATACTTGGGCTGCATAGGAAGAGGAAATACACAAATATCAGAGAGAAAACTTGTTTAGATAGAACAGCAATATACTGTGGGGGTTTAGTATTGTGACCACACATAGCAAAGACCCAGTTTGTACCCCCATGTGGCGGCTCCCCTGTGCTGTGAGCAAGTAGCCCATCCCCTCAGCTTAGCTGTGAGTGACCCTTCTTTTCATCTCAGAAGAATGTAGAAAACTGGATGCTCTAGCACAACTTCACTTTTTTTGAAATAAAAAGAGCTATATTTAGCTAGTGTATTATAATTTAAGAGTATAGTATTCTGTACAAAATAAAAAAGTCTCTTTTCAATCTGTACTTAAATTTCAAATAAGTATTAGCAAGATTAAATAGGCTAGAAAATAGGCAGACACTGGTAAAGAATTAATTTAGAAATAAGGTTTGAAGACTGTTATATTTGGATCAGTTGAATTGGATGAGAGAGATTAAATCATTCTGTGGAGAAAATTAAGTGGAAATTGTTTTAGACTAGATAGAAAAATCTTGAGAATATACAGATTATATTATTTATTTTAGGTAATGTTTTACAAGAGTAGCCACACTATAAGAAAATTGTCTGCTCTTTGTTTAAAGATGGAGAGTTATGTGCATGCTTTCTCTCAATATCCTGTGTTCTGTTAATTGACAGGGTCTTCCAGGTCCCTTGGGTCCCCCAGGTCCTGCAGGTCCCACTGGAGAAAAGGTAATGCCATAAGCTATTTTGTGGACTCAGAATCATGAGGTCTGGATGTAGGCTCTTTCTCATGTTTTCTCTTTCATGAAATATGGTCGTTGGGCTAGATCAGCTCAGAGTTCTCCCTACTCTCCGCCCTGTACACAGTTTCCTAGGCAATATTCTCATTTTCAATACATTTTCATGGACTAGAATATCTTACAATGGTGTTATGTTTTGCCACTGTTTTGGAAAATAACCATCTAAAATCTGCTTTCTAGGGTGAACCTGGTCCTCGAGGTTTAGTTGGCCCTCCAGGCTCCCGTGGCAATCCTGTAAGTGACAGCATCTTGATGATCTTAGTATGACATTAAGCAGTAAACAAGTCATTGTTTTATCTTAATACTAATATAAAACCATGCCAATTAGGTTAGATTATTTATAACTTTCTGGTTTTCAACTTTTTTCTCATTACATTAAAAAAACTATTAGTGTATTATTTTGATACAAGCTAGTAAGTCTAGGTAAGCAGCTCATTAACTAAATAATTAAGAGGTTTCTTTGAAACTTCAGACCTTGGAATTTTGTCCTATGTTCCTTATATCTCTATTTCACTTAAGAATCTTCCTTGACCAATATGGCTGTTTCTTCTATATGTAATTTCAAGACACTCCCAATTTATGTAATTGTATTTTTAATGTCATTACTGTTTGTAAGAAAGTGTGAATTTATTTTTATTTAAAAATTTTTTCCATCTTTTTTTAATTGTCGTTCAAATATAATTGTCTCCATTTCTCCCCCACCACTTCCACTCCCACCCCAGCCATTCCCACCTCCCACCCTTGATCCTACCCTTGACCTTTGTCTTTCTAATAAAGTGTGAAGCTATAGTAAACTTTGTCTTCTCCTAGGGTTCTCGTGGTGAAAATGGCCCAACTGGTGCTGTTGGCTTTGCTGGCCCCCAGGTACAACTGTCAGATATGTCTCATTTACAATGAACACTCCTCTTGTTCGACCATGGGTTTTGAATGTATATTAAAGGTTCTGGAAAGCTTACAGCATCCTAGGCAATATTCTCATTTTCAAGGACTAGCACAAAAATGGATGAGTTTACACAACTTCAATACTTATTTGTGGTAATAAAAATATGGGATAACTTACTTTTCAGACCACCTTTAAAGATCTCATCAGGTTTTTTTTCTTCTATGCTTCAGTACTGATTATAAAGCATCATTTTATGATAGATGATTAAATTATGTGTTAATAATAGTTATGGTAAAATAATTTGTCTGTCAGTGTTATGACCAATTGTTTATTTACACAATTGACATAGGGACCTGATGGGCAGCCTGGAGTAAAAGGTGAACCTGGAGAGCCAGGACAGAAGGGAGATGCCGGCTCTCCTGGACCACAAGGTCTAGCAGGATCCCCAGGCCCTCATGTAAGCTGAAAACAATAAAATAAAAGGCACAATTTGGGTCCAGTGCCCAATGCTTAAACCTTGTGGTTAGCCCATTTTGCTTCACTCCAGTGATCTTCTGTTTCTTTCCATTTAGGGTCCTAATGGTGTTCCTGGACTAAAAGGTGGTCGAGGAACTCAGGGTCCACCTGTAAGTTGGTTTGAAATTTAGGAAATTACATGTAGTCAGATATCTAGTGTTGCATGGATATTTTACAGTTAATCTGAAGTTGTTACTACCCATTGTTATGTGTATAACTACTCTATAGTGGAAAGGGCATTTAACTTAGGTGGAGATCTGGGTTAAAATTAGTTTCATGGTCTTGGAGACCCAGCTGTGCCTCATATGTAATATAAATAATACATGGCCTATGGAAGAGGTAATGAATAATGACCTCTTTATATAATTCTTTTAGGTAAAATATTAATGTGGGTTTAGCACTTGCCTGAAACATACTTGTATATGTTCAAGATAAATGGAGAGTGGAAAGACAAAAATAGCATCCTTTCTACCAGTTAATCTAGATGTACTTTCAAAAATTTAGGATAAAAGAATATATATATATCCTATATATGTGTGTGTGTGTGTGTGTGTGTGTGTGTGTATACATACACATATATATATATATATATATATATATATATATATATATATATATATATAATTGATCACAACAAGAAAGGGAATCTAAAGGCTTAAGTATCCCTGTGAAGGAAAAGATCCCAGTAGGCATATATAATTCATTGTTATCTTGAAATTGCTTTATATATTATATTTCTAGGGTGCTACAGGATTTCCTGGTTCTGCCGGCAGAGTTGGACCACCAGGCCCTGTTGTAAGTGAATATAGCAATTCAAATTATTGATAGAGGAGCAATTACACACACACATGAAAATACAGATGAACATACATATATGTACATATTATATAGATACACATATATTTAATTCTTTTTACTTATTCTTTAATTTAATCCATTAATGACTTTTCTTTCATATTAACAACTCTTATCTTGATAATTCATATTGGTATGCTGTCAAAGAAATTTCATCCTGTGTTTTTTGGAAGAACTTAATTTGCAAGTCATTTTTAGCCCCAGTATTGGACTCTCATTCCACATGGTTACTAAATACTAACAATACTCTGTGTTAATAATCATTTCCTTCAGTTAGAAGCATCTCTGAAACTTTGTTTAATAAATGTCAGTCTTTCTTTATAAGATCAGATCAGATAGAATAAAATGCTATATATTTATTGTTGGATCAGAGCCTTAAGAAATTTGAAAATTCAAGTTAATTTCAGCACAGTTTTAATTTGATTCAAAGGTAATTTTCCTCAAATAATCTAGATTTTCTTCTGGGGAATGAATCTGCAGCTGTGTTTTTCTTAATTTTGTTGAAAGCCACTGAATGACTGATTATCTAGCAGGAAAAATGGAAGTTGCCTCTGAGGCACAGACCATTGCATCATTTCCTCCAACAAGGCCTCCTGGATTTCTTTCTTTGTTCTACTAGGGAGCTCCAGGGCCTGCAGGGCCTTTAGGGGAGCCGGGGAAGGAGGGTCCTCCAGGTCTTCGTGGGGACCCTGGTTCTCATGGACGAGTGGGAGATCGAGGACCAGCTGGCCCCCCTGGTGGCCCAGGAGACAAAGGGGACCCAGGAGAAGACGGGCAACCTGTAAGTGTGGCATCTTTGTTCTAGACCACCTCTAATTGATCTGTTTGCTGATAGAAATCCATAATGATTACTTTAACAAAGAAACTGTTTATGCATTATCCTGAGCACTTTAATAAATCTTTATACAGTATAGGTTTTTAATTTGCAATTCTCTGCTTGAGAAAAAAGTATATGTGTGAATATAAAAATATAACAGTAATGGATATGGTATTCAAAATCTAAACGAGAAAACACTCTTTCTTATATATCTGCACTATATGAAGAAAGTTTTTATAAAGCACACTCTGTTAATATCCAAATGTCTTTAAACATGAATGTGTTTAGATAAAATCATATCATTTTCTTTATTTTTAAAATATGTCATTTTAGAAAGAAGAGTGAGATGTGCCTGAATAGTTACCTCTTTTATTCCATCAATATTCATATTAATTTTCAAATTCTTTTTCAATGGCTAAGCTATTTTTACTTTTAAATAATGTTAAAAGTTCTGTGTGGTTTTTAAGTTTAATTACATATATAGTATAGTCTTATGAAACAGACCTTTTTCTTATATCCAAAAAACCTGTAAAAGTGTGATCTATTATAATGTTCTTGCATATAGTTTCACCCTGGGGAATTTCTAATTATAGTTTATCCTCAAAATTAGGGTCCAGATGGCCCCCCTGGCCCAGCTGGAACAACTGGGCAGAGAGGAATTGTGGGCATGCCGGGGCAGCGTGGAGAGCGGGGCATGCCTGGCCTGCCAGGACCAGCAGTAAGTAGCTGCATTAGTCAATATGTCATCGGATCATGTGCAATATCATTTATATATTTTTGCTAAATAGAAGTAAAGTGTTTTAGATAGAAATTCTGAGTATCTTCAAAACCTTTTGACTTTAAATGTCAAATGCTTTACTGTAGTACATTATAGGGCCTTTGAAAAGTGTACTTATAAGGGCTAGAGAAGTAAACAAATAAGGATATGGATTTTAGGCAAATTTAAATCTTTCTTCAAATATTAAAAATATCTAAGGAGCTGGAGGAGGGGATAATCCCCTGGTGAGTAGGTGGCCTCTGTTTAATAGCCAGCCCTAACAGAAACACCCGCATTTCACAGTTCAGAGAGTAAGTTTTCATAAGCCATCAAAGAGAAGAAAGAGTTGATCTAAAGTAACCTTGGCCGTGAAAGTGGGGTGAATGATAAATAGAAACTCTGAAAGTAATCTCCTGCTCCCTGGAGGGGTCTAAGAATCTCACATTCCCTTGAGTCTGGATAAAAGTTCGACTCACTACTAGCTTTGAAGAAGCTAAATTATGCCACCTGAAGCTTATATGCTTTAGAAAAATAGTAAATGATATTTTTATAGGGAGTGTCAACAGAGAAATGTACTGCTGGGACCTTGGAACTGGGGTATGTGTGAGCAGAGATCTGAAACCAGCAAACGAGGAGTTAAGGAATGTCTTATATTTTTCAGACATGAGCCAAGGACCTGGAAGTAAATTGTCCCAACAGTGAGACACAAGTGCCAGGATATAGAAATAAAGTGAGCAAAGCAGAGTAAATGAAAATGGACATGTGTTAGTAGTGATGCACACTCCAGAAAGCAACCAGAATTGGCCATAGAGCACCAAGTTAGAAACGAAAATGCACACCTGAGCTGGTGGCAAAGGATAACTTTTTAGTTCCTATGATACCTGGGGATGAGAGCCATGAAAACTAGGCATGCCTCAAAGAAAGCACTACAGCGATGTGGATGTTGTGAAGTAATGGATAGTTATTACTACAGAAGGAGGGACTGAGGTGCCATTTGTAAAACATAGTCTTTATACAAACTGGCATTCCTGAATTTCTTATGAAGTGGTTGACCTTTCTGTACTTTATTTCAGGGCACACCAGGAAAAGTGGGAGCAACTGGTGCAACAGGAGATAAAGGGCCACCTGGACCTGTGGGACCCCCAGGCTCAAATGGCCCTGTAGGGGAACCAGGGCCTGAAGTGAGTACTGCTGAAAGTAACTCTTGTTATCTGGGTATTATGGAGATTTTTTATTTTTTAATTTAGATATCAATTTAGAAGTTCAGAACCTGATTACACATTTTACCAGGAGGAAGGTTTTTTTTTTTTTTAAAGATATTTATTTATTTATTTTTAGAAAGAGAGAAAGGGAAGAAAGAGAGGGAGAGGAACATCAATATGTGGTTGCTTCTCATGCACCGCCCCCCCCGCCGGGGGCATGGCCTGCAACTCAGGCATGTGCCCTTACTGGGAATCCAACCAGCAACCCTTTGGTTTGTAGGCCTGCACTCAATCCACTGAAATACACCAGCTTGGGTGAAAAAGGTTTTTCATTATGATTTGATGTACTATAGTTCCCTAGAGAGTTGAGAAAATGATGGCATAAAAAATGGTAATAAGATAGGTACTTTTTACACTATCATCTAATTTATTTATTTATTTTGAAAGATTTTATTTATTTATTTTTAGATTGATGAAGGGAGGGATAGAATGAGGGAGTGAAACACCAAGTGGTTGCCTCTCCTGTACCCCGCACTGGGGACCTGGCCTGCAGCCCAGGCATGTGCCCTGATTGGGAATTAAATTAGCAACCCTTTGGTTCACAGGCCAGTGCTCAGTCCTCTGAGCCATACCAGCCAGGGCTCATCTAGTTTAGAACAAGGTATTTTAGTTGGTTAATGTTTTTACCAAATTGTTTCCCAGGTGAAAGGACATGCTCACTTATCTTTTTCCCTGTTATTATTTCATTCTGTTAGTGGCATATTTGTCACAATTGCCAAGTTTTAACATGACAGGGTTAATATAACTATTACAACTTGTGAAAAGGGCAAAGTAGAGATAATTTTACCTAAATACCATTATAAAGTAACATTATCGATGTCATGTTCTCTTAGGCTCCTTAGAGGTGAAATTAGTTTTTGAAAGGAAATTTGAGAAATTATAGGTTGAAATCTGCTCTATTTACTGCTGTAATGAGTAAATTACCAAATACTTAATGTCACCTATTTTTTTTGTGTGTGTGTGGAAGAAACAGTCAAGGACTTTCAGAGCAATTTTTCAGAGGATTTTTTCATCAAATGGTAAAAAACATAATTCTGAAAAAAGAACAAAATAAAATAAGAGAAGACTATATCTTAAAAAGCATTTTGATATTATCTAAACAGTTATTTTATTTTAAAACTTTATGGATAAGCTTAAAAAGTAAAAGTGAGAAAAACCACTCACTGGTAATAAAAATAAAACAGAATATCAAGGATGTAATTATTGTATATTTCAAAGGTTTGAGAATTTTTTTCTTTTTTGGAATAAATATCAAAATGAAGAATTTATTTTTAAAAATTTTTTATTCATTTATCTTTAGAGAGAGGGGAAGGGAAGGAGAAAGAGAGGGAGAGAAACATTAATGTGCAGTTGCCTCTCATGTGATCCCTACTGGGGACCTGGCCTGCAACCCAGGCATGTGCCCTGACTGGGAATTGAACTGGCAACCCTTTGGTTTGCAGGCTTACACTCAATGCTCTGAACCACACCAGCCAGGGCAGAAAGAAGAAAAAGAGAAGAATTTAGATTAAGAACATAAATTTTACAAGCAATTCAAAGTAGTAGAAACAATAGCAGAAGCTTTCCTTTCACTCAGATTTCCACAAATGATAATTATGATTTACAGAATGAAGGTATAAACATGCTGTAATTTTTCTGGCAGTTGGAATAAGATTTTTTTAACTGCTCAGTTCATTTTTTAAATATGATTGTTTATAGGGTCCAGCTGGTAATGATGGTACTCCAGGACGGGATGGTGCTGTTGGAGAACGTGTAAGGACAATTTCACATTAAAAAAATGAAGAGTAATGTAAACTTGAAATCTTTATAATACTAAAGAGTAAAAAAACTATCCTTTCTCTTCATAGATTCAATACAATCCTGACTTTCCTGATAGAACCAACCTTTTTTGTAATGTTATAATTTTGGTAGCTCTTATAAATGAAATGAAATTTTAATACACAGCAAAGTGAGATGACATTTTTTATTAAGAGCAGGAAAGCAAATTGCTTTCATATTTTGTGCAGCATGAAGGCTTTGAGTGAGGATACCTATGAGGTGGTCTACATTTCAAACTCATTTACAAAAGTACAGGACCTGCGTGACATATAAATTTCTCTCTTCGCCTACTAAAGTGAATGCTCCGTGAAGAAATAAATCATGTGGCTTTCTAAGAATTGTATATTTCCTGATGGGTTTTTAAATTAGACATGTACTGAACTGGAAACATCCCCAACTTTATCAGAAGCTCCAGGCCCTATGGGCAGTCATACGGTTGTCTTGGACTACATATCAATGCACGGAAGGCAAAAATAGCCCCTGCTCCAATGTCTAGTATAATGTAATGGCTCTTTCCACTCTAAGAGCAGAAGAGACTATGAAGCCAGACAGACCTGGATTGGAATCTTGATTACTTAAGTAACTAGCTACGTGACCTTGAACACATTTTCTGAACCTCAGTTTTCAAATACTCTAAATATGATTAATATATTTGTGTTTTAAATCACATATTTAAAGACACTAGTAGGCATTCAGAGGAAGCAGGAGTTCTAAGGAATCTTGGGGTACCCACTGTCTACTATAAAGCCAAGGAATATAAATCTTTTTGGCATCTAGGGTTTTCTCTTGGTCAGTATATATTATCTAGTGCATTAGTCTTCAAAGATTTTGCTAAATTATGCTTTGGTATAATTTTGAATATCTGTCAACCCCTATGTGCATTTTAAGTTTCCATCACATTTTAGTTTAATCATTAGTTTAAATACTTGCAAAGGAAGTTTTTCTTGGTATTTTCTTTGTTATTATTATTTTTGAAAGATTTTATTTGTTTATGTTTTAGAGAGGGGAAGGGAAGGAGAAAGATAGGGTGAGAAATATCAACATGCGGTTGCCTCTTGAGCACCCCCTACTGGGGACCTGGCCTACAACCAGGCATATGCCCTGACTGGGAGTTGAACTGGTGACCCTTTGGTTTGCAGGCTGGCACTCAATCCACTGAGCCACAGCAGCAAGGGCTCTTGGTATTTTCTAAATGTATATTTGCTTCCCAGATGTTTCTTTCAAAATAATGGAGCTGCCAGTTTAACTTGTTCAATGTATTATGTGTCTTTTCCCCAGTCTAATTGTTCAAGCTTATCCTGGTTGTCAAACTAATCAGTCAAATAAGACAATTTCTGTGAGAAAAAAATGGTCTGACTCCATTAATTGTATTAATCTGTGTTCATATAACAATCATCTCACTTTTGATTTTTTAATTGTTCAGTTACAGTTGTTTCCATTTCTCCCCATTATTCTCTTCCTCCCTACTCACCCCCACCTCCCACATTCAGTCCCACCCCAGTCTTTGTTCATGGATCCTTCATACATCTTCCTTGATGACCCTTCCCCTTTACTTTTAATTTCTTAAGGAGACAAAGTAATATTTGGAAGCTTGTCATAACTGGGTCACTTGGATAAGGAGCAGCCTCTCCCCACCCCCCCACCAATGCTTCTTTGCTTTATTTTCGAGTAAACTGTGCATTCTGGAAAAGTTCCTTATTTTAGTACCAGAGGTATTTACTCCTTGGGGCATTGCACTACAGTAAGATTGCATATGGTATGATGTCTGCCTTTGTTTCACAATGGGAGAAGGGTAATTATTTAAGAGGAATGGTGAAGGATGCTCCAATCTGGAAAATATGGAGTTGAAAATCTAGAAAGTGGTTTCCTTAAAATATTCTGTTTTCACACTCTGTGGCAAGTCTTTGTTTATTCCAAGAGTACAGATATCGTGGTGTGAAGGACCTCTGCTCTAAAACACATGCTAAATTCTGGAGGTGACCACTCCTGTATTCCAGCAATTTTGACAATGGGAGTAATAGGGCAGGAGTGAGGGAGAGCAATGAGGACTGAAATTGGGGAGAAATAAATAATCTGATTCTTTTCAGTTTGATTTATTAATAAGTAAACTATTTAAATTAATTATAAGTAAAATAATAATAAAATTTTAAAACCTACTCTTTAATCATGAATAGTGTGGGTGTATAGAATACCATAGTTTTAGAATAAATATGAAAAGAATAATATCATGGTTATTCTTGTCAGGGTGATCGTGGGGACCCTGGGCCTGCCGGCCTGCCAGGCTCTCAGGGTGCTCCCGGAACGCCCGGTCCAGTTGGTGCTCCCGGAGATGCAGGACAAAGAGGAGATCCGGTAAGGATGGTCAATTCCACACTGACAGTTACAAACAGTATCGTAGATATGCGTGCATGCAAACATATGTATGTCCTTGATTAAGGACTCTAACCAAAGAATGATAAGCAATTAATTATGAGTTAATTTTGTGGTCATCTTAGAGGAAAACACTTGATTTCTAATAGGTATTAAAAAATTCTAACGCTTTGACATTCATCACCTAAGAATGTTGTGATTTATAGGAAATCATGTTAAATTTAAGCAAGTAATAGTTCACCATAATCGACTAAAGTGATCATTCAGTGAAGTCAATTAATAAAGTTATTGCAGAAGTATCATTGGAGCTATAGTGAGCACATTCTTATACCTAGGGATATTAGTTTGGTTTTAATTTATTAACCATAAGAGTATACATAGATAAACATAAACATAAAAAATTACCCAACTACAAATATATATATTTTGAATTCTATATCTACATAGTATGTGCATTTTTTCACATATCAATATTTGTAAAAATTTCTTCTAGGGTTCACGGGGTCCTATAGGACCACCTGGTCGAGCTGGGAAACGTGGCTTACCTGTAAGTTCTCTGTTTTTCTTTAAATATATGTCTTCTTACAGAAAATATACACCCAAAGAAAAAGTAAAATTTAAAATTTATAAATTAAAGTTATGAAATTTCTCAATCTCTTGTCAAAATATTAATTTTAAATAATACTCAGGAGTTCATATTTGTTTTTACAATTTTAACATAGCTCTTCCGAATTTAACTATCCTCTAATAAGATTCTTAATTATTGCCTTTTCTTTAGTTTTTCTGGATCAGGATGGATGGATTTGGGTATAGATACAAAGAAATGATGATAACAGATTTTTTTGTGTGTGTTTTTTATAAAGGAGAGTAGCTTGAAGATATTCGTCTTCCATTTGCCAAATTAGTTTTTGCCAATTTCTTATTTCCCCGTCTTATTGAAATATGATTTGATATATGTATATACTATGAGATGATTACCACAATAAATTTAACATTTATCATCTCACATAGTTGCAAATTTTATTTTCTTGTGATAAGAACTTTTAAGATCTACTGTCTTAGCAACTTTCCACTATGCCAGTTTCTAAAAATAGTCCCAGCTGTCATGTCTGGTTTGTCTGTATATGCAAATTTGATAAGTGTTTTATTTTTAGAGATAACATAAGTAAATAAGAAGTCATGTTTTAATTTAAAAGAATCTATTTATGATGGGAATATTTTTATATAACAATATTAGACAAATATGTGAAATAAAGTGTTTGAAACTATTTCAGATAGGTGAGATCAAACTTAAAAGTACTTCATTTTAGTATAAGTGGAGGGTAAACATTTAAGAACTAAATCTTTATATAAGTATCATTATATATGTTATGTTTTAATGATCACCTTCATACCTTGAGAAAAATAGACAAAATGTCCTAGGCATAATACTGTGTAGATAAGTAAATATTATATTTCATATAAAATACAGTATACAAAATTGTGGTAAATACTATCATAAAAGGTAAAATTGTAGTAAATTCTAGTCTTAACAGGCCATGACCCTATTTCTAGGGACCCCAAGGACCTCGTGGTGACAAAGGAGATCATGGAGACCGAGGTGACCGAGGCCAGAAGGGTCACAGAGGCTTCACCGGTCTTCAAGGGCTCCCTGGGCCTCCTGTAAGTGATTTATTGAATTATTATTTGCCCTCCATGTGAAAATACACAGATTTCTTGACATGAACATTTGTCTACAGAGTGGATGGACTTTTTGTATCTTATTTTCCTTTCAAAGAATGTCTTGATGAGTGACTAATTACCCACCTGCCCAATACAATTACCCATATACTGGCTGTAATTTTGTAGGAAAAAAATGAAGCAGGAAAATATATATACCATTACTCCTACAGTTATATTTAGTATTAATCAACTCATGGAGACATTGTAGAGATTGATGACTTTATGGAAGTAGTTTATGTAGCTAATGTCAGTGACATCATATTAAAAAGATCTGAGACTGGCAAATGTGAAATGTAAATATTTTGGTAACATTTAAAAATTTTCCTGTTTAGGGTCCAAATGGTGAACAAGGCAGTGCTGGAATCCCTGGGCCATTTGGCCCAAGAGTAAGTAACACAAAAATTTGCAGATGTAAATAATAATGCTTTGGTGATATACTGCTACAGTCTGAGTAGCACTTTCACGGATCAAAGCTGGAATGGCCCAGATTCTTTGAAGCAGGCAGCAAACATATTAGACAAACTATTCAGCAATTACCTTTAAGTGGAAATATCATGTAATATGACATATTAATTCATGGCACCACATTAAAGTCTCTTTCCTGTGGTGAATGTACTCATCCATTGGTTCATTTTCTTACTCTGTTCATTGAAATTTCCATCAAACACTCACTCTTTGAGATGATACAATAGGACTTACCATGAAGTGGAGACAGAAGCTGGATGTTTGAAGGTGGATATATATTTTTTAAGTAATTATGATACTTCCTCAGAAGTAATTTGCTTAAGGTTAATTCAGAAGCAAATCATGAAATGAAACCAACATTTGAAGCTTTTAGAAATTCTCCATGAGTATTAATGCTGCTTCCAATAAGTTATTAATGTCATAAGGCAATTGACAGACATAATTATTTAGGAAAATTATTAGAATTTCTGCTATGTCTAAATACAATATAAACAAATCATACATAAATTTTAGAACAGTAGTATTTAAATTGTTCAGATATGATGAGATTTGTATAAGCACATAAATTTAATTTATACTTATATCGAACACTTTGACTTCTGTCATTTTCTTACTCCTAGTGAATGGAAGTTCTAATTAAGTTTACAATACACGAGACTCGATGATACAGGTCCTTTTAGTAATGAAAGTAGATGACTAGTCCATTATGGACGGTAATTTATGTGCAATGAAATAGTAAATGTTAGAGTGGGCCAGAACTCCATTTATTAGTTACTAGGAACCTGAATCTGAGAAATCGTTGTGATAGCTCCATAATGAAAATAGTTCTTTGATAAGAGAAAGGCATTGTGAAAGTTTTCTTATCGAATTGCAACTAGTTTTTGTTTCTTGCAGGGTCCTCCAGGCCCTGTGGGCCCTTCAGGTAAAGAAGGAAACCCTGGGCCACTTGGACCTATAGGGCCTCCTGGTGTGCGGGGCAGTGTTGGAGAAGCAGGACCTGAGGTAAAAACCACAGGGGTTTGCATGCAAATAACTCTGTTGGTTTTCGTAGCTTGAATTCTAGCCGGGGAATATCTATGCAGAGTGATGGACAAGGTGTTGAAGAAAACAAACCTCAAAGTCACACAAGAGCTTGTCTGTATAAGTAACTATTTCAAATATTAATACAGGTTACTCAGAGTATATAAAATCAGAGTCCAAGCTACCTAAGCCTTGATTTCGTGTGGTACCAGTGAGAGCAAATTGCAAGTCATGATTGTATTTATAATGGAACTTATAAAAATGTTGCTTTGCTTTAAGTGGTATTATACTAAATATGAGATTCCATGAATATAGTCATTCATGGAAATGCTATAAAAAGTATGAAATTAAAGTTTATTGAAAATGACATTAAAAAAGGATATCAATTAAAACTTCATTAAAATGTTCCAATAGTATCAACTTGAGGATTATGCAAAGCTAAATTTGTAGTAGACTCTGATTCCTTGGATCTTTACATCCTCACGTGTCTGCCATATATGCATGTTCATGTGTGCATGTGTGTGTATGAGTTGACGCTTCCCTTTCTGGGATCTCTTCCTTTTTGGTCTTAATTACCTTTCACTATTTATTCTGTCTCTGTCCCTTACTGGCAATACCATTAAAATAAATATTATTTATTATATGAATTGAAAACCTTATATTTCCTATGGTCAAGAGAGATATTTCCTATTTATTTATCTGTGAATGGAATATAGCTACAGAATTGGAATGCCTCTGACTTATGTGGCTCTCAATTGACTTTCTTTTGTGGTTCAGTGGTCCTTGATATAAAAAAAAATTCTTACCCTGAGATTACAGGAATGCATGGAGTCAGGATGTAACCTTAAAACACACACACACACACACACACACACACACACACACACACACACACAGAGTTAACAGTTTCTTGGTGTGGGGAAATGTTGGCACTTGAGGTTGGAGTGACTTGCCCAGAGCTATACCAGTGGCAGACCCAGTGTTATAACTCCTGCCTTCTCATTGCCAGGGCTGTGCTCCCCACATGAGATGTGGACCACACATCTTTTCCTCCTGTCAGTTGATTCTCTCAAGTTGCTGAGTTCTTTCTTGGGAAAATGGAAAAAGGACTTAGTAGATAAGGACCCACTTTCAAGCCTCTGCCACTTTTGGTGCTTGCCTCCCTTTCACTCCAATAGTTCTTGTTGGCAAAAAAAAAAAAAAAAAAAGTAAGCTCTTCATATTTGTTAATCCAAGAGCTAAAGAGAATGTTCTATCATTTTGTTTAGTGCAGAGAATTTTGATCTACACATTAATTTATACACAGAAAAAAGACTTCCTGTGCCTTCCCTCTTATTTGGAAATAGGGGAAATTATCTTAAGGCTGTTTCTCATGGGAATTTCTGTGGTATTGATGTGCAGTGTCATAAAACCAGGACCCACAACTTTTCTGTATTTCCTCTTTCAGCCTCTGTCCGTAAATCCTTTTAAAACATTTTTCTTGTGCCTTGCCCAAAGTCATTTGGAAATGAGAATATATCTCTACATATTTTTAACATAAAATATATTGCATCTACAAAGTATACATCAAAGCAAATATTTTCTGCTTTTATCTTTATGTATCTCAGAGCTGATTTGCAGATATGTTACCTGAAAAACATTTACATATCATTTATCATCCTTGGCATGTTGCAGGTTGGCAAGCCAGAATCCCCTGGTTAAAAAGGCATGAGTCGTAGATCTCTCTGTACCACAGAGCAGGGGTGTTGCCTTGTAACTCCCTCTGCACCCAGTCCATCAGTGCCTTTGTTCAATAGAAAAACAAAGCCAAAACAATGTGTTAATGTATTTCCAAATTTTTTTGGAATTAGGGTCCTCCTGGCGAGCCTGGACCACCTGGCCCCCCAGGTCCCCCTGGTCACCTGACAGCTGCTCTTGGGGATATCATGGGGCACTATGATGAGAGCATGTCAGACCCACTTCCAGAGTTCACTGAAGATGAGGCGGCTCCCGATGACAAAAACAAAACCGACCCTGGAGTCCATGCTACCCTGAAGTCACTCAGTAGTCAGATTGAAACCATGCGCAGCCCTGACGGCTCTAAAAAGCATCCTGCCCGAACTTGTGATGACTTAAAGCTTTGCCATTCTGAAAAGCCAAGTGGTAAGTAGAAAGCTGCCCATTTGAGCAATGTTCGTTGTTTCTGGCTGAGATTGTGTTATTCTCAATTGCATTCCAAAAATATTTTATTGACTACATTGCAAAAATAGACATAACAGATAAAATGGTAAACATCTCACAAGCTTTGTGGTTTAATGGGGTGACTGTCAATGACATGAAAAATTATGGGGTGAGATAAGCATTATAACAGAGGACATATCTATTAATGATTTGATTTCATCGTGGTAATTCCATTTCCATCAGAAGTCTTAAAATATTGGTAATTTCTTGGTGATACAATGTAGAAAATACTTGCTGAAGCAAGGTTAACATTTATTTTCCTACATGAATCTCAGAGATTTAATGTGCTAACATATATCATTGGGTCATCAAGAGTAGAATAAAGTTTATTTTATTTCCCAAACTTATTTGAATATAAAATTCCTTCATGTAGTTCAATGTTCTGTGAATATCACTTTAGGAATCCCTACTGGCAGGCTTATGTTATAGTGATGTTCCAAAAGTATTTTGGAATTAAGTAGTCTTTCTGCCCTAGTTGCATAAACCATGCCTAAAGCTTGCATTATTTTGTCATTTTTATTAATCTAATAGGACCTGGAGAAGAGGGATTCTAGGCCATAGGAATGATACTTAATGAAATGCCTAAAAGCTTCAGTTTCCTTTGAAACGACACTGACAGAGATAGCTAAAATTCACTTTGAAGACCAGGCAATTTGATTCTCAGCTCTATACTTCACATCCCACCATTGTTCCTTCATTTTACTTAAAATGCAGTTTTTGATATGTATTATATACACACACACATATATAAAGTATACATGTGTGCACAAATATACACACACAGATATGTGCACAAATATATATTTGTTTGTGTTTTTATTTTATTATATCCAGCACTGAGTACTAACTTGGTATATAGCCTATTTCAAGTATCTTTTATTTATAAAATTAATTTTAAGTAGGGTCAATGAAATAATTTATAACATTGTAATTATAGCTCAACTCATATACTTACTTTAGTCATACAATATTACTTTAGTTTTGACACTATTTTATTACATTTCAATTACAATTTGCTTTAAAATATTGGCTTTATAAATTTAATGGGAACACATCCATTTTGACAAAGTCACTTAATCACTGTGGTTTATCTCTTTTGGTATAGTTTTCTTATCTATAAAACAGAGATAATGGTATTTCCTTTACATGCATCTTTTAAGCCTTGTTTTGGCAAAGTGCCTCAGAACAGTGCTTGTAGAAAGAAACCAAATGCATGACAGGTACTTTTTCCTTCACTGCAGAATATTTCCTTAACTGGGATACTTTCTCTTAAAAGAATCCTTAAGCAATGAGTCACATTTTCAAACCCTCTGTTAATCCTTTTAGGACTCATCATCATGTTTGAAATTCACTTAATTTAGCAAATATTTTTATTTTGGAAAATAGGTGAATACTGGATTGATCCTAACCAGGGATCTGCTGAAGATGCAATCAAAGTTTACTGCAACATGGAAACAGGAGAAACTTGTATTTCAGCAAACCCATCCAGTATACCACGTAAAACCTGGTGGGCCAGCAAATCTCCTGACCATAAGCCTATCTGGTATGGTCTTGATATGAATAGAGGATCTCAGGTAATTTAATATGCTTACTTAAAATTATATTTTTTGCTCTTTATTATTTATTATACTTTATTATTTATTTAGGACTATGCTATTACATATTGATCAGGTTTATTTTATGTTAATTTTGAAGTCATGTATTCTCATTAGCTGTATTTGTGGTATCATTGCATGAACAAATTTTTACAAGACTGAAATTAACATAAATTTTGAGTAATAATTTTTCCATTGCTGGGATGTAGAAAAGTAGTCATTTTTATTATTAGTTCCTTTAATGCATGCCACACTGACTGTGGAGTATATTTGAAGGGATCTTGCCACAGCTGAAAGACAGGGATTGTATTTAGCATCAGGAGACCTAGGTGACTGCTCCCTAGATCTGTTACTGACTTCGGGACAGTAGGAAGTCATTTAACCTTTCAGAGCCTCAGTTTTTTCATTTTAAAGTGCAGGTGATAGTGTTGACTACTGTGGCTCAGTTGGTTGGACAATGTCCTGCAAAGTGAAAGTTGCTGGTTTGATTCCTGGTCAGGGCACATGCCTGGGTTGTGGGTTTGGGACCCGGTGGGGCATGTACAAGAAGCAACCAATTGATGTTTCTTTTTCACATTGGTGTTTCTCTCCATCTCTTTCTCCTTCCATTCCCCTCTCTCTAAAAATAAATTAAAAATTAAAAAAATTTTGAAGCATGGGTGATAATGTTTACCTCATGGTTTTGTGTGACTATAATGTGATTACTATAGTATCTAGTAAATGGTAAGTTGTAAGTAAATATTAGATAATCTCTATAATAGTTATTTATATAATTAAATCACTATAAATTTTGCAGTATTATTTAAACAATGCATTTTTATAATTAAATGAATTCAATTAATATTTAATCTGAGTCCCGTCTCTTCTATGTCTCTTTTATGACCCAGTGTTCAGATTCTCAACTAATCTTGCCACATCCTTTTTCAATATGAGTCTTTCATCCTGGATCTCTTTATGGCAATTTAACTCTGAAATTTCTTTCTCACCTCTGCTCCTGATCCCTTCTCAGAACTCATGTTTATAATAAACACAATGTGAGCACACTACAAGTGTGAGTAGGATAGACCAGAATCCACCATTATTTAATGAGCAGAAAAACCCTTAAGTTAAATATACCCAACTGAAATATAATTTAGTTAATATAATATTATATTAAAGACTCAAAAAGAAACACTGAAAATAAAGCTCAAAGTAGAATATGACTAGGAAAGAGCCTGTAGAAAATTGTTTGTGGTTATTTGTGGTAGCTGGTGAGAAACTTGTAATTTATATTTCCTACAAATGTATAACAGTGCAGTGATTGCTGGGGGGAGATCATTATTAGGGGACTAAATGATAATGGAAACAAATACAGTAAGTATTAAATCAAAGAAAGATTTTATATAAATAGTTGTCATAATTCTTATTGTAATTAGTAATAAAAACAATAAGTTATTTTTGATACATGATTACATATCCAAGCCAATGGTCAAGTATATAATGTCTAAAAAAAATAAGATTTTTTAAAGAAATGGAGAAGCAGATTTAAAAATACATAAACTTTCTCTGATGAGTATAATTTGTGGTTTCTTCATCTGTCATTTGGGGTAGTAAGGACAGAAGTTCTTACTTGTGAATATTTATAACAATTTTAAGGTATTTTTTATAAGTAGAATAATATACTGATATATGAAAGAATAAAAGTAATTCTCTTCAAAATTGGTTTGTCTGAAATCAACACACACACAGCTCTGTGAAACCCTGAAGTGCTGCATATAACAAAGACTCGTTTTGTTTCTCTAGTTCGCTTATGGAGACCACCAGTCACCTAATGCAGCCATTACTCAAATGACCTTCTTGCGCCTTTTATCCAAAGAAGCTTCCCAGAATATTACTTACATCTGTAAAAACAGTGTTGGTTACATGGATGATCAAGCTAAGAACCTCAAGAAAGCTGTGGTTCTCAAAGGGTCAAATGACTTAGACATCAAAGCAGAAGGAAACGTTAGGTACAGATACATAGTTCTTGAAGATACTTGCTCTGTAAGTACTTTTGATCTGTACTGATATGTTGAAAGAAAAAAATTATTTTTGTTAGAAATACTGTTATGACACTAGAGGTAGGGACAATTTTATCCTGTATATAGAATAATATTTTGTCTATAGTTATTTGTCAAGTTGTTTTTTAGGGTAAACTTGAACGTGTGTTACTACATGAGCCATGGTAGAGATGTTTATAAAAGACAATAAAGTCTGGATTTTGGGGATCTGATCCAGCTCTTCTGCAAACTCACTTTGGCTCCCCCACAAGTTTATTTATTTAATCTGTTTCATGCTTAAGATTTCTTGATTCTAAAATGTATAATCAATTTCAGATACCTTACATTTTTTTACTCATTTGTATGTCTCCTCACTTGCATATCTAGGTATAAAAAAAGGAAAATGCTTAATGATGAATTATAGTTTCATTTATGAAAAACAAAAAGGCTTTCATAATGTATTTATCAGTGCCCATTTGGGAAGCTGTGAAAGAACAAAGGGCATTTTCTCAATTTACAGCATGCAAAAAATGCCTGCCTTGCTAGGACCTCATCCTGTTAGCAGTGCTCTTTTAAGTGGTACTCTAGAAATTGTTGCCTTCCCATGGTCAAAACTAGCTTGGAAGGTGATGTCTAACATCTCTGGAATAATTTTTATGTACTATTAACCTATCACACAATTTAATTCCAGAAACGAAATGGAGATGTGGGCAAGACCATCTTTGAATATAGAACACAGAATGTGGCACGCTTGCCCATTATAGATCTTGCCCCTGTGGATGTTGGCGGCACAGACCAAGAATTTGGCGTTGAAATTGGGCCAGTTTGTTTTGTGTAAAGCAAGCCAAGATACATCGACAATGAGCAACACCCTCACCATCAACGACAACCACCACCATTCACAAGAACTTTGACTGTTTAAAGCTGATCCTGAGACTCTTGAAGTAATGGCTGATTCTGCATCAGCATTGTATATATGGTCTTATGTGCCTGGCCTCCTTATCCTTCAGAATATTTATTTTACTTACAGTCCTCAAGTTTCAATTGATTTAAAATATTTTTCAATACAGCAGTTTAGGTTTAAGATGACAGTGACAATGACCACCTTTTAAAAAAGTAAACTGATTGAATAAATAAGTCTTTGTTTTCTTCAATTTATTTCAATGTAATGACAAAGTTGCTTAGTATTTATGAGAAAATTCTTCTTCCTGGCAGGTAGCTTAAAGAGTGGGGTATATAAAGCAATAACATGTGTTTGTTTCACTTGTTTGCAATTTGAAAATAGAAAATAGTGCCCTTTGTGACCTCTCATACCCAGATTATCAATTAAACATGAAGTCAAAATGTTCATCCTTGTGACTGAAGCCCTCATGCATGTCTTAGTATTGTATAACTGTCACAGAGACTCTTTAAAGGTAATCTTGAAACAATTAGTTTCCCACTGTTTTAAATGGAATTTTTAAATAATATATATTCAATGGAATTTCTTGAAGACAAAATGATCTTAGATTTTATAAAGGGTGGTAAGTTTAGACTTCTTTTCTTCATTCAAATTTAAAGGTATCTTTCCCTCTTGACTAAATCTATTAACATAGATAGAAGTTAGACATAGACGTGAGTATAACATTGGATACATTTGCACTTTCTTGTTTAAGAAGACATTGAATGAAAAAAATTACACATACAACTTTATAAACATGTATGTCCAGGACCCAAAGTTGAGACTCTTCCATAGGTATAATCTCATCATCTTGAAGCCTACAATGAAGAAAAAGATTTAGAAACTCAGAGTTGTGGAACTGACTCTAATCAAATGTGATGATTGGAAATAGAACATTTGGCCACTGAACTCTCATAGGAAACATGACCCAACATTTCTTAGCATGAGCTACCTCATCTCTAGAAGCTGGGATGGACTTAATTATTCTTGTTTATATTTTCGATACTAAAAGGTGCTATGCTTCTGTTATCATTCCAAGACTGGAGATAGGCAGGGCCAAATGTATTATTATTTTTCCTTTAATGATGGTGCTAAAGTTCCTTCTATAAAATTCTTCAAAAATAAAGATGGTTTCATCGATACCACTTGTGAAAGCATAACTGTCAGACTTTCCCAGTTCTGAAACAGGGAGCATTGCTCCAGTGCCTTTCCCGCTGTTCATCTGTCATACTGTATCTGGAGTGTTTTGTAACACATGCATGTTTCTTAGATCAGAACGTGTAGGTCCCCTTGTGTCTCGAGGGTTTTTTCCCACTTAATTGCATTTTGTTGGCTCCATTTTTATTTTTCCTTTTAAAAATAAACAGCTGGGACCATCCCAAAGGACAAGCCATGCACGCAACTTTAGTCATGTATCTCTGCAAAGCATCGAATTAAATGCACGCTTTTGTCATGTCAATGGTTTTTGTTTTGTGGAATTCCTTTGAACATACTAGATTCAATTCATTTCTGGTAGTGAAAATTAAGGTATTGTGGTATTCTTTGTTCACCATTTGTTTAAAAGGTAAAACAGCATATATCTTCCATTGTGTATAGATTGGCTTATATTTGAAAATCAATTTGCAGCATCACTCATGAGGAAAACATGACACTAATTATCACTGTCTATGACCTTAAAAATCTCAGGGTAGTGTTATTGATAAAAAGGGAAAAGCAACTGATTTTTTATGGTTGAATAAACTGTGATAATAAAACATGTGTCTCAAAGTGTACCACATATGAATTTAGCCTAATGTTTTCAGAGTTTTATTTCAATATTTACTTAACAACATTGTCTTTTTCCAAATTGGTTTTGATTTTACCTCTACATCTTGAATTTTATATTTATATACCTAAAGATATTTGTGAGTTTTCTTTGCGTTAAAACTTCTTTCAGGTCAAACCTATACAGGTTGTCAAAGTCAGATAGATGAGTCAAAAATGTGCAGTGAATCTCTCAAGTCAGAAACGCTTACAATCTCCAACTATAGAAATTCTAGTTCTTATTTGGAGCTCAGCAGTGTGACGCTTGAAAGGCCGCCCCGGACAGTTCCAGACGCCCTGAGTTCTAGGTCGGCAGGCCCCATTAGGCCAGTAGACTTCTTTACCTTGATGTCCAACAGACACATCAGGCTCTACTTGATCAAAAGCAAATTAATCTATATCTGGGAGGATGATAACATTGATTTCTTATTAATTTATTAAAAAATGCAATGATATCTGGCTGATGTAGCTCAGTGGATTGAGTGCAGGCCTGTGAACCAAAGGGTTACCAGTTTGATTCCCAGTCAGGGTACATGCCTGGGTTATAGGCCAGGTCCCCAGTAGGGGTGTGCATGAGAGGCAACCACACATTGATGTTTCTCTCCCTCTCTTTCTCCCTCCGTTCCCTTCTCTCTAAAAATAAATAAATACAATCTTTAAAAAAATACGAATGAAAATTCCCAAAATTCAACAGAAAAGAAGAAAAAGGAGAAAAAGAGTAAAGAAAGCATAAACAATGCTGAGAAATTCCCAAACTTGTAACACAAAATTTGGGAAATTATGGCCAGGTTCAATGTTTTTTATTCCAAATTGAAAAAAGATTCAAAGAAATCTTAGACAACATGCCTTCTCAAGAGAATGGTGGCATATAGCATAAAGCGAGTGCAAAAAACATGAGGAAATTAAATGATTGGAACCACTGTGCTGAGTCCCTATGCCACCATGAATAAAGAACATCACACATCAGTTTTTTTCTTTGATATTATGAAGATTTCAGGAGACTAAGAATAATCTGTTAAAAGCTACTTTTGGGTCTCTGGTCCAACAGCAGTAAACCAAGGCAACAATGCTCCAACGAAAACCAAAAGCCTGTGGAGCACAGGCCATGCCAGTAAGCTGATTTTTTTTTTAATCAACATGGCTGGTTTACTCAAGAGCAGCTTTTCTCCTCAGCCTCAGCCTCCTTTATCAGTCAATGCATCATTTCATAGACTATCTAAGTGTCAGCATCTCCCAGGGATCAGTCTTTTTCTTTTTGTCTTTACACTCAATACTCTCCCATCACTGGTCCTTATCCGTGCCAATGGTTTTGATTACTGTATATATATGACAGTAACTCAAAATGCATATATACAACCTGAATGTCTTGTTGGAGCTCAAGACATGCATATATAGCCTTGGCAGGACAGCTTAGTTGGTTAGAGTGTTGTCCTGATAGGCCAGTATTGCAGGTTCAATCCTTGGTCAGGGTGCATACAAGAATCAATCAATGAATGCATAAACGAGTGAAATAACAAATCAATATTTTTCTCCCCCCATGTCTTCCTCTGTTAAACCCTGGCAGGACCTGAGCCCTGCCTACTTATCATGCTTTATTTTGTAACTATCTGCCTTACACTCTGCCCCCCACACAGTGGATTTCTGTCCATTTCCTAAAAGCATCCTTTCAAAAGCCATCGGCATGTTTTCTTTTTGTCCAGTTTACTTGTACTCATCTTTTAGTCCCCTGCTCAATGCTGCATCCTCATGAAATCTTTCCTAGACTCCACATCCTTCTACCACCCAGGTTAACATCCTCAGTTGGGACTTTTCTCAGCACCCTGTACTTTTCTTTACCTATGATGCTTTATATACTTGTATGATTATTTGTTTGGTGACAGTCTTCTCTATTAATTGTATTTATTATAAGGGCAGGGATGTTTACAAGGATCCAACATAGTGGTTGGTATCTGTGTTTGTTCAAAAGACATTTAATGAGTGAATGATAATAAGTTACATACTGTGTAACTAGAAAAGTATGTTTACAGTGTATTTGTGTTTTCTCAGAAGACATTTAATGAGTGAATTATGAGAAGTTACATACTGTGTAACTAGAAAAGCATGTTTAGAGATTATTTATGCTTGATTTATTTACTAATATGAAACATTCATTATACTGTATTATTATATTTCTATCAGTATTATGGATAAATAGTATTATAGATGGAATGAGTCTATCCACAATGACAACAGTAACACTCAACATTACGGATTAACTTAACATGAAATTTTTAGAACCTCACTGAAAAAGTCCATAACACTGAGATAAGTAAAATAAGAAAAAATGGGAAGAAATGTGCCTATTGTCACACAGAGAAGCTCAATATTTGAAAAATTCGATTCTTTTTTTCTGCATTAATACATATTCCTTCCTATAGGATCTTAAACACATGAAATGTGACAAAACCACTCTAATGCTCACTGGAATAAAAAATATGCAAGAAAAGTGATAAGGGAATCTCCTTCAAAAACAAAACAAAAATGATGAATTAAAAATCTACCTACCATGGTGAAAGAAGAGTATTTAGAAATGAATCAATGTATCTTGTCTATATTAGAATTTAATATGTAATTAAATTAATTCTCATTTATTTAGTAAATGGTATTACAGAAACTTATAGATGTTTATCATTTTAAAGCATGTTTCCTATCTTAACCCTTAAAACAAGACATTTCCCAAGTGGACTGAATATTTCAATTAAAAAACTGTAAATATATTATCATAAAATATTTGAATAGTTTTGTAATCTTGGAATGGGAATAAAACATATATAAAAATAATGTTAAATGTTGGAAGATTAGCTTCTGAAATATATTTTAAGTATACATTATAAAACTCTTAATAAGCATCCTTACAAGCATGCTCAAACTGGGAAAACTTTTTTAGTAAATATGACAGAAAAAGTTTAATATACTTTATCTGCAAAAAGGCCTTAGGAATCAGTAAAAAGAAAGCAAAGAAAATGTGTAAATTTGTATATAGATAACTCACAAAAGTCTTGATATAACTGCCAATCAACATGTGGAAGATATTTAATATTGTTAGACATAAACAGTACAACTGAAATAATAAAAATTTATATCAGAATTTGACAAATATTAAAATATCTGACTGCATTAGGTGTAAAAGAAAGTGCAGGAAAGCACTCACATATAATTTTTGTCTGTTTTCCCACTGGATATGAAAAGCATAGTTAGAGTCACTTTCTCCCATTGGTTTATTCAGCATTCCTGTAAATGGAGAAGGTAGTGAGGCCCAATGTGAGGTGGAGGTAGGAGAAATAGCAGAATACACTGGGGTATCCTCCAGGATGATCAGTTTTACTGGATGACAGTCCATATAATTTGTAAAAATTATAAATATTAAATAGAGTGAAACTTAAAACCTGCATCACAATGGTGGCAGATTGATTTAAACTATAGCTTAAGAATCTGTTGTGGGTGTATGTTCTGTGTGTATATTTTATGTAAGGATGTTGATATTTTTTATTAGGAATAAAAAGTGGTTATCCAGTCAATGCTACAAGAAGTCACTCCATGGTTTAGATACTGTTTTTAATATTTCGTGGGTAAAACACACCAACTGAATTGAATAAATACATGGTGATAAGTGGTGTTAAAGAACTATGCACAGTGGAACCAAAAGATTCAGTCATCTAACTAGGCTGGAATTTGTAGAGGAGGGAAAGCAAGGAAGACTACCTGGAAAAGGTTTTTCTTAATGAGTCTTAAGGAATAAAGGCAGTGTCTTGAGCAATGGAGGCACACCAGACAAAAAGAAAAACATTTGGTCGAGGCTTGGAGTTCTTAAAATGATAGGGCTGGTTTGGGCAATCCCAACTCAGCTGGCCATGGAAGTGGCTTACATGCCAGGGGTTGTTTGGAGACAAATTAAAGATGTACTGGTGGGTGTGGCTCAGTGGACTGAGTGTCGACCTGCAAACTGAAAGGCTGCAGGTTCCATTCCCTGTCAGGGCACATGCCTGGGTTGTGGACAACTGGTAAATGTTTCCCTCTCTTTCTCCCTTCCTTCCCATCTTTCCAAAAAGGAATAAGTCTTAAAAATAAAGTAGGAAGAGATAAGATGAAGGGACCTTTATGTCAAGCTAAAAAGATTGAAAGTTATTCTGAAGGAGGTTTTTTTCTGAAACTACTTTTTGCTTCTCAGCTGGGGGTATAACCATACCCTCTAGAAGTCTCTTGGAAATGTGTGAGTAGGTGCCTGTGGTTATCATAAAAATTGGGAAGTATTCTAGGCATTTTGCAAATGGGCCAAAAATGCCAAATATCCTATATACAAGACAATCTCTTTGAACAAAATCTGAACCATCCAAAATATCAATAGGACTTGTACTTCAAAATACTATTTAAGCAAGTAAGATACATTGGATTTTCATATTAGACAGAGAACCTGTGCAGCAACCCTTGGAGAATTTCTTTCTTTTAATTGTCTTCCTATTATAGTTGTCTTAATTTCCTGCATTGTTCTTCCCTGCCCCACCCCTCCCCACTTCCGCAGTCGTCCATGTCCATGGGTCATTTGTACTTGTTCTTTAACTAGGCCTTTCCCCTTCTTTCCTCTTATCACCTCCCCACTCCCCCTTCCCTCTCATCTCTGTCAGTCTGTTCCCTGTTTCCATGCCTCTGCTTCTATTTTGCTCATTTTTTTGTTTTGTTCATTAGGTTCCACTTACAGGTGAGATCATATGGTATTTGTCTTTCACCGCCTGGCTTATTTCACTTAGCACAATACTGTCCAGTTCCATCCATGCTGTTGAGAAACATTTGAGTCCCTTCTTTCTTTCTGTTGTGTAGTGTTCCATTGTGTAAATGTACCAGTTTTTTGATCCACTCATTTACTAATGGGCACTTAGGCTGTTTCCAGCACTTGGGTGTTGTAATAATGCTGCTATGAACATAGCGGTGCACAGGTTCTTTTGAACTGCTGTTTCGGAATTCTTAGGGTATATTCCTAGTGCTGGAATTGCTGGATCATAAGGCAGTTCTATTTTTAGTTTTTTGAGGAAATTCTATACTGTTTTCCACAGTCGCTGCACCAGTCTGCATTCTCACCAACAGTGCACTAGGGTTCTCTGTTCTCTGCATCTGTACCAGCACTTGTTGTTTGTTGATTTATTAATGATGGCCATTTGACCAGTGTGAAGTGATATCTCATTGTGGTTTTAATTTTCATGTCTCTGATGGCTACTGATGTGGAGCATTTTTTCATATGCCTGTGGGCCTTCTGTATGTCCTCCTTAGAGAAGTGTCTCTGCAGATCATTTGTCCATTTTTTCAGTTGGATTGTATATCTTTCTGGTGTTGAGTTGTATTAGTTCTTTGTATGTTTTGGAGATCAAACCCTTGTCCAAGATATTGATGGCAAATATGTTTTCCTGTATGGTTGGTTCCCTTTTCATTTTGCTGATGTTTTCTTCAGCCATGCAAAAGCTTTTTAATTTGATGTAGTCCAATTTGTCCATTGTTTATTCTTTCCTTTATTTCCCTTGTCCTAGCAGGGGTGTCCGAACTTTTGGCGCCTCTGGGCCACACTGGAAGAAGAAGAGTTGTCTTGGGCTACACATCAAATACATTGTGACATGTAATTACAAAAAAATCCCATAATGTTTTAAATAAACTTATGATTTTGTGTTGGGCCACATTCACAGCCATCTTGAGCTGCATGCAGCCCATGGGCCTCAGGCTGGACACCCCTGCTAGAGGGCATATTCGTGAAAATGTTGCTGTGTGGGATGTCTGAAATTTTACTGCTTATGTTCTCCTCTAGGACTTTTATCACAGTTTATGTTTACTCCTTTTATCCATTTTTAGTTTATTCCTGTGTATAGTGTAAGTTGGTGGTCTAGTTTCATTTTTTTGCATATACTATTCCAGATCTCCCAGCACCATTCATTGAAGAGGCTATATTTACTCCATTTAATGCTTCTGCCTCCTTTGTCGAATATTGACCATAGAGACTTAGGTTAATAGTCGGAGAATTTTTAAGGTGAGTGAGACAGAAAACAGAAATGAGTTAGAACTATGCTGGAAAAAAAGACATAAAAAAATAAGTTAAGGCCACTGAAGACGGAGAAAGAGATGGATTGAAGAGATATGTTAGAAATAGAAATAAAAAAATCTGATAAAAGAGTGAGGGAATGAAGTAGCAAGAAATTTAATATTATTCTTAAGTCCCTGGCTTGGGTGGCTGGATGGAAGATGATGGTGTTTACTAAGGTGGGGAATAGAGAAGCAAACAGGCTCAAGACGTGTGGCAGGGGTGTCAAACTCATTTTCACCAGGGGCCACATCAGCCTCGCAGTTGCCTTTAAAGGGCCAAATGTAATTTTAGGACTGTATAAATGTAACTAGGCGCAAGGAACTCGGCACTGACACGGGGTAGAAACAAGGTGCCTGGCCAATAAAACAAGGTGGAAGGCTGGATTTGGCCTGTGGGCCTTGTATTTGCCACCTGAGACTTATGGGATATGTCAGCGTGGGCCATCACAAAGGTGCGTGAGCCATTACATCAAGGATTTAGAGCTTTGGGTCAGAATGGGATCACTCAAGATGGACATAAAAGGGGAACAGTGAGCTAGGACTGGGGAACCCTGATGTTTAAGGGAAAAAGAGGAAAGTTCTATTCCGATTACCAGGAATACTACTTCTTATTTATGGAATCCTGAATTTTAGTTGTTAAAGGTAACCATAAACTTTCAGAAAGAGAGCTTGAAGCTACCTTGGATGCTATAATGCAGTTTGTATTCTCATTTTTACACTTTCATGATTAACCTCAAAAAGACCAATAGAAGAGAATATAAAAAAAGATGAGAATTCTGGTTGAAAATCAGTCTGGGCAAAGACACCAGTGAGACTGTTGTAATAGAGAACCCTAAAGATAAAATTATACCACTTTATCATAATCCTGTATAATGTATACTTATAATTCTCTGTTGAATTTTATTTTGATGCCATCAACAAACTCCTCAAATGCATTTTACTCACATTCATGTTTTGTCATGTGACTTTCTCATAAGTAAAACAAAACAAAATAAAACTGCAAGGATTGCATTTATTTTTATTAAACAATGTGATTCACCCCAATTTAGGGAGTTCATACACACAGCTTATACATATAAGCAATTATGGTTCAGTGCCATCAATACTATAAAAAGTTGGTCTGCACATATGTGAAATAAAGAATGTGTGGATTCAAATGGTAATAAATACAGGAAGATGAAACTGCAATGTTAATATGAACAATTTTCCCAGCAGTTGAAAATGTTATGAAATAGATCTTGTAATGAAAGTCAGCTGGAAATGCAGAATGATCACAATTGTTAGCCACTTTACTGAAAAAAAAAATGCAACAGAAATTGAAGACATCTGCAGTCAAAATGTAAGCCCTAAAGATTCAAAAAGGAAGCTGCAGTCCCAGCTCCTCCGAGACATCTGACATGTTTCCGTGCACAATGCTGTGCTCTGTGGGCTCTCACAGGCAGTGATTGTCTCCATTCCTTCAAATCTGTGCATTTGCTGACTCCACTGGAGGCAGTCTACAGGTGGCTTAAATTCAAGACAATATTTGAAAATCAGACCTAAATCATTTTTTATTAATAGCACTACTGATACCTTCCTTCTGTTCCATTTCCTCTTTGTGCTCATAGCCCTTGAATTAATCACAACCGTGGCCTTAAAAATTAAATCCCCCTTTTTCTTAAACCACTAAAAGCTACAGGATGCCAAATCAGACTCGCGGTGATGCTTCCTTCACAACCTCCCTCTCTCCACATATAAATCATGTTGTCCTTTTCCCCTTTCCTTTGGAAGTTTTGCTCCCTAATGATTTCATCTGGAGCCAGATGATTTCATCGACCATCTGCATAAGAATAATTTCCAAATCTACTTTAGTCATCCCTGACCTAGTATTCTCCAATCAGTCACACATTTTCATGTTCAACCACCCTTCCAAATAAATCACTGTCGTGTTGAACTGCCACGTAGAAAGCTGTAAGACTGAACTTGTGTAACTTTCCACTTGGTCCTTCCTTATTAAACAGAATCATCTCTTGCATGATTTCTGATGTCCTGCTTTTGCTGTCCTAATTTTCCACTCTTAACCTAATTTTTCCCATCAACTATGTCTATACTATGTGACTCTTTCTTTAGTCTTTGAAAAAAAAATGTGCTTTGATTCCTTGCCAGGGTTCTTTAGTCTTATTTCCTTCTTTCCTAAAATGCATATTCACCCTTCTCTCTTTCTGCTGTTGGTGTCTTGGTTGCCTGTAAATCTGATCCTGTCTTCCCTCACTTCCCTTGACCTTGTGCTCCCCTAAGCAGCAGTATTCCAGGATGTAAAACCTTTATACGTCTCTACAGTGAGAAGCAAATTTAAAACAACAATGAAAGGAAAAGACTCTGTTATTTTTGCTATTCCAAGCTCTCTGTACCAGACTATACCTCCAGCCTTATCTCTCACACTACCACATGAAACATGAAACTCATGCTCCATTCGAAACTTGAGTAGTTTAAATTGCTAAAGATAACACATAACTCTTTCCTTACAGTATTTTCCATGGACTTCATTCTCTCCCTGAAAATATTTTACTACTTAAAGTCTGCCTCAAATGCTACCTTCCTCATGTAGTCTTTCTTGAGGGCCTCTAAGTGGATGTGATTGTTCCTTCCTTGTGTCTGTTTTGTAGTTCATATCCCTCTGATACAACTTATTATGTTGAGTCTTGTGATATGTTATTTTCTACATTTTATGGTGTTGCACTCTCCTTGAATCTTCTTGAGTACTTGGTTCTGAGCCTTGCAGTTAATAATGCTCAATAATGTTGCTGAATTGAAATGAATGAGTTCAGGTAGCCTGAACTCTCTGCTCTCCATGGGCATGGAATAATCATTTCTGCTTCTATCTTTCATCTAGCTTTTGTTTCTTAGTCTGAAATGGCTTTCTTCTTCTTCATCATTTACCTAAATCTTAACACTTCTTTACTACCAAAATCAAGTCTTATCTTCTTATAGGAGGCTGTCCTGACATTGAAATCACCACTGGCCAATTCTTTTTCTGATCTACTGTCTATATCTCTTTTGGTTGGCCAAGCACAATTTAACACTTAATTGTTCACCATCCTGAATGCTTTCCTGCCATTTCATATGGGTTCAACTTATCTACTGTAGACAACACATTCTTAAAGAGCGGCAATCATGTGTTATATCTCCTTATAGTGTTTAGCATAGTGCTGAGCATGGAGTAGGAGCTTGTAGTGGGTAATGTGTTGCTCCACTCATATTTTTCTCTTCCAAGAAAATCATTGACCTATCAGTCCCTGAGAATATCTGTTCCTGTGGACTCAGAGTTATGCCCCACATTGAAAGTTGCCCTCAGATACCAATATTGCCTTACTGATGGTAACCCCCATTTTTTCCAGGTTCTGGCCCACATTAACTATAACACCTGAGAGGGATTATTTCAGTTCTGGCCCACTGTGAATTATAAACACTCTGAAGCACCATTTCAGTTCCAGAGTTTCTTGCCGAATTGCCTGAAACCTGTGTTGCTTGCACGTGGGTCAGCTTCTCTTCTGTCCAGCCCTGCCTTTATGTATCTGCTGAGATGACTTTCCTCTAAGTCTCCTGTACATGTCTCTATCTTAGATTCTGTTTCCAGAGAACCTAATCTAAAACAGAGCTTAAATCTTGTTGTTTTTATTTCCACATATTTAATTGTGAAGTGTTTCTTTGGCAAGACTGAATTAAGCATGACATTGCTTTCATAGCGTTAATAAACTGGCATGAAATATAATAATTCTCATTTACAAATTTTATCAACCACACAGGATAACCAGACTTTTGTTAACAAGAATCATATCAGATATGGTTAAAAGAAGCCACACAATTCCATTCATTTTAGTGAACACACTGAGGAATTTTAAAGGGAAATAGGTGTTTTGAACAATGTTTAAAGACACAAGAAAAAAATGAGCAAAAATTTCATCATAGAAAAATTTGTTGCCCTGGCTGGTATAGCTCAGTGGATTGAGTGCAGGCTGCGAACCAGGGATCGCAGGTTTGATTTCCAGTCAGGGCACATGCCATGTCTCCCAGCAACTGCTCATTGATGTTTCTCTCTCTCTCTCTCTCTCTCTCTCTCCCTCCCTTCCCTCTCTAAAAATAAATAAATAAAATCTTAAAAAAAAAAGAAAAATTCGTTTAGAAAAATACTGGCTGTGGACAAGTAAAACTCAGACAAGTAAAATTTTAATATACACTAGGTAAAAGTAAGTTAGCTTTCTTGGGATTTCTAACTTGGAAGCCATTAATTAAAAAAAATTCCCTCTATATTTTTTCTTATTATTATCAAAATCAAAAAATACTTCTTATAGGTAAAGTAGTATCGTGTTAAATGCAATAAGCAGCATACAATACTGTATATGTAGTGTTGTCCAAATTATGCTAGAATATATGTAAAGGACTTTAAGGAAATGTCTATTGATGTGGAACATTTAATAATCAACTGTCCTTCTTATCTGAATTTTCCAAATATAATTCAGATTTGTAAAATATATGTTATTTCAAACAAAAAAGTGAAATAATTTTTGTTCAATCTGAAGGTAAAAAGTATTATATTTAATTCTCCATCAAAAGACATAATGATGTGATGGTATGAATATGAATTGGAGAACTGCTTTACAGCACTATTTGGCAAGACAAAGGAAGACTCATAGAACATTACTTGACCTCCATTTTTAAAATGTATAATTAGTGCCCTTGGAATATATCAACTGTAAGCTTATTTATCCTCCTAATATGCTATAATTCTAAAATTTAAACAACAAACTTTTTTGTTTTTACTTGGCATCTAGGTCATTGAACTTTCTTTGTTTTCTTTTGTTCCTTCTCTATTGCCTTAGCTTCTTCCTCCTTATTTCACCAGTCTATGAATATTGCATTATGAAATACCCTGAGAGTTCAGTCCTTATTCATTTTCTCCTTTCTCTCAATACTCAATTACTTGATGATCCCATCTACTTCCATGGATGTTAAAGACGTACATGTGCTGAAACTCCTAAATATATTCCTCCGACTTGGACATCCCCTCTGAACTCCAGACTTGAATCTAATCACCAACTCAACAATGATATCAGTAGGCAATAGGAATTTTTCAGCTACACTATAATCTTATGGATCCACCGTCATGTAGGTGGTGATCATTATGGTACAAATAACTGTATTTGAAAACTTTAATGAGGTCTCAATTAAGTCATAGAATATATGTTTTTAGTTTCATGAAAGGCAGATGTAATTTTATGAGTTATCTTCAATTAAAGTGATGACTAAAGTTGAGGAGATGAGAATGTTAAGGAGAGACATCAGAGTCACTAATGGCACTCTAGTGACTGGACAGAAAACAATGACAGACATAGAGAAGAAATGGCCTGCCAATGGGAGGAAATTCACTAAAAATAAGATATTTTCTTGGTTTTTGCTATACATTAGATGCTCAATCAGTTCCTTATGATTGACTTACTAAATAAATGCATACTTACATGAATTAGCTATGATTAGTGAATAATTGAAATCCCAACTCAAGTTTAGAGTAATATTCTTAATCTCTAGGAATTGTGATAATTTATAATTATTCTTCAATAATTCTCCCCAAGAAATGCATTTTCTCTCTCCCTAGGGTACCAACATCGGTAACCAACATTTGGGTTTCTTTTGAAGAAACAGTATAATATTTTGGCTATTCACTGTTATAGAATAGCCTTTTAGTTCTAAAGTTGGATTGTAAAATCTTAGCAGTCATTCTTACTAGCTAGGTGACCTTGGGCAATTTACCTAACCTCTTTTAACTTTTTTTTTTTTTTTTTTGCTAAATAAAGATAATGTACCTCATAGGATTGCAGTGAGGATTGCATCAATATGTTTAAAGTGACTAGAACAATGCTTGGCACGTGTTAACTGCTCATTAGTTGTGCTGTTATTACAGGGAATTTTCTCCAAAGCCCTGATCTTCATTCAAAGTCCTGGATCTGGAGTGAAATTCTCATTACTTGTGAGATTGCTTAGTGTGTGTGTGTGTGTGTGTGTGTGTGTATACTAAGTTGTACTTATATATAGTTGTGCTTATATATAGTCAACACACACACACGTAACTGTCACAGGCAGCCCATCTAATATGGCCCATCTTATTAGGTGCGCATTATCAATTAGTCACTACCACCAAAAGTATTTCCAAATTAGGTATTTTTTGTTGTTTTCTGTAGGGGTTTTATGTTTGTTTTCTGTTTTTTTTTAATTTTGTTTTATTTTTTTTTGTTTTGTTTTGTGTCTCTTATAGTTATTCTCACTCTGTTTCCGGTAGTTTAGAGATGCCTTTTGGCCTTTGCTCACTGGAATCCTGTAATCTCTACTGTAACCAAGAAACTTATTTCAACTGGGCCCACTTCCCTCTCCAGAGTGAAGACACACTAAAAGGGGGTTTTCAAAGGAGCCAGCTCTTATTTCGCTGTGTATTTCTGAGGCCTCAGTGGTCCAGCCTTGAGAATATACAATAGTTAGAAGATGATAGTGTGTCATATATGATAAACCACTCCAACATGTCTATCTTCTTAAGCTTTTAAATTATATTCTCTACCCATCAGAAAGTTTTCGATGAAGCAAATTCATTTAGTTTGCGCTGCCTCTGAGGCTTGGGTCAGTCAAACAACCATAATAAGTACAATCTTCCTAGAATTCTCTGATACATGCACAAGTTGATAAATTTGTGTAATCTGAATTGCATAATTCTCATTTGTCTAGCACCTCAGAACCCACTTCCACAAATATTTCCCAGGTTTTAGAAAATGTAAATCAATGAAATCTTTCCATATTTTTAAGTGTTAGCCTGGGAAACAGACTGGTGACATCATCATAAATCTGGACACTAGATGCCATTCTGGGCACAATTGGCCAAGCTTCTTTAGAAATATATATCTTTTGCTGTGCTGACTACAGTTGACCACCACCCACATGGATTTTCTATTCTCCTTCCTTCTTTGAGTAGGTACACAGAATAATAGCCTGTAAATATGTTCACATCGTAAGCACTGAAATCTATGAATATGTTAGGTTATGTGGCAAGGTAAGGAAGAGTTAAGGTTGTAGATAGACTTCAGGTTGCTAATCAAGGGTTGCTAACCCTTGAGATGGGGAGATTAGCCTAAATTATGCAGGTGGGCCCAATATGATTACAAAGGTCTGTATGAGTGGGAGATGGAGCAGGGAGGGAGAGCCCATGCAGTGTGATGCAATGTGAAAAAGCCTTGACCAAATACATCTTGCTTTGAAAATATCTAAAATTATAACTTCAAGTAATCTAATTTTATAACTTGTTATGCAAATTGGCTTCCTGTCTCTGTGTTTCTGTCTGCACGTCTCTCTCAAAAATTTATGTAACATATAATATATGTATGGGCAGATGCAGAAGAAACTGTTAACATTTGTTGCCTCTAACATGGAGGATAACGGGACTAAGAGTTTTGACATTTGGATGATAAAATTTTTATTTTTAAAAGTGTAATTTTTATAACCCATACACAGTCAGCAAATTTCAAACTATAAAGTCAAATGTGCAAGGTAACACTATTTTTCTTTACAGTAACTAAAAAAGTAAAAACTTGATGATAGAAAAGGGGTTTGCTAAAGAGGGCAAAGAGGCAGTATGCTAAGGTGATAGAAAAAGCCTAAACTTGCAATTATTCTTAATGTCTGTTTTGCCAGCTCTACTTACATCCTTATAAATTACCAGCATCTTCCTCCCTGATTACGTCTGCATTGGAGGCAATCTGATTTATGATGTTGCTATTTCCAGGGATTGACTCAAATAGAATGAGTCAATTCCATTTTCAATATGCCTCAGGGGTTCTACTAAATATAATCTAAATATCTGCAATATTCCCCACTGGGCATTATCTCTTTACTGAACATAGGTTATATTAACTTATTAAGATAGAGAGTTAGAGTTTAATACTCTTTTTTGCAGAACATTACTAAAGATCCTGAATATAAGCATACATTTGTTATATTTATGAAAAGTGACAAAAGCCAGAGATGTTTCATCATGACATTTTATTATGGGTGTCTGTAAGAAAAAAAAAGATCAACAACCACATACAAGCTTACAAAGTTAAATTTCAATACATTCCCTGTGTTATTGTGACAAATCAGCCCCATAATTTGTTTTTTTGTTGTTGACTTTTACATGATGAAGGACTGAGTCCTCTGAAGTGACATGCCAGTAAATCTTTTTGAGAGGAGACATGTACAGACGGTGTGCATTTAGTGTTTTGAATGAAAGGCAACAATTCTGACCTAGAGTTTTAAAAGTGAAAGTACATTAGCACCATAACATGTGTCTTTAAAGTCTTCCCAAATATTGGTAATCTTGACAATTTTAGCAATGACAAGAAAAAGAGAAAAGCACCTTCAAAAGCAGTTGATATCCAAGATTATAATAATTGTGATTTTAAACTATTTCTTTAAATTCTTTCACTACACTCTACTTTTTTCAAACAAATATTTTAGGAAATAAATTGATGAAATTCATAAGTTTTACCAATTTACACAATTTTTTCATCTTCTGAAACTTAGAGAATTCATCTGTGTTTCTGACCAGGTTGAGGTAGTTGAAACAGGGAGGTCTTTTCAAATCTCATGTTTGACTGTTTCAGAAAGAAAAGTTGTCTTTTAATGGTAAGCATAGTCATCACTCTGCAAATGGGCTGGGATTCAAAGAATGTAACTCAGTGTAATCGTAAGAGTGTTGAAGTTTATTTATTATAGCACCATTGAGACATTTTGAAATTGAAATTTTTAAAAAAATAGAACAAAAAGCATTTGAACTGTATTTGGTGTAACAGCAAAAATAAAAAAAAAGTATCCTTTTTGTCAAATTACACTTTTTCCAAAAATTTTGGAAATAAATAACTGGAATTTAGTTGGTCACTTGTACTGGTTGACAAGATTAGAACAAGAGGAACACATATGGAGTGTGAAATTTTTTGCTGGGATTTTAGATAGAGTTTGGTTTATAAAAAGCAAACAGGGCCAATGTCCACACCGAATTCTTGATCAGGACCACCAACATCATATGGCGCGATATCTACAATAGGTAGTCTCACAGCCTTGCGTGTTCGATATTCAAAGACTGTTTTGCCCCATTCCCCTGTGTGTTTCTGTAAAAAAAGACCAAAATTATGTAAGTGATCAGACATTACAATTACATTCATATGCTGCTTAACAAAGGGGATACCTTCTAAGGAGTGCATCCTTAGGTGATTTCATTGTGTGAACATCATAGTATGCACTTACATCAACTGAGATGGGATAGCCTACTACACAACGAGACTACATGGTATAGTCTATTGCTCCTAGGCTACGAGCCTGTACAACATGCTACTGTACAAAACAACATGAAGTTAAATCAAGCACAAGGGAAAACCATACAACCAACAGATGCGGTAAACAAGAGATGTATGAGGTTGCTGCCAGCATAAACAGCATACTGTTTTAACAGCAAATTTTTTTTGTAAGTAGAAAGAGTACACTCCAAAATAACAATAAAAAGTAAGGTAGAGTAAATATATAAACCAGTAACACGGTCATTTACTGTCATTGTCAAGTAGTAAGTGCTGACTCTACATTATTGTACATACTATACTTTTCTAGAACTGGCAGTGCAGTAGGTTTGTTTATACCAGCATCACCACAAACATGTGAGTAATGCCTTGTGCTTTGACCTTATGATGGCTACCATGTCACTAGGTGATAGAAGTTTTTGGCTCCATTATAATCTTATGGAACTCTGTCATATATGTGGTCTATCATTGACCCAAATGTCATTATGTGATACATGACTGTGCTTAGACATTGCTGTGATGGACCACATTTTTTATTTTTAATTTGCCTGAAGGAAGTTACCAACTTTGCCATGCTATCTTCCATACACATGAGGTCTGTTCCACTTCAGAGCTATATCCTCCCCGTGGATAATTCATTTTGTTTATGAAAAGCTTTGTAGGTCTTCAGAGTAATCTCAGCAGGGACATTTCCATAGGCCAATGCATTCTCAGAGGCCTTAGTTCTGGTCATTGCTAACAGTACATAGCTCATTTACCAAGAATTGGAAGATCTTTCACTACAGAATTTGCTAATATTAGAAGTGAATTCCCCCTCTGTCATAAATGATAATAACACAGAGTGCATTTAAAGTTAACCTTTAAAGTTAAAAAAGAAAGCAGAGATTTTTAGATTGTGTCCCTACAATAGCTATTATGTAAAATGTATAGTAACCATGCAGATTATCTGATAACATTTATATTATGAATTTAAATTTCAATTGTTTTCATTTTAACTGCTTTTTACCTTGTGGTTGACAAAATTTATTTATTTCTGTGATACTTAACATTTCCTTCAATGAATCAGTAGATTTTATATAACTCACACCAAATGCCTTCATCTGTTCACCCACATTATTTTTATTTCTCCTTTTCTAAATAGTGTGATTAAACTAAACATGCTGAGCTCATTGTGATCCATGCTTATAAAAATGTTGTTACTTACAGTGCAACCATCCTCCAGAACTGTGTATGTAAATTTGCTATTTCCTTCAGCCTTGAATTCACCTTCATTTGACCCCATCAGCCTCAGGGCTTTCTTCACATTCCCACTGGCATGATCCATGTATGCAATGCTATTCTTGCAGTGATATGTGATGTTCTGGGAGGCCCGACTGGAGAGAAGTCGGAGGAATGCCAGCTGGACATCAAGGATATCTTCAGGAAGTTCAGGATTGCCATAGCTAAACTGTAATAGGAAACAAATAAAACTGATCAAGCATTTTACTTGTAACTCTATGTAAGGGATTCCTGCAGAATAGTTTTGGTCATTGTAATATAGGTTGTTCATATATTTTATATAGGAATATTTTATATGTGAAGTTTTTATTATGGTTGACATACCATATTATATTAATTTCAGATGTATAACATAGTGATTCTACGTTTGTATACCTCACAATGTGATCACCAAGGTAAGTTAATTAACCATCTGTCACTGTACGTACATGTTTTTTATTGCACATATAACATAAAATGTTAGATTAAAAAGGTCTTTGAGACTTGAAAGAAAGGTGGTTGCATGAAGAATTCATCTAGCTTAGCTCTACTTTACTGTGTGGTGAACGGATAGCTGAAACCAAGAAAATCATGAGATAAGGATGATTCAGTTAAAAAAATTTGGTATACTCTTTCTTACCTGAAAACCACCATCCATGGTTTCACCAAACCAAACATGTTTCTTCTCAGCACCAGAATCTGTCCACCAGTTCTTACGTGGAACACTCAAAGGACTGGCATTTATGCATGTTTCCCCAGTTTCCATATTACAGAATACTTTAATAGCATCCAACTTGCAGCCTTGGTTAGGATCAACCCAATATTCTCCTGAATAATCACAAAAAAGGACAATGGATTTTGGTTATAAAATCCTGTAATGAAATCTAGACCAGAATGATTTTGTTTGCCTGCTAAGACATTCATAATGTTGACTACTAGTGTATTTGTATATTATAGTATAGTATAACAGAGAAACCTTTAGATTGAAATTATTGAGGTAAAACAGGTAGATACAACAATTAGAAAGCACTGAGGTACAAAATAACATCTTGATATTGAACAATGAAGATATATTAAACCAACAACTTTTAATTATGTGTTGTATTTTGAAATCTCTCTTTTTAAAAAGATGACTACCTATTTAATGTAGATTTTCTTAATGTAAGCTCTTTGTTTAATGTAGGTTTATGTCAATAAGTCTAAATTTAAAGTTCCTGTAATTGAGGATCGTCCTCTTTTTTAAGTAATTTTCAGGAATGACTCCAAGGCAATGTTCCATGTCAACATATTTAAGAACTTGAAATAATTTTGCCTTTCAGAAAGAATTAACCCATATATGTAAAACCCTACACTCTTACAATGTTAGATTTAATCCCATATAATATTCTGAAATTTTTTATCTAATCATTCTTAATTTGAAAAATTTAATAATTTGATTCATGACATAAATTAAATTATAATAAATGAATATTTCAATAAATAAATTGCAAACTTTGCATAAAATTACATACATTTGTTCCTGAGAACACAGTGATAAGCATTGTTTTCTCACTCAAATATTTGTGATAATACATGGAAATACACCAAACTATGATTTTCATTAAAGTTTCTACAAAACTGTCTTTGAATGTAGGAACATTTAGAATATTTTCAAGTTATTCATGTTACATTTTAAGAACACCTGCAAAGTTTATGTTTTCTTCTCATTTGTCAAGTGATTTCCATACAACTTATGTTATTTAGGTACTATTTCTGCTATAAAATATTTTCTATTCACAGTAATATTTTCCTTTTTCCTAAATACTGATATAAGCATCTTTCTCTGTAGTCCTGTTGCCACAAGTCTGAAACATTCACCAACATACCGCTCCTGAGTTCAGGATGGCAGAATTTCAGGTCTCGGCAATTCCGAGCAGGGTTTTTACGAGACCCATCAGGGCTGATGAGGTTTTCGACTTGTCCACTGACTGATTTGAGTGAAGTCATAATCTCTTCGGTGTTGATTTTGAGATCCAGTGGGTCATCTCCGTAATATGAGCCAGCTTTTTCACCCCCAATGCCAGCAATGGCAGCAGCCCCAGCACCACCACAGCATGGACCAGGGGCCCCAGGTGGTCCTGGAGGGCCTGGGTGTCCTGGGTGTCCTGGGGCGCCCTAGGAAGGGGAAGAACATACATCACTGGGGTGTACTAGTTTGGCCTCCACTAAAAGAATATGTTGCTAGCCCAAGAAAATATATTAAAGACAACTAATACCTTGTGACATCATAATTATTTTAATAGAGGATCATTTGAGCTGTTTTGTGATCAAATGATAACAAATTCATAATGACTACAATTCATTCCCATGAAATTCATTGTTAGACTATGTAGAGACCAGTGGTGTTAGAGCATGTATTTTACTCCATCATGCCTCCTGTATAAATGAGATCAGTATTATGACACAGGGGATGTCGTATTAGCATAAGAATTCTGGTTCCAGATTTGTCATTAACTTTGTATTTCTGAGCTGATCATTTAACTTATCTGTGTTTTAATTGCCACATTTGTGACTTGTTGGGGTGATACTTTTTATCCCATGAACCCCAAAGATGTAGAATAGAAAGATATTAGGAGTGAAAGTATCAGTAGCAAAAAAGGAATTATGGAAGCTATTTGAGAAGTAGGATGTACTACATACTGGGTGGATGAAAGTTGGATTATAGTTGTGAGGATGCAACACACAGAGTTAATAAGCCTATTGTAATAATCCTTACCTGTATCATACGAACAACTGTAAACATACTTTTATCCACCCCTGTATTTGTGATAAATCCACTCCTGCATAGTGATAAATCACTATGTTTATCATAGTTGTGAGACTTCAGTGTGAGATCAACACAGGCAGAGTTTGTTTGGCTAAATGGGTTTATGTCTTTATTTTGATATAACTGCTGTCTGATCAAACTATAAAAAAAGGTTTGTTTGTTTTTTTTCCCTGTTGTTATGGGGTGTTGGAGAAAGTCTTAATGTGGTGGAGAATGTCTTAAAGTCATTGTTCACATGCTAAATCAGCTTGGGTGATTGCATTACATTTATCTCACTCTCAGTTTTAGAATATCGCAAAGTGTTTCTAAAAATGTGAAGATTATAGCAAATTAAGTCCATATATTTCGAAGTGATGTTTTACCTCAGATCCTCTTTCACCTCTGTTCCCTCGAGGCCCTGGTGGTCCAATGGGACCTGGATGTCCACTGGTTCCATCTTTGCCTGGGGGCCCACTAGGTCCAACGGGTCCCTAAAAATTATCATGATATCACAAAGTTAGAACACCTTCCTCCCATGCAAACTGTGAAAAAATGTGGACCTTCCAATATCTTTCTGTGGTACTTACTCTGGGGCCTGCAGGTCCTGGACTACCAACTGCGCCTTGGTGACCAGCAGCACCCTGAAAGGACAGAAAGAGTGAATATGAGTGAAGATTTTGAGAAGATTAGGAAACTGTACATTTAAGATCAGGTCAAGAAACATGGGGATCATGATAAAATATGATTTCCTTTTCCTTTAATCCCCCATTTTCTCATGCCAACTACTATTTTAAATGTCTTTGAATCCATTTCTCATTTCTTTTAGTATACACTTACATAAATGAATGTTCTATACAATTGGTGTCTAAAGTTTGCCTATTTCATCTGTTCAAATGCATTGAAGGGGATGTTCTAAGAGAATGGGTGCACTTACTGGAGAACCTGGGGCACCTGGGCTACCAGGGAAGCCTCGGTGTCCTTTGATGCCTGTGGAACCACGTTCACCTGCTTCACCTTTGTCACCACGTGGGCCTTGGGGACCCTTTAAAAAACACATTTCAAATTAAGGTCATAACCACACATACACATTGGAAAAACAAAATAGAATTTATAATAATTAAGTTTATTTTCTGACATTCTATTAGTTAGAAATTTTGTCAACAGACACTATGCACATGGAACAATAAAACATTGTTCTTGTGGTTGTTTTCATTCTGGGATGATAGCTGCATGAAACTCCAATAATCCATGTGCATATCCTCACCCCCAAGGAACTTTTGGGTCCTGAATTGCTTTCTATATAATTGAAGGAAAGTTTAAATTCTGTTCCAGTTATGTATTTTGTCATTCCCTTTTCTTGAACATGCCAGAAAATAGAATATTTTCTACACTGTAGAATGAGTTAAAAAAAAAAAAAGGCCCTGCCCAGTATGGCTCAGTTAGTTCACTGGGTGACATTCTGCAAACTGAAAGGTCATGGGTTCAACTTTCAGTCAGGGTACATGCCAGGGTTGGGGGTTTGGTCCCCAACTAGGACACTTGCAAGAGGCAACCAATCAATGTTTCTCTCTCTTTCTCTTTCTCTTTCCCTTCCTCTCTTTAAGGAATCAATAAAAGGAAAAAAAAAAAAAAACATACAGGAGGACCTCGGACACCAGCAGGACCTGGAGCACCAGAAGGGCCAGCAGGACCCTAAAATAAAAATTAACAAACAAATACACAAAGAATTGTTAGTTTATTGATATAGCTTTGTTTGATTTAAAAGTTAATAATTTCATTGTGAGGGAATATGCCTACTATTACTGAAAGTTAGTATTATTTTCTCCTTCAACGTCCTTTCCATGTTTATATCTTTGCCAGGGGCTCTAAACAGACCAACTCAGAATGTTCCATTAATTCGGTCTTACATTTACCTGGTGAATATATACTTGGCCTGATTAATACCATTTTGAATGTGACTAATGAATTCTTCATTGACAACTGCTAGAAACTTCTCATATAGCTTTATTACCAGAGTTGCCTATGAAATGACTAGCATAAAACCTGTAAAACAAGTGTAGTAGACCTTTCGGTTTGCAGATATGACATTCTTTCTTCTACCTACTAATCTCTTTACTGAGGAAAGTAGATGAGTAAAGAAAGATGGTGCTTATTAGAACTCACACTTTCTCCTCGATCACCATTCTTTCCGGCTGGACCGACAGGACCAGGTGGGCCTGGATGACCAGGAGCACCAGGGGCACCAGGAGAGCCATTTTCACCACGATCACCCTGTGGGAAAATTCACAGATCCAAAATAAATACAATCAGCAACTATTGTTTTATTTGCACAAGCCTATTGTAGATGTGATTTTTATACCTTGGTACCCGGAGTTCCATCACGGCCTGGCAGACCATCTGATCCAGGGTTTCCCTGATTAAAGAAAGAAAAAGG
The DNA here is from genome assembly GCA_004024845.1 of Tonatia bakeri. NCBI lineage: Eukaryota > Metazoa > Chordata > Mammalia > Chiroptera > Phyllostomidae > Tonatia > Tonatia bakeri. The sequence goes on from PVIA01000554.1 coordinate 180,994, forward strand.
AGAAATGAAATCAACCTCTTTGGATGTATCCAATTACCATTTAAGCCATGCTATCTCAATGGAAACAATGTCATCCTAAAGAGGATAAGAACTGGTTCTTGGGAATAAAAAATTGTAGATACTACAATGGGTATGGCCCTTCAAAAGGTGACAATGCCTAAATGCAGTATATCTGTGGTACTCAAGTTTTACGGGGTGAGAAAGGGAGAAATGATTTTTTAAAAATGTCTAAAAGGGATCCTTAGGGGAGATATAATAAATAAAAGCCTTGCTAAAATTAATTCAAGTTCAAAAGAGAAGCCTGCAATGTAAAGAAAGACTAATCACAGATAACATGCAATATTATTTTCATGCAGAAGGAATGCTATAAATTGGGGCTCTTCCCACCTCCAACTTGTTTCTTTATTTATCTGGGGATCATATTTTTCTCCATGAGTGGTCATTCATTGAGAAGTATTAATGAACATTTACAGTTATTCTAAGTTATAATAAAAGGAGTATCTATTATTAGAAAAAGGAGCACTTTGGCATATGGCAATATTTACACTCTTAACTATTAAGGCCCAATTTGACTCTTGCTTAAATAAGTTATAAGACACTGCTTGGCTGATTAGATAGATTTTAAGAACTAGCACTCACATCTCTTCCAGGTTCACCAGCTGTTCCAGACAGACCAGGAAGACCCTGGGGTCCAGGAGGACCACGTTCTCCATTTTGTCCACTAGGTCCTGGTTTCCCACTTTCACCCTGTGTAAAAAAGAAAAGACATTTTTTAAAGAACTTAAGACCAAGGAAAAGGCTTGTCTAAGTCAATTTTTATTGAATTTGTTCCTAAAACTGTCTCCACCAGATGGGGAAAGTTTTGTACAAGCAAGCTTCTTGTGTTTTCTAACTTGCCCAGAGACTGTGGACACCAAAGGGCTGAGTAATTCCACTGATTATCTTCTTCAGAAGGTATTCTAACATGAGATGTGGAAACAGACATGGCTGTCACAAGAAAAAAATGGTGATGAGCCATCATGAAACTAGAGACTTATGGTGACCATTACAATCTTCCGGAAAATGTGAAAATATCAAGAATTTTCATTTATTACATAAAAACCTGTTCATTACGTACTTGCTGTAGCTAAGTGATCTCCCAAGGCTATCAAAAGAAACAAGAGTGCAGGGATACAAGGATAGCTACACTCACCTTGGTGCCTTGTGGGCCAGGACTTCCTCTAGGACCTGGCATGCCTGGTGGTCCTGCCAGACCCCGTGCTCCAGTGATTCCTGCAACTCCAAGTGGGCCTGGAGCTCCCTGTTGTGACAGATAATGGAGTTTCAATTCTTCTTTATGTGAGTATATTTTCCTCTATTGAATTTACGATGAAAAAGAAAACAGTGTCATCAATTATTAGAGAAATAAATCTACTCACCGGAGGACCCTGGGAACCAGGTGATCCCTTCTCACCTGGTGGACCAGCATCACCTTTTGGTCCAGAACTCCCAGGGCTGCCAGGAGCACCATTGCTACCAGGTGGGCCTGGGGGTCCGTCCTTGCCTGGAGCACCACTGACACCAGGGGGGCCTGGGTTACCCTATAAAATGTGTTTGAAATTTGAGTATTTTATAATAAAAATAGTAAATATTTCTCGCTTGTTTTACTTGCATTCAAAGAACTTTATATAAGATTTAATACAATGAAATATAGCAATGGGTAGTTTCTTATCCTATGCATACATGAATGCTCTTTTTGGAATGTGGTAGAAAAAATTCCTTTAAAAAGTACTTACACTACTACCAGGAGGACCAGGAAGCCCACGACCACCAGGGAATCCAGCAGCACCCTGTGAAATGAAAACATATTTTTTGAATTTCAAAAATTAAGTAGAACAAAGAACCACTAGAAACAAAGTACAAAAAATGTAGTAGGATCTGCCTTCTACGCTGAGTCACTTGTGCTTAGTTTTTCCTCTTGGACTTTACATATAATCCATATATGAGTAAGTGATTATAATTTTTATACTCCATTTAGGGGTCTAGTGTTCTAAATACAGTTTTTATACAGATTGATATTAATTAATTCTTTTCAATAATAGTTAATTAAGAGGATTAGTACTTACAGGACCACCAGGACTGCCACGTTCACCTTTGACACCTGGGGGACCAGGAGGACCCTATGTGGAATGGAGGTGAAAAGGATTTATAAGAATAGCACCAAAGGCATATTTTTGGCAAAGCATTTGGCCTTTGTAGAATAAGCTTATCAGCTTATTGGGATAATCATTTTGCAATATGCACAGATATCAAATAATTCTATGTACCTTAAACTTATACAATATTGTATATCAAATATATGCCAGTAAAACTAAGGGGAAAAAACTACAATGCAAGTGACAACATCTACCAAAATCATCTCCCAAAACAAAAAAGTAGAGTAACTCTATGAAGAGTTGATCGACATGATATTTAGACTGTTCGAACCAAGCTTCAAACTCAGAACAATATTCTTATGAAGGCTGTATTTGTCACCATGTTAAGCTCCCACAGTATGACATATTAAGTTCTTGCTAAACTGAACGCCTTCTACTAGAAGCCTTCAAGAAAGAGAGAACACTTACAGCAGGCCCAGAACCTCCAGAGGGTCCCATGGGTCCAGGAGGGCCTCCTTCACCTTTTTCACCAGGACCGCCTCTGTCGCCTTTAGCACCAGGCTCACCATTCTGTCCCTGCATTCAGAAACAACAGCCTGTGAGCTGATGTCTTACACAGTGCACTGGCTTATCACTACTTATATTCAGAAAATGGAATTATTCAGGGAGAGATGCTGAAACAAAGGCTCTTAGAAGACATGGCAAAACAAAGTCATTCAAAACATTTCCCTGATAAAAGAATATTATCAATGGTAATGGAAAAATATAGAAATATATAATAAAGATTATATTTTAAAAGGATATTATCAGGAAACATGAATGTATTTATTATTTGTCATAAGGGAGAATGTATCTCCAAGGATGTGTTGAAAGTGAGCACCAGTAATACTGTTTGAGGAGGGTGGTGTTTAGAGCTAATGGTACCGTTTTATAATGAAAACTTTTAAAATTTCAGAGTGCTTTTAGATCTGTGGTATAATGTTAGCCTCATTACTCTGGCCTAAAGGCACGGCAAGTACTTTTTATCTGCATCTTTTAAAGAGTAAGAAGAGAGATAAAGTAAAAAAAGGGGGGTGTCTAAAATAACCAGATAGGGAATGAGTGGCTGAGGCAGGACAACGTCCAGACTTAATTTATACTTCTGCCATTTTTCAGCAAGGTAGTGATTCTGGGCTGGGCACATAGATTTTTAAATTACAGTGTACATTTAACATTATTCTGTATTAGTTTCAGGTGTGCAGCATAGTAGTTAGACTGACATATACTTTACAAAGTGTTCCCCCTGATGGTTTAAGTATCCACCTGTCACCAAACAGAGTTACTGCAATGTTTTTTTACTGTATTCCCTATGCTGTACTTTACATTCCTGAGACCGTTTTGTGACTACCGATTTGTAGTTCTCAATCCCTTCACCTTATTCACCTGATGCTCATACTTACAGGAGTACCAGGGAATCCAGCAGGTCCTGGGGGCCCAGGTTCACCTCTCTCACCCTGAAGGGAAAAATATCCTTGTTAGGCACAGGAAGATATGTTCTCACGGGGACCACGCATCATCCTCTGCATCATCTCATCTTTTCTTTAAGAGGGAAGTGTTCAGAAGTAACTAATGTGGTTTACCATCTGAAGATTTTTCAGTTTCTGAACAAAATTAGTAGTGAACAACACCAGAACCATGGATTCCTTCTGCCTCTGACTACGATATCATTTGCTTGAGAATTCTGGTGTATTGAACACATTTAATTGGATAACTTCTAAAATATGTAAGGATTTAAAAAATACACTAAAAGGGCTGAGAAATCAATAAATCAATAAAATTACTTAAAAACATTTACTATATATCTCTTTTGAGTCACAGACCTTGAAGGTGGAGTTTAGATCTACAAGAAACCTCAGGCAAAGATTCTATAGATTTAGAACACTCATTTACCAATGTATATTACTTGAGCAATTTTTATATTTTTTCCAAAATTATTTAAGAATGAAGCCACGATTTAACATTTTTCTTGTGAATTTTGGATTTGAAAACTTTAACTCTTGTTGCGTGTCATGTGACTTCTAAAGACAGTATCCCACCATTGAAACTCAGGGCTACTAGGCAGAGTTGCTAAATGTAAGTACTTGCTGCCTTTGTTGGGTTGAAAAGTATGTTGAAAATGTCTTTAACACTTACAGGGCCACCACGAGGACCAGCCACACCCGGAGGTCCAGGGGAACCACCTTCACCCTTTAAAGGAGAAATGAAAAATAATATTCCCATCATCCAAAAAGCCAAAGACATTTTGTTTTTGTTTCTAAATAGTGTGAACTGTTACCTTATCTCCAGGTGGACCACTTGGGCCAGGGGCACCAATGGGACCAGCAAGACCCTAAAGAAAACAGGAATATATATTTTAATTTTGCAGATAAAAAGCATTATTTTTCTATTAACCATCAGAGAGTATACAGACATATTGTTCATCTAATAAACTATATAACATGATTTCTTTTTGGCTTGAGTGATACTTTCTTCAGAGTATGCTTAATCTTCAGAGCTTAGTAAATATAAGATTCTGTGGAATGACTCTAAAGGACTATAAGATTCAGTGGAAATTTATTGATTCATTCTTCTTTCTACCTCAAAAAGTAAATAAGATGTGATGTAAGATCTTACTATCATAACTTAAAAATTAAAATACATTTCTTTATTCAACTGCTTAATAATTCAAAATGTGTCATTTCACTGCTCAAAATGTCATTGCATATATAAAGTTTTCAAATTGACATTTTCAAGTATTGAAGTTTTACTTATTTACATAAATAAAAGATTTGGTTATTTAAAAAATTAGATAATGGCTTACTCATCTAGTCTGTCAAATGTGAAGTATTTATGAATTTTTTCAAAGCAACTCCAGTAAATATATCATCTATGTAATGGCTTAAGTTGTCATGTTTATTTAGCATGTTTATTATGTAGATATGACTACATCTAGTACAGGGGTGTGAAACTCTTACAGTTGCCCTCGAAGGGCTGAATATAACTTTAGGACTGTATAAATGTAACTACTCCTTAACAGTTAAGCGAGAGCTCAGTGCTGCTGTCGGGTAAAAACAAGGTGCCGGACGGGATAAAAGAAGGTGGAGGGCCAGTTTTGGCCCATGGGCCTTGTGTTTGCCACCAGTGATCTAGACGTTGTTTGCTAATGTGAATAGAATTGATTATAATGCTTATTTTTTTTCTAACATTTACTTTGAAATAGTTACAGATTCATAGAAATTTGAAAAGAAACATACAGGAAAATCCTGTGCACCCTTCTCTCAGCTTCCCACAGTGTTATACCTTACACAACTGTAGTACAATATCAAAACCAAGAAACTGACACTGGTACAAACCATAGCACTTAGGTTTCTCCAGTTATGCATGCACTCGTTTGTGTATATAACTCTATATGATGTTATCACATGTAGCCCTGCATGACCACCACAATAATCAAGATACTCAAAAGGTACAATCATCATACAACTCCCTCCTGTCACCTCACTACAGCTATAGCCAGCTCCCATTCCCCCATTCCTAACTCCTGGCAACCATAAAGCTGTCCTATATCTCTATGTTATGTTACTTCACAATGTTACCTGAATGGTATCATGCAGTAAGTATCTTTTTCATTTGACTTTTCTCCACTCCAGCATGATGCCCCTGAGGTCTGTATACATGGCTGCAGGTATTGATAGTTCTTTCCTTTTCACTGCTAAGTAGTATTTCACGGTATGACTTTACCACAGAATTGCAATGTTTTTTAAAATCAAAAAGTTCCTCCATGAGTAGTATTGATTATCTTGGATTTTAGTGACATTATGATTTTAACTTGTAACCTTTGTTATACTTTGGGGATTTTCCATTCACAGGTCATGGTTGAATTGTCAAGTAGTAAAAGATATAAATCAGAAATTTTAACTATCAAATCATTAGGCCTTTTTAATGCCCAGAAGGTAGCAAAGTATGGTCTAATGTGCCATGAAGTTTTGGGAACAAACAGAAGTTGAGATGAGGAAATTATTGTATGTCACATATAGTAAAGTCATGTTTCTTCCCAAAATGAGTACTCACCCTTGGACCATCTTTCCCGGGAGCACCATCAGCACCTGCACTGCCAGGTTCACCCTGTCAAACAAAAGCCAATGTCATCAGCTGAGGAGTATCCTCAGTGAAAATCTGCCAAGAAGATGAGCCACCTTCAAGATTTGCTATGATATGTGCAATACATTAGATGTCCTGATTAATAGTTGCTTGAGGAATACATTAAATTTTTACTTACTATAAAATAACACCAACTTGGAAAGTAGATTGCTTTCCAGTGGTAGTATTTTCCTGTAGTCTACAAAGTCTGTTTGTTACATAATTAACAAAAGGTAAGTCAGTACCTTGTCACCCTTTGGGCCAGCAGCTCCAGGGCCTCCCCTATCCCCAGGCATCCCTTGCAGACCAGGACTACCAGGAGGACCAGCTGGCCCAACGCCACCGGGAGGGCCCTAAAATTAAAAGAAAAATAGTAAATCACAAGAAGGAAATGCAATGCATTTTGCATTGTAAAATCTAGGTGAATTGAATTATGCGGCATTTTACCTTTGCTCCTGCAGGACCAGGAGAGCCATTTGCACCTTTAGGTCCAGCTGCCCCTGGTGGTCCAGGAGCTCCTCGTTCACCAGGGGCACCAGCATCACCCTGGAGGAGGAAAACGTAATGTTCCTGTTAGAAAACCCAATGCTAAAAATAAATCCCAAAACCTTAAATTGTATTGTTTTGATGCAGACCACCAGGTTCTTAAATGATATTTTTGAACCATTTGGAAATGTTTTATAAAAGACATTTAATATCTGAGTGGGAATTGAAAATGTAAAGTTAGTCTAAACAAGGAAACTTTGACACCTGACCTCATGAATTAGCTTTGAAACTATCATAATGATTTTTTTCACAAAAGCAAATTTTTAAGGTTCTTCTACCAAAAAAGGTTTGTTTAAAAAATATAGAATCAATTCACTGGAAAGATTTTTCTTTGAAATTTCAGGCCCATGGTTGATTCTATATTGTTTATTAATGTCAGAGAACTTGATTTTCCCAATGAAGCAAATTTAATATATTCAAAATGTCTTGAGTTATCCTAAGTGTATTCACCAAACATTTACAATATTGTTATTTTTAAAAGGAGCATTTTGATCTAATATACTAAAACTGTGTCACTAATCAATTGTTCATTAACTTGCTGAAACATTAGAAAATAAATTAAAATATTCACCTTGCCTCCTGGAGTTCCAGGTCCACCAGCTTCACCCTTTGGACCCTAGGAGATTGACATGCTATGATTAGGCCTATATCAGAATACATGTTATATAAATATAAGAAATACATATTTGTCTTGTTTCCATAAAGTACAATTTGTCAAATCTCAAACCATGTACTCTTTCTTTAGTTGCTTTTATTCTATGGTAAAATTCAAACAATGTAATTGTTATGATTGAATAATTTTTCTGTTTTGTTGATGAATATTTCACAACTAAATGTTAAAATTCAGACACCATGGCATGAGAACATTAAAAATTAATAATTAATAAATAATTACAGTTTATTCTTTTGGTTTATGAGTTATGAAAAAATAACATGCAACTTACTGGTTCACCAGGTTTTCCATTTTCTCCTGGAGGGCCGTTGGTTCCAGGTATGCCCTACAAAGAATCACATGTGTAGTGTGCAGTTACTTCAAATACTGCTTCCAAAAGAACTCTCATTCATTTGTCTCTTCAAAGTATTAAAAAATGGTTTCAATAGTCTTTTCTGAGGTAAAAAACTTGTGACTCTCAAAATCCAATGACAGAAACATGATAACCATGTCTAACAAACCAGTGTTCATTTCCTTCTATTCTTTCTTTTTGTAAAATGAGTTGATGATGACGGTAAAATGGATTTAGCTGTATAAATTTAAATTCCAGTGAAAATATGTATAAACATAAAGAATTATATAAACTTTATTTTTAGTTATTAATTATGCCTGTCTGTTCACATTGTCTATCATTTTATTTCAAGGTAGAACAGAGACCCAGAAATTTTAAGTTTAAGATGAATTATAATCTACTAGTGTCACAAAAAATTAACAATACAGCTACCAAAAGGAAGTACTTAATTGTCTGGTAGAAGCAATGCTCAATGACAATTTAAATGACACATTCTTACTTGTGGTCCTGGTGGACCAGGGGGTCCTGCTTCTCCTTTGTCACCACCCGGCCCCTAGGTAGAAAAATGTAATGAGTTCCTCCATTATAAGATACTTTCATGCTTAGTTTGCACAGTTTTCATTTCAGCAGGCCAGTGATTTAATTTAAAAATTAACGTGTGAAAGAAGGGTAGGTTCTGGCCTGTGGAAGCATGCAAGAGAAACATGTACAACATAAACTTTATTTAATGTCAGCATTTAGCTAGTTAACTAAAAAAGCAAACATAATAATTGTTTTGATGAATTAATATGATATAGTATCAGAGATTATGTAATTCCCAGTCATCTTTCTGCCCTACTCCCACCCACCTCCATGTACAATTTATGTGAGTAAACCTACGGAAGGTCCAGGGGGTCCCGGAGGTCCACCTTCACCATTCTTTCCAGGAGGACCCTAAACAGAAAAGCAGTAAAGGAAGTGGATAAAAGCCATAGGGTTGGAGATAAGTGCCTGTATTTTAAGGTTAGAAAGAAATGGATGAAAGCTCATACCTGAAGTCCAGGACCTCCAGGGCTACCTCGTTCTCCATTTTTGCCAGGAGCACCCTAAAAACATGGCCAGTATTTACTAATTCTTGAAAGGATGTAATTCATCATATTGTTCCCTCAGAGTTGTGACCTGCCCCTTATACACACACACATACACACTCATAAACAAAAACTGCTTTCTATAACTAGGTTTCCATGAATGTCACCACTTTCCCCCAAGAACTCTACCAAAAAAATATTGGTAAAATATTTTTAACTCCCTTCTCCCATAGTGTTTTGATTTTCATATGTTCTTCTGTGCTTTGAAACGCAGGTCAAATTTTGACCATTTCGGTAGTCCCATTTGGAAAGTAAAAGGCCTTCTGTCAAATAGTTATTGAAGAAATAACGGCAGGAGCTCACATCATTTCCTTTAGGACCAGGGAAACCCATGACACCAGGCTGACCCCGGGGACCAGGTGGGCCTGGAGGACCTGCACGACCAGATTCTCCTGGACTTCCCTAATGAGAAAAAAAATTACATTAATAGAGGCTTGATAAAATATGATCAAAATATATAATATACATATCAAGGCTATAAAATGTATATCAAGGAGAGGTCCAACCATGCATGCCATTATTCACTGGGCTTGTAAAATGAGATGTTAAGAGTGTACATACAGCAGGCCCTGGTTTTCCATCGCTGCCTGGTCCTCCTGGGCTTCCAGGCACACCCTAAATTGAAGGAGTCATTCAGGTAGTTTTAAAATAATTTTAAAAACATACATTCATCTATAAAATTTTGAGATTTCCATTTACATAAGAAGCCTTATATATGCACATTTTTACCTTTCAATAAAGTGTCTTAGTCCAAGTGTTCTATTTTCTGTTCTTTTAAAATCTATACTAACTTAAGTTTTCTCAAAATTTTTTCTTGTTTTGTTGTGAGCCTATAAAAAGTGTAGTCTGATTAAGGTGACTTTGAACCTTCTCAATTTGCCTTTTTTTCTTAATAAGTAGTAGCATTTCTCTTTACCCTTATTCCTGGAGGTCCAGGGGCACCGTCTCGGCCAGGCTCTCCAGCAGCTCCTCTGGGTCCTGCGGGGCCTGGACCACCGCGCTCCCCAGCGGGACCCTACAAGGTGAAAGGGACCAACAAATATGTAAAAAAGCCTTTGTTGACCTAGCTATTGACAATATTTCCATTTCAACTAGAGAAGTTCATTTGGTCTCTTAAAAAAAGCTAGCCAGCCATGGTTGGTGTGGCTCAGTGGACTGAGTGCTGGCCTGTGAACACCAGTTCAATTTCCAGTCAGTGCACAGGCCTGGAGTGCAGGTCAGGTCCCCAGTGTGGGGGGGGGTGTGAAAGGCCACTAGTTGGTGTATCTGTTACTCATGCATGTTTCTCTCCCTCTTTTTCTCCCTCCCTCCCCATCTCTCTAAAAATAAATAAATAAAACCCTTAAAAATAAAGAGCAGATGTGTTGCTGACATGTTCAGTATAAAATCACTGTTTACTGTAAATTGGATTGTTATATTTGAAATATTTTGAGGCAACTTTGATAAACATCACATGTTTAAAAAAACAGTGTTTAGTGGCTTAACAATATATTTCTATGAATATAAAGTTAAATATCTTTGATGGTATGAAATCATATTTGCATAGCAATATGGAAATATGCTATACAAAGTGCTCAAAGAACTTTTAAGCATGAGGCTGAGATAAATAAATAGCTTCCAACTGACTGGTAAGTTAAAGGATTCTTATAGAGATTAAGAGACTTTAGTTACAAAGGTAGAAAGATGGCTTGTCAAGGGCTGGAATCATTGTTTTATATTGGGAATTAATTTTTTTGAAAACTCTATTATATTTCTTGGAGATATTTAGGTTTTAATTATGGGAAACTATATAGAAGAATATGCCTATTTGTAGTACTAGCATTTATGAAAATAGAAATTCAAGTTTTCTACCTTTTCTCCTGGAAGGCCATTTGGTCCAGCAGGTCCTCGAAATCCAGGTTGACCCTGGAAATTGTGAAAGGCAAATATTTCAGTCCAAAGCATTAAAACTTTTCATAATTCTTGAATGGCAATAGAGATATTTTCATGTTATAAAATGCTTTAAAACAATATATGAGATTGGGTACTGATCATAAGGAAAATCATGGTTGCTTCACCCTGAAGGTGAAGTTCTATATGGGTGATAGTGATGGTGTTTTCCTTTTAGATGCCCATGGAAAACATACTCTTTCTCCTGCAGCTCCAGGAAGTCCATTTGAACCAGGTTCTCCAGGCGAACCATCTTTGCCATCTTCACCCTTAGATCCTGGAGTACCTGGGGTACCAGCTTCGCCCTAAGGAAGGATGCCAACAAAGGAATAGTGACTGAATTAGACTGCAAAATTCTTACCTGTTTATTTTCTAATTATGTTTTATTTTTCTAAGAGATAGCCAAACCTGTTGGGGTAATACTTACACGTTCACCACGTGGTCCTGGGTCTCCTTTGGCACCATTCTTACCAGGTTCACCCTAAATTAAATAAAATCTTGGTTTAAAAAACGGGGAGAATAAACTAACAAAATCATTATCAGTAACATTCAATTATAAAATGAGAGTGAAATCAACATAAACTCAACTGAACAAGAGTAAAAATCTTGCTGTTTATGTTCTTATTGTTAAAATAAAGCCATACTTTTCAGGTGACAAAGGAAAAATAGGTAACTTACTGGAGAACCTCGCTGTCCAGGAATGCCATTGGTACCAGCTGGTCCTGGAGGCCCCCGAGCTCCTGACAGTCCAGGAGCTCCAGGAATACCAGCGGGACCCTAAAACCAACCCCAAAAGACAAGCCTTAGTCAAACAAGAACTTTCTTTTCGGAATAGCTAACTTAAGCACCACAAATGTATTGTCATGCAAAATAAAGGAAAGCAAAACACGTGTTGGGTGAGATGAAGGTGAGGGGTGGGGGCATCTTACCATTTCACCTTTACCACCAGGACTGCCATTGGTCCCAGCAGGGCCCTAAAGGAAAAATGAAGCATATTGATAATAATGCAAATAGTGCATATGCATTAGAAATTGTTTATATATTTGCAAAATAAATTTACTGGTAGGTGTTGTGTTTTAAAGGTGATTCCTCCAATTATAGCACAACACATAAAATGTAGGCAAAATATTATCATTACCTGAATAAATTAGAGATAATGTGAATTTTTCTGAATTATTAAATAAACAAATGGAAGAGGTTTAGTCTAGTTTCTTCTCTGAATTTTTTATTGGTGATTAGCTTGGGGCATATGCTTTTAAGTGTCAAAAAGCTATCTTCTAATTTGTTCTGTGTCTTATAAATATTACATTTGTAGATTCTAGAAGTGTGCAAACCTGAAAAACTACCATTTTCAGTACCAATCAAATCAGCATTTGTCACATTAAAGTCATTGCAGAGCATTAAGCAAGATTTTTTTAAAAAAGTAATTTCAATTAATAGCAATATTAGAATATATGCTTTCATGATATGAGTGTAGCAACCCTCTCCCTGGCAATAGCCATGTATGCTACTCACAGGAGGACCTGGGGCACCAGCATGTCCCTGAGGTCCCGGTTCTCCTCGTTGTCCAGGGGAGCCATTTGTACCAGGAGATCCTGCAGGTCCAACTTCACCCTAAAGGATAAGCCCTAAATAGTCAATTTCCCTTGCCATTTCTAACTTCTTAGCCAAATTACTTTTCAGTCCTATTTAAACCCATTTCTCAAAGCCTAGAGTAGAACGACTATACATGCTCTATCTAAAGAATGTCTATATATACTCTGTGAATCATTAATAATAACAACAGCAGAGAAAAATAGTAACTATTTGTGTGACTGTGTTATCTCTGTTCCAGAAATGACTGGGCAAAGGGAAATGGCATCAGAAGAGATATCAGGAGAGCTGAGTGCCTGGTATAAGACACCTTGGAATCCAGAAAGAGAGAAAAAGGGCACAAACACAAAGCAACAAAAGGAGACTGGGCTTCTAATGGTGAGCACACAATAAAGTATACAGATCTCATATTATAAAGTTGAACATCTGAAATGTACGTGTTATTAATCAATATTGCCCCCAATAAGTTTAATATTTAAAAAAAAAGAATAGGACTCTAAAGATCTGTATAAATAGAAGATATCCACTTGACTGGCAAAAAAATTATCTTCAAGAAGCCACCCAATAATCTGGTTGTCTACAAGGTGTATTTTATATTCTTTTATAGAAATAGATGCTTACCTTAGCACCAGGGGAACCAGGGAATCCGGCAGTTCCAGGGGGACCGGGTGGGCCCTGAAAACATTAAATACTATTTCAAGACCTCTGAATCAAGTATACAAAAACAAGTGCTAATAGTGAATAATCAACATACCCAGTATGGAAGACAATTATGCATGTAAAAATAGTCTTTATCACTTGTAAATGAATACTATGTGGAGAACTAATGTGGTAATACAAAGAGGGAGTAAAATCTAATGTGAGAAAACTTGGGTCTCGCCCTGCTCCAGACCTCTGCCCCAAATTCTATGACTGCAGGCAGGCCACTCCCCCTGAGCTCTCGTGGTTAAAGCAGAGAGGGCACAGGCACTGCGGGCACCGCGTGGGTGTTAGCATCAGCCAAGTACAGGAGTGTCAGAAGTTTGGTTATGGGGTTAGCATTTCTAGTGAACTGATTCTAGATTTTTATTTATGGGTTTAGACATGCAATGTCATTTTGAATGAGATGTTTATGAAGAATGCTGAGTTTTGGGTCTCTAATCCATATTAGTCCAATATTCCACAACCCAGGGTAATCGGTCATTACCCTGAAGCAAATCAGAGTTAGATAAAAAGTTACTTACGGGTTGTCCATCACTTCCTCGAGAACCATCATTTCCTCGAGCCCCCTAAGAAGAGAAGTTTGCCTTAAATATCTTCTGAATTCTGAGAGACTGGTGACAAGTAATACTTTGATTAAAATTCTCCCTCAATTGAGTTAATTTTCCTTGAATGTATTAAAATCTGCTTATTGATTACATATGTTTAAGAGTCAAATTGTTAAAACCCATACATAAAACAATGATCTAACAGAAGTATTGGATTTTGTATTTTACAAACTGTGAATTAATATCTCTGTAACATATGCAAAGTTCATACTTAAAAAATATCCTCAACGAGGATAATAACTATAAAACACTCACTTCCTTATAATTAGCACTAAAATTTTATGGAGGTAACTTTAAGTGCGATACTGAAGAAAAGCAGTTTTTCAGCAGATTGTCGCAGCCTGTAAAACTGGCTGAGACACTTTGGGACTCTGGGCTGTGATAGCTATGCTGCTAGCAACACTCACTGCGGCTCCAGGAAGTCCTGGCCGTCCTCTCTCACCAGGAGCCCCTCTTGGACCCTACAGAACACAGTGGAAAGTATGGTTATACGCTAAACTTGAGATGCCAAAGAACAGTTGCTGAGAAAGCAAAGCAACTTTGGGGTTTGATAGAGGCTAAGAGGAAGACTGAGGATTATGTAGGGAACATAATTACCATGGGTCCAGGAGCTCCATTTTCACCAGGAAGACCATTTTCACCCTAGAAACATAAAATATATCACCACTGTAGGTAACAGGAAGGAAATTTTTAGTTTTTTAATCACAGCATGTTATGAAAAATATTATGGAACCCAAGAAAAAGAGATACATTTTAACAATATTACATTTTTGTAGCATTTTTTATTTACCAGAAATCTGTTTCTGTATCTTAAAAACTTGTGCACTAAACAGGAGGAATTCATGAGTAACTGAGAGATGTTCATTCACTTTTAATCTAGACAGTGCAAGTTACCAACTTTCATGGAAGCTTCAATGGAACATCTCAGTCACTCCTATGCAGTTCTTATAATGCAAAATTCAGGCAAATTTTAGGAAAAGTTAAATCCCAAAATATAAATCTTAAATTTAGTTATAACATTTAAGTAAATTTACTACTTATGAAAATACGATATTGTTGTAATTCACCTTTAATCCAGGAGCACCTGTTTCACCCTTTTCTCCATCTCGTCCATCAAAGCCCTATGAAATATGTAAAAATAGTAAAAATCTACTAATACTACCTGATACTTGAAAATTTTACATTGAGTTTTTTGTTACTAGTTTTCCACATAACAATATTTTCAACATTAATGTAAATAATTTAAAACTCCTTTAATTACATTGAAGACATTCAACATTAATTTTGTAGTAAAAAACTCACCTAATTAGAAACTATAATTTAGTCTAATTAAGATGTTGCCTTAACTGTAGCAAATATCAGTTTCATAGATTTTTATTTATATTAAGTTAATAGATTTTTGGTTCAGTTGATTGAATCTACCTAATATTTTGCATAGAATGAAACTGCTTAATTCTATCTGCAAATCATATTGACTGAGTCAATGATACTCATACTCAAATAATACATTGTAATATTTTTGTCTGACAATTGTGATAAGAAAATTAAACTATTTTTTCCTGAGTCTTTTATGTACTTAAAATCAGCTTACTTACTTTGTATAAAACAACTGGTTTATTGTTTGAATAAACCGTTTTTAGCACATACTCAATGTCCAATAGTATTGGTTAGGCAAGTACATGTTGCCAAATGATACAGCTTTTAGTTAATTTAGAGACTACTTACTCTATGTCCTTTCATACCCGGGAAACCAGGCATACCAGCTGGACCTTTCATACCCTAAAATTAATGAATACAAAAGATTTTAATGAAGCATCAAAGAGAATCTCAATCCAGTACTAAAATGCCTTCTATTTTAAAGCTTAGTGCAATTTAATTATGTAATAATTTCCAAGCTAAGACCATTGTGATTACTCCAACTAATTCAGTGGATCTTGAAGACTTACTGGAGGCCCAGGCAGTCCTCGCTCTCCAGTTCGCCCGGGTCTTCCCGATTCCCCCTATGCAGAGAAATAAACAATACATAGTGTTTGTATAAGTGAAAACACATTATAGCCAGTTAACAAACTGATTAATTTTCATTTTTCTCACCAAGAACTCATGAAAATGAGTTGGGGAAAACATAACTGTGAGATCAGCTTTCTTAACAGAAGGAATAAGGAGGGCTTTTCCCACCTTGGTGTAAACTTGTGAATAATGCAGGCATCTTTCATCTCTGAATTAATATGACCATCTCTCAATCTATTGAGAAGAACTTGCAGTTGAAAATTAAATGTGATGGTGATTGTGGGGGGAGTGGGATGTAAGGGGGGACAAAGGATAATGGGAAAAATACAATAAAAATAAACAGAAAATTAAGATTAAGAAAATTAAATGGGAAAGAAAACTAGCATAATAGTAAATAAAGGTATTTATAGGTTTTGAAATTCATAAAGTACTGATACTAATTTCTCCATTACAAGAGGCAAAGAGAAGGAAGTTTTATCTTCTCCCATTAAGTGGCATAGTCACTGGATAAATGTTCTTGACAGAGTCAAGAAGCACTTCTGTGGGTTCTGCTAGTTTGGAACTTAAATAGTGTATGTAATTATGCAAATACTATATAGATATCCAAAGATTAATTAACATGATCTAAAATACCATTAAGATATTAACAACTTTTGAGTAAGGGTTTTCTCTCTGAAACTGTTGCATATGGTATATGCTGTTTAGAATATTCCAAGTTGGATTTTGCTGCATCCTCATTCAATCTTTAAAAACTTACATCTTTGCCTGCAGGACCAGCTGGACCCATAGCACCAGGAGGTCCAGGAGGGCCCTGAAAATAAGGAAATAAAAAAGCAAATAAATCTGTAGATTTTTCTGCTATGGTTAATCTGTTATTACAAATTATATGTATTACTGGAAGCAACCTCCTTTTAGAAAATACTCTCAGTATTTCTCATCAAGAAAATAAAACATTGAGTTAGTATTGTACCTATATTATATCAAGTTTTTACTGTTTGTTAAATTTTTTTAATGAAAATTAAGAATATTGTGCATCTATGTTTTCTATCATATGTGTGCATTTATAAACTTAGATGCACTTCTTCATTTTTGAGATATTGAATTTTTAATTATATAAGTATTTTCTAATATTTTTGAAATATTAAAAAAACTTCACCTTACTTGCTTATTTACATAGCATGTTTTCTTGGAGAAGCCTATTAAATTATGTTTATTTCTACTAAATTAAGTTTTAAAAATCATATATCAGAAGAGTAGATAAAAAGGTGAACTGAGTTGCTATAGGAAAATTAAATCTATATTTAAGAGACAGAGGATTTGTAGCCACACTAGTAAGTGGACTACTGTGATAGTCAATTAGCCAGAGATTTCCTAGAGTAAATAGTGTCTTCAAGATATTTAAACCATTAAAAGAATACAAAAGATCTGTGAAACCCATTCAACTCTCATTAAAATACTATTTATTATTATAAATTGAAGGCATAAACTTAATCTATACTTTGTAGAACTTATAGTTATATTTTAGAAAATGAAGGTGGTTTCTATATAGAATTTTCAATTTATTAAATATAGATATAATTGTTACTTACTGCAGGACCAGCTTGCCCAGGTTCACCAGGGGCACCTTGGTATCCTGGAGAACCCTAGTGCGTAAAATAATATGTGAATATTTTTAAAGTAACTTAACCTTCATATAATTCATTTATGCTTTGAAGAGAGTATGAAATCAACATTTTTAGTTGTAGTAAGCAAAGTTTATTCCAGTTTATAATGATTAAAATAAAAAAATTTCAGATCAGCATAAAGTTAATTTATTTCATTTCATCCACTTCATTCCATTGAAACTAAATTGTTTCAAACTTAGTCATACAAATGAAACATGTGATTTAATTTTATCAAAGTTTTCTAATTAGTTGTTCTAATAGTTGTTGGTGGGAAAGAGTTACATATGAAATTCCAACATCTTTGCAGGAATGAGTTTCCTGGTTGTGACTTCTGTGCTCAGTTGGGATTGAGCATGCTGGAATGGCTAAATCACGGCAGGCTCTGTATTACCTTGATTTATATAATATGCCTGAAGAAGAAAACACCACTGATGGCTATACTTACAGGGGAGCCAGGATGACCAGACGCACCAGGGGGGCCAGGAGGGCCTGGGGGACCCTGGAATGTAAATTTGAAAAATAAATACAAAGTAAATGCATCTGAAATACTCCTTATTGGAGCATCAAAGAGAATCCTTTGTTCAGGAAAGATACTAATACATGTAAAAATGTGAACAATCTACCTTATTATATTATATAATAACTATTCATGGCTATTTTATTAGTCATTTTATTGTATTTTGTTATACTTATTTACAATGAAGGTATTACCAAAATGTCACTCTAAATGAAATTTCCACACAATCAACAAAAATTATTCATAAATATTATAAAATATTGGTCTGGACCCCCCAAATGGGGATTCAAAACCTGAAAAAATACATGCAAAATGTTATGAAAATCTTTTCAATGTTAGGGTACTGTAGAAGTGAAGAAGCATTTTTTCTCTTTAGTCCAACACATTGTGGAAAAATAGTTATCTGCATACTACACAACCCAGTTTCTAAAAATAATGGTTTAAATCAACCCCAAAATTCTTAATTACCTAATTTATGTAGACATACAGATTTAAATGGGCATATGAGAATCAACATAATGAATTGCAATTATAATCAATTGACATTATTTTTCAGAACCATAAACTAGGAAACAAGTTCAGTGTTATCATCTATTTTTTAAAGACTGTTATTAAATTTATAAAACCAAGTTGTAATTAACTTTTCCCTTGTAACTACTTTTATGGAATGTTAATTAGTGGCTTTTTAGGTTTTCTTTTGTAAAGATTTTATTTATTTATTTTTAGAGAGAGGGGAAGGGAGGGAGAAAGAGAGGGAGAGAATCACACATGTGTGATGTGATGTGTGAATCACACATCAATGTGTGATTGCCTCTCATGCGCCCCCTACTTGGGACCTGGCCTGCAATCCAGGCATGTGCCCTGACTGGGAATTGAACTGGCGACCCTTTGGTTCACAGGCCAGCACTCAATCCACTGAACCACACCAGCCAGAGAGGCTTTTTAGGTTTTTTAAAGTAAAAACTGTGTATCTGATTTAATAATAGGATTCATAATATGAATATAGCCAAGTAAGACCAGATGCTAACACAGTTAATATAATTCTTCTTCTGGCTTTGAAAGATACCCCCATAAAAAAATCACAGCCCCTAAAACTTTAGAGACTGGTACAATTCTTTTTGCAATTTACTTTGTGAATTTTATTGTTCATTCTTTAACTGCTCATTTGGATATATTAGTTAGAATTTGTCCTTTCTCATTTTGGAAGTCACGAATATGGGGTCCAGTGATCTGAGCAACAATCCTCCATAATCCTTGAGAAGACAGTATCATGTTTTATTTATATCTATGTACCTTTTCCTGGAAGTGATATAATAACCTTTCTTAGCGTTGTTCCTCCTGAGAGGCTGTCTACAACAGGGTCCTTTATATGGGACACCATGCATCACATCCCCGTGTTCAGATTTCAGTGATTTTTGCTGTTTTCTTCTATAAACCCTTTGGGTACAATGGGAAGAGCTATTATTATGGTAGATAAACCTAAAGATTTGATGAATTCTGGAAGTAATTGTATTTGATTCCAGGATTTAAAGTGAGACAGATTGTGTTATTGGACATTCATCACTCGTTCATGAAAAGCCATTGAAAGAAGATTCTGAAAAACTGAGGTGAGAAAGAGAAAAAGAGGAAGTAAAAACACAAGAGTTGGTTGAAATTAAGAACATATGAGTGTGAGATTGAGGCATGAAGGTAGGTGGGGCTCACTGGTGTAGGTGGTTGTAAAAGGAAGAAATGAAGGGGCAAACAGGATGAAATAAGAGGTGATGAAGGAAAAATTGGGATGGAAGGATCATGGTAATCCTACCATTTTCTTCTTCAGCCTTAATAGAGAACAAGCTATTTTCTACAATTGTGTTATATGCTATATCACTAGAACTACCACTCAAGATTTAACCAAGTGGAAGAGTAAACAATGCTATACGATGCTGAGAAACACTTCTACGTACAGCTGGTCCGGGAAAGCCGGCGATTCCTGCTCCTCCTACTCCAGACTTGACATCGTAGGATTCAAACTGGGGAGAATAGTTCTGTAGCAAAAAGACCAGACATACACAGTCATTTTGATATGTAAATCATGGGCTTTTTTTTTTTCTTTTACAAAAGCATTTAGAAGTGAATGCAACACCTACTATTCACTGAGAAGAACTTTCTGCATGCCAGGGGATGTGATATGTATTATTTAATTATCTTGCTTATCCTGTTTCTCTGTAGCTTTAGATATTCCACAGAAACAGTTGCTTTGTATTCCACAAATCATTCAACTTACTACATGCAATATTAATCTAAAATAATTTGTTTCTATATGCTCTTACCCCAAATGTTATTTCTAAGCTATATCCACAGCATTAGAAACACAAGATCATAGACCGCTTGAGGCTGAAAGGGGTTTCAGAGCATGTGTAATCCGACCTCACTTTGAGCAGAAAAATGAGGTCATATTATTTTCCTGGCAGCTAATAACTAAAATTTATGTTATGTTCCCTGGCTTTTCGTTACTGTGCCCAACATATTCACCCCAAAACAAATATCTACATAAAATATAAGCAGATGAATAAAAGAAAGGCTCATGTGTTTATTGGATTTCCTTGGAGAGATTGTTCTGTTTTGAATTCTAGGTTTAACAATGGGTTCTGTTGATACCAGGATAAGAATAGTTAGATGATATCCTTTGCTTCCTGTTGAGTTGATATTTGAAAAATTTTTTAAAAACTTGTAGTAATTTCTGTATGTGTTTTTACATTTCTCCTTACTTTAGCACAATGAACTTTTGTTTCATTTATTTGTTTGCTTATGTGTTTTACATGCAGAGTTAGTTCATTGCCATGCTTTTCAAGAAGAGCAGATTGTGCTGTGAAGGCTTGGCAGGAATAAATGCATAGTATGAAAAATCCCGTTGATCTGAAGTCAGTAAGGAGTGTTCACAGCTCTTCAACTGCTTTTTGTTCAAAGTTTAAGATGGTTTACTGTGGGGGTTATAAGAGAAATAGGCACAGTTCCAGCAATTCCTAAATTCTCTAGGTTAATTCTTTTGGAAATTGGTTCATTTCTCAAACATGGTGCATACGTTATACGACTGCTAAGAAGTTGGGAAATTTTGCAAGGATATCATTGCAATAACATTAGCATTATAAAAAAGAGTAAATATTTATAAGATGCTTAGAACAGTGCCCGACACTTATAAGCACTAAATAAGAATTTGTTAAATATATAAAATTAGAAAATAGATATAAGGAACCCATAAAAGTGAGATGTAATATAGGCTAAAGTAAAGGAAATAAGGAGGTATTTTAACATAGGGAAACTTTTTGTCCAGGAATTTATTACCTGACCAACGGTAGGGCATGATTCACAGATTCCAGGGGGGCCAGGAGAACCAGGGGAACCTGGTTGTCCTGGAATACCAGGATCACCATTTCTCCCAGGAATACCAGGAGGGCCCTAAAAATATCATAGATAAAAATTAATGAAACAGTGAAAAGTCCTAGTGTCACAGAATCATTATCAAACAGTAGCTTCTCTGCTTTATCATATGAGGAATTGATATAAGTAATACATTTTCTTGGGAATATATACCTTTTAAACCAAATCATATGAAAACTTTCACTGTCATTTATTCCATTGTCATTGACCTTTATTTTATTTTTTCAAACTGATAATGGAGATGAAGACATTATGTAGTTTGGGAAAGTTGAATCTTTGTAAGTACAATCATGGATTATTAGTTTATGTTGCATCATTATTTAAATATGTTCTATGAAAGGAAATGTATACATAATGAAAGTTCAAATATAAATAAGCTATCAGGGAAAAAAAAGCAAACCACTTAAGAAACTAATTTCATTCCACTGAAAAATGTTTACTTACTGGATCTCCTTTGGGGCCTTGAAGTATATGACCATTAGGAGGGCGAGTAGGCTAGTGAATGGAAAAGACACAGAGTAAAAAGACATAGGATCAGCTTTTCCACGAAGTGTGTTCCAATTTGCACATTTATTTCTTATCCTAAATTGTATCCAATCTCTAGTTTAAAACAGAACATACACCTTTTATTTGTAATATAACATGATTTTTTGACAATTACTTTCACTTCTTTTTAGACCTTTAAAATACAAGAACCAGTCATATATTTAAATATAAATATTGAAGATATCTACATTTTCTTTACACTCACAGCTGTTGGAGGTTGTGGGCAAACTGCACAACATTCTCCAAATGGGATCTCTGGGTTGGGGCAGTCTAATTCTTGGTCATCACATATTATGTCATCGCAGAGAACAGATCCTGAGTCACAGACGCATATTTGGCATGGTTCTGGCTTCCAGACATCTCTGTCCGCATAAGCCTGACCGAGATGGGAACATCCTCCATCAATAACTGGAAAATAAGCAAGATAGTATTATATTTTCTCATCTTTTACTGAAATTTGATTTTCATAATGCTGTCATGATTGTTTCCAATAGGCAGAGACAATTTGAAACACATAATATATTATTTTCATTGAACTAATGTGTATCTTCTTATGAACATGCTTATGCAAAAAAACCTCTACAAATTAAATTACCAAGAATATTATATTCTTCCTACATAATTTGCTAAGTAGTAAGAGATTGAAATACCAAATCTGCTTCTTAACATCACATTGGCACACCATAGTAAATTTTTCTTAAGGCAGGAAGTATTTTAATTTCATTCATAGTAAGAATTTAACAACAATGGAAATCATACTAACAAACATTTATTTATTAATTGTGTAATCAAAAACAAGCCTTTTGACTCAATTATTATTCTTTGCTTTAACAGTAGATGGGAGCATTAAACTATAAGATAATTTTGTTACCACCTCTTTAGATTTCCTAGATTTCATTAATCTCATTGAGAAATTCAGAAGAAAACTTAGCTGCTCTTGGCAACATAACACTCTTTCAGAATCCTGGGAAAGCATTAACAAAGCTCATTGTATATATTGAGTACCTCTGTCAGGTCTTTTGGGCTTTTAGGTCAACATGATATAACATAATATACTGGATATCCCATATGGATGCAAAAAGATTTCCAAATTACAAAAAGGAGGTGTTTTTTAAAAGCAAATATTTGTAAGAAATAAGTAAAAATAATAGGAAAAATATGAATCATGACCATGTATTTGAAGCTTAAAATGGTCAAAAATTTGCTTCAACCATAATTTCAGATGGTTTCAGCAGCTATTGCCAATGAATCAGCTTAGGGGTTGCCAAAATAGAACCTGGTCTCAATTCTTAAAGCATTAGTTGCGGTTGTGGTTAAGTACAACTTTAGTTCTTGAGGATTACTATGAGAGCTTGCCATCATTGATTAAATAAGTAAGAAGTTTCTAAATATCTGCAAAAATTTTTGCAAACATCGAAGGACGTACTTACTGCTGAGCATCTGTATTTTTGTAAAAAGTGAATTTTCATTTTATTTTCTAAGAGCCAAGATCTTAAATGTCTGCTGAAAGAGGCCTCCCTGGAAGAGGTAAGTAGTTAACAACCACACTTTGCTGCCTTGTCCCAAGAGGCCTTTGAGGGGGTCCTGAGATTTTTATATCTGAATACTACATACAGTCACATACATACATATCACCTTTTTAAGCTCCCTTTTCTACATCCCCTCCATATCCGAAGTAACTGATTTAAGTTTATGCTAAAATACTTTGGATTTACAGGTTTAGTTGGTTTGGTAAAAGTTCACAGAAAAGGATATTTTCAAAACCTGTGGACTCTACAGCCTCCTAAAATTGCCTCCACTCCTGTTTCCATTTATGCGTGCAGATTCAGCTTTCATGATCTTGTGCAATACCCTTGATGAATTCAAGAAGTTTAAAAATTCTTTCTTTGTGTTACAATTATCCAATGTGGTTTACAGCTAATATAGGAAAGCATGATTGTTTTATTGCAATTTCAACTAGGAAAAGTTATTCTAGCTCTTCCTTCGTGTTTGAAACAAATATATGGGAGCATTAGAAAGAAATATTGTCTAAGCTTTTAAAGGACCATTCCCCTTTACTCAGTGAGCATAAAAGCTGAATTCCAAATACTTATCTAATGCAAATGAAGTAGTCCAATTTAAATAGTGTTAAGAAAGATATGCTTAAGAGAGGTACAAACACAAGTTTTCATATTATTATGAACTGTAATGATAGAAGAGGGTCTAAGCATTAAACTCATTGTTCTCTAAACATAGCTGACATTTTAAGAAGTAAGTTCACTGTATTTCCAGAAAAGAGCTGAGAGTTTTAATGAGATGGAATCCTGTTTAATAAAATTGCATGACACACTTTCTTTGATCTTTGCATTGTCTTCCTTTTCTTAAAATGAATCATTTAAAATTTTTCTCTAAATTAACTTTATGAAATGTTCCAATAGATTAGTTTTAGCTCAATCTTTCCCCATTAATAATGTGGATTTCAGGCTTCCCTTTCCCTTGAGAATACTACTAGAATACAGAATGTTGACTATTGGTAATAACACTGTATTTGTACTTGAAATCTGCCAAGAGATTAGATTTTAAGTGTTTTCACGATATACGCAATAGTTTATACTTGGATCAAGTAGCTCATATTTTAAATATCTTCTCTTCCTATGTTCTTAAAGTGCCTTAAAATTGACGTATTTTTTCCCTTTTGTATACATCCTCCCTTGTTTATGCCCCATTGAAGTATCATCACATCACTAGAAAGTATCTTCCATTTGCTCTGAAAACTACTAAATAAATGAGCACAACTATGAACTTATTAAAATTGTAAACAAATTTATTAGAATTGGGTTAAATGCAATATTACATAATCAAAAACTGTTTAACCTCCTGCTTCCAAATTTTATTAGAAAACATGTGCATTATGTTTTTTAAAACATAAACATCTCAATATAAAAGTTAAGTTATTTTAAAGTATATATATTTTTTAAAAAAGTGATGCTGGTGTTAGTGATAAAAGAAAGTTGGAGTACTTTAAAATTAAGAATTAATGCAGTTTTATATATGCCATAAGTTATTTCACAGACATTTGAAAGAAATTTGGCATCCCTGAAGAGGTAGTTCCTGTAGAAACTTGTGGCTGAAAGTTGGACTTTTCTCTATTGCATTACCTCAGTTACTTTTTTAAAGGATGGTGAGGTTTTTGCAGTTTCCTCTAATTTCTTGTTCTGTGCATGACAAAATATGGTTGACAATATATTCTCCCGGAAGCTAAAACTCTCACACAGATATCTCATGGCCCTCAGTTTTAGTCTTATAGCCTAGTAATTACATGGGGAAACCATAGCAGTTAAGGGGAAAAAATGTTTTGTTTTCAAGAGGGATAAAATGATCTAGGGGGCCACTTGCAGCATGTAGAAATGGTGAATAGAAAATTGAATCTATAAAGAATAGTTGTCTCATAGCAACTATTGAGTTGTCTCATTCCCTTCTTTTTTGAGACATCTAAACTCAGAGCTACTTTGATTTAAAAAAGGTTAAAGGTTAAGTACTGCCCTGGTGGGTGTAGCTCAGTGGATTGAGCGCAGGCTGTGAACCAGGCATCGCAGGTTTGATTCCCAGTCAGGGCACATGCCTAGGTTGCAGGCCATGTCTCCCAGCAACTGCACATTGATGTTTCTCTCTCTCTCTCTCTCTTTCTCCCTTCCTTCCCTCTCTAAAAATGAATAAATAAAATCTTAAAAAAAAGGTTAAGTACTTTTTCAAAAATGTTAAGTAAAAAATCATAGCAACCAATGAGTTGTCTCATTCTCTTCTGAGACATCTAAACTCAGAGCTACTTTGATTAAAAAAAGGTTAAGTACTTTTTCAAAAATGTTAAGTAAAAAATCAAATAATCCCATCTTTACTGCTGGGCAAGTAATAGATTTTCCAGTTATTTCCCTTATTGTAACTGCTCAAGCTAATTCTCCCTGTTTCAATTTGTAATTAGTTTTTAACTCTACCTCTCATGTTACTTGATGTCTCTGGTTCCTGTTACCAACTACAGCCCTGAAATTTATTCATGGTCACATGAGCAATTCATTAGTCTAAATCATCTTCTTACTGGGGTTTAAATTACAAAACAAAATGAAGTTAATATATGACATAATTGACTCATAGCTTCTTTTATTTCCTAGCTCTCTGTTTTGGAACTTTGGAAAAAAATAAAGCCAAGTAACATAATCTAATATTTTTAGATATACTTAAAGCTTTCCTTTTTGTTTTCATTCTTCAGATGTTAATTGATGCTGATCTTATTGTTGTGACTGAAAAAAATGCAAATTATTTGTCAAACTTTCTTTTATGTGGTAAAATAATATTTCCTAAAAGCATACAAATTATTATTTTAGCTTGAATGACAAGTTTAATATTTTGTCTTCTTTTTTTACTGATAAATGAAGTATGTCAGTTATCATAACATGTTTTTCTGTTACTTTAGAAGGTTGAACATTCTGTAAGTGAATATATGGCATTCATATAGTTTCCAATGGAAATGTTTGACTTTTAAATGACACTAATGCTTGCAGAGCATATATTTTATTAAATGTGTTTCTGCTGCTTATATTTTTGTTGGATTATCTTTAAATATGTCAGTTAACAAAAAAAGCTTTGAAGGACAAATTTACAGACCTATATAGATGGATAATTTTAATTTTAAAATGTTTGCATGAACAAGGTAGATTCTGCTGATTCTTGTTCCCACCAAAAAAACTTAAGAAACTTTATGAATCACCAGTCCTAGATGTTTTCTCTTTTTATTTTTATAAATATATGATTTTTATATCTCCAATTAGAAATTTCCTTTTAGGTGACTACTATTTTGTCCTGCAAAAAATAAAAATAATTAGAGAATTAAAATGAAAAGCATCATATATCTAACAATCAGCAATGGTATTGCAATATATTGGATTAGTGATAAATTGTACAATTCTTAATAAAGTACATACTACTTTCTTATCATAGTTTGCGGATATCTTTAAATGTTATATTTGATAAGCAAAATCTTATCTCTTACCTCTATTATCAGCAAGTCACTAAGTGCTTTAATTTTTTCCTTACAGTAATTTTATTTTCCAGTGTTAGTAAAACATGTTAGACAGAGCTTATGCAGTTTCTCCTATGTTGTAGCCAGTGTTCTGAGTGTCTGGCCTATTTACCCACTCTTCCCAAAGGCCCTAAGATCCAAATGCTATCATAATCCTCATGTTACAGATGAAGAATCTGAGACACAGAGACATTAAGTAATTTTCCCAACGTTATACAGTAAGGGGTAGAGCTGGGATTTGAATCCCGGAAAGCTGTCTCTAAATGTGATACTCTCAGCTACTGTGTTCCATCCCTTTCTGCAGGTTCCAGGGCAGGGTAGGCTTAATGGTACCAACTTCAAAGCTTTGTCTCTATCGTTTCCAAACCCTGCGAGTTTAAATCGGAGTCTAAAAAGGGTAGTTTTTTTTAACACAGGAATACCAATTTTCCGCAGAATATCTTTCCTATCTAAGTCTCAAACCAAGAAGCTAACAGCTGGCGTTAAATTCTGTTGTTTATTTTCTCCTGACCTTATGAAAAAGAATTATATCTCCAAGGCCACCCTAATCACATCCAGACCACCACCAAGATTAACACGTGACTGGAAAACCTAGCATATATTTTACTATATACAGAAAAGTAGGATTCCAACAGCAACAACAACAAACTGATAATAATACTTCTGTATCCAATATCAAAAACATTGTTAGAATATCATGATAAGACATTGATGTTCAGAAAATACTTACTAAATAGTTCATATTAATAAACTTCTAACTTCATTAGATGCTCCCCTCCCGAGTTAGATTTTATGAACTGAAGATGCAGCTCCAAAGACAATTTCTCTCATTCTCATTAACTTGAGAAACCCAATCTATTTGCCATCCTCCACACCAAATACGACAGAGAACAAAGTCTCAGAAAAGTAAATGCTATCCTACTGAAGCAGCTATTTCTCAATGTGAGTTTTAAAACAGCAATTTGAATTTTTAAGTTTCTGCATCTTTTATCTTTGATTTTTACATCTCTTGAGCATTTTAATTTTGCCCTCTTGTTTGAACTTTTCCTTTTGTTCATGAAGATTACATTTTAAATGGCAGTTCTTGACCTCAGTTGTGGAAAGTACAAGGGATTTGTTAGTTAATCTGAAAGGAATCCACTTCTGCTGTGTTTTCATTAAGCACAGACAGACATTCTAGTGGTTAATGTAACTCCCCAAACTGCAGTTAACAAATGATTTGTGTAAGAATAGCTATCTCATTTTTTCCGTTGTCATCTTGACATGAAACAGGCAAAGTTTCCCTTTTCAAAACTCTGGACTTTTTTTTTTACATTATACCTCTCCCTCTACCCCCCACATTTTGAATTTGGAAAACCATGGGACTGAACTTTTTCCAGGGAAAACTGTTTTACAAGAAACAGTCCACTGAGACGTTTCCAAAAAGTTACTGTAGACCTGAAAACTTTACAAATGTTCTTCATGTCCAGTAAAGGCAATAACATCTTTCATGTTTAAACTATAACTCTTAAGCAATCCACTTTAATCACTTCAAGACGATGATATCTTTTGATGTTGCAGAATGAAAGGACTGGGCTACAAAACCTTTGGAACTCTGTACCAAAGAGGAATCATCATCCACAATGAAAACCATCGGGTTTCAGTAGATGGCACTCTTCTCTCTGCATGACAATTCCAGGCCTGGCATGCAGCTCTGTAGGTGTGGAACAGGGGCTATTCTGAGGAGCTTTCTAAAGTCTCAGCTTTACTGAAAAAAAAAAAAGAGCCAATGGTTCTAGATTTTTAAAAATAAAACTGTAGATAAGATATTGATCCAAGAATCTTCACTAGTTAAAAGGCACATAATTACACTCGTCTTTCCCAGAATCTTTCCAATGGATGTGCTGGCTCTTACAATATTGAGAAGTTTAATTCCAGAATTTAATCAGAGTATCTATTTACCTACAGGTCTTTAGATCATCTGATACTGAATACTCTGGAGGTGATAAGGAAATGCAAGTCATCATAAATGAAAAACACAATATTTTGTATTAATACTTATTTACTTAGAATTTATATTACAGAACTGAATATTTACTGGTTAGGTTATAAGCAAGCCTCTTGTTTAAAAAATAGATTTACCAATTCAAAGTGGAGTGCTTAACTACAGAAAAATCTACCTTTTTTTTGTTATCTTTAGAAATGCATTAGCTCACGCATTTTCTAGGAACGCTACTTGATCTGTTACAAGGTCTCTTTTTCTTCCTACAGGTTAGAAGATTCTATTCTATAAGATTCTTATAACCTATAGTAAGAAACTGATTCTCTGAGTCCATTTACAGGTTTATAATTATAAACAATTGAAGGCCCACAGTCCATTTTCACAGTGGGATTATAAGAATGTCAAAATATAAACTCAAAAGTTAGAACATTTTAAATTAAAATACAGTTTATCTCCCTGCCCTAATGAAGAATTATTATTTAGTAACATCTTTCCATTTATCTATCTAATAAGTGATACTCAAATACTTATAACAAATCAGGACTAGATTCAAAATTTGAAAATATTTTTTAAAAAGTCATTATATACTATATATGGAACAGTTATATGTGGAATTTTGAAAATGGCCATAATAGCAAACTCATTTCCCAATAGTCTTTAAATATTGTTACTATTGTGTGTAAGTATATGTATTTGTCAATATGTTATCAGTAACACACTTATATTCTTAGGAAAGTAGTATTTAGTATTTAAAATTCATACATGTAAAATTTTTAAATCTCATTATAAAATAAGGAATCCAACTGTGTGTAACATTTATGTTGACATTGGTTATGCAACTCTGCCTGTCAGCCACTAGGTGGTGACTCTTTGTGCTTAAAATTTGGCGTGTTTATAAACTACAGGAAATATAAAACAGACCACATTTCTCCATTGGTGGGATGAAATATACGAATTAAATAGAACTTTCACAAATTTGTAAAAATATTACAATTCTTTGTGAGGCCATGTTTTATGCTCCAGGAAATTCATGTCAGTAGACTAGAAGTAAGCGTTCCTCAGGGCTGTGCTGTTTCTTTCTGAGATTCTCAGGGCATACAGAAGAAACCCACACCCCAGAACTAGATACGACTGTTCTTTGCATGCTGTGTATTCAGCTACCTCCTGGAACCTTCCCAAAGCTAATCCACCAGCTGAATTTTCTTGTAAAACCTATAAGGAATATAAGATGCCTTATCTTAAAATACCTAAGCTTTTTTTTCATGACAAACAAAAACAATAAGCTGAACAAAATCTCTTTAAACTTCTTTTGAACTTAAAAGCATACAAGTGTGTCAGCAAAATTTTATAGTTGTTATTTTCTGCAGCTAAAGAGAAAAGGGAAAATAAAAAATCATGTGATGTAAACACATGTATCAAACACAGGTATCAAACATTTTTTGCTCCCTGAGTTTGGATTTAGAAGAAAAATAGCCATAGTGCTTATAAAAGTTGTAACTACTAGGCAATTACAAATATTTTGTCTACTCTTTGAACTTAACACCAAAGGTTTGTACACTTTCCAATAAATGGGAACTCTATGATTTTTTTTTTTTTTCAGAAAATCTTAAGAGCTTGGAAAAGATAAAAGTCTTTATTGAGATGGCGATGTGGTAATAGTCACTTGGTAATCTAGCCAAGCACTGGGAGTTGTCGCATCTTCTGGGAGAGACAGAATGAGGAAGAAAAGAGTAATAAGAGAAGATGGAGGGCTGGGGATTCTAGGAAAGAAAGGAGGAGGAGGCCAGAGGAGAGAAGAAAAGAGATGGAGGCATAGGGAGGACACGTGATGATGAGGGAGTGGGTGATAGAGAGAGGGAAAAGGGAGGGGGAGAGTTGAGGAGAGACAGGCTTGCCTAGGAAGTGGGTGGGGTGATGAGTGAAAGAATTAAAAGAGGGAGGAAGTGCAAAGGAGCCAAAAGAGGTGGAGAGTTAAGTAGGAGGGGGAAGGAAGGGAGAAGAGAAATAAGGGAGTTGAGAGAATGAAAGGAGCAAGAAATAATGGGTGTTTCTTTTCTTTTGTGACCATAGACACAAAATGGGTGTTTCCCCCTATCTACATATATGACCTGTGAGGACGTCAAAAATATTTGATATTAAACAAAGAAAACCATTTTCAGATACCATGTTTGCAAAAACTATAGGTTTAAATGTAGGCATTTTTGATTATGTGCAAATAGAAATTGATATGTAAAGCGTTCCCCTAGCACCCTCAAATATGACATTTAAGTATTTACTTCTATTTAAGTTTGTACTCCAATATGCCCAGTATTTTTATGACTAAGGGAAACATATGAATTAAAAGGAATATTTTCGATAATCAAATAATGAGACAAATGTGGTTTTGGGGAAATTGGAGCATAAAAATCATTGTACTTATTAGAAAATACAATAAATTAATCTTTTTGAAGTCAAACAGTATTAGTGTCTTTACTTTGTTTTCAGAAGTTAAACATTTCTGTGGCAGATATGATGTAAAATATTCTCTTTATTAATGCGAATGTAGATAAAAATGTAGGACTTATGTAAAACACTAGATTTTTAACAACAAACTATTAGAAAATAGGTATTTATCAACTATGTAAGTGCTTGAAACAGAATAAAGATAGGAACCATGAAAGATTTTGAGCAGTTTGAACTCATTTAAAGCTTTGAGATATTATTATCTTGTTGCCATTTTACAGAAATCTCTTCAGTAATTCTAATAATGTGTAGTATTTTCTTTTAGACCATTCTTAATGCATGCTATTTTTTAAATGCATTATCTTATTTAAAAAAACAATGCTCAATATTCTGTCCTTACAAAGAGCCCAGCATACAAAGGAAAGCATAAACGTATTGCAGGAGACCAATAACTTCCAGACTGCCTAGGGAAGCATTCCAAGACATTAACAATACAAGAGGGGAACTTTTTAAGGCCATTTAAAGAGTTTCTAGTGCCATTAACATGACAAAAAAATTAGTACAAAAACATCTTTATCTTAAACAACCAGCGAACTTTTAAATACAAAAATGACAATATATTTTCTGAGTAAATGTAATAAGAAAGTACTATCATAGTCAGTTCTATGCTTCACAATTGGGAACTTACAGAGGAAATGATCATTTAGGAGACTAATTTCTCCTTGATAACTTTTTTGCAAGCAGAAGTAAAGAAAGCAGCCCATAAAGTTTTTTTTTGCAATCGGTATCTACTCACCTTCCACGAGCTGTTGTGCCAAAATAACAGTGGAATGAAGCAGAGTGAGAAGTAACCAGGTCCCCTTTTGCACAAAGCTCATCATGTCTAAATATCAGACATGAGACTCTTTGTGCAAAAAGGAGAAAAGAAAAGCAGTTCAAAGTAGCACCATCAGTTGTTCCCTGCCCTTCAGCACCGGGCCCGTCATAAAAGTCAGCCACTGAGATTCCTTTGCTTTGGCCTTAAATAGGAAAAAGTTTGGCTTCCCTCACTTTCCAGCCCCTTTCTGAAATATGAGAGCAGCACCCATCCCCTTAGCAGAAAGAGAAATGATTAATATGTCTTTTTCCCTTATAGAAGACACAAGCCCCAGAGAAAAACAGCACATCTGGAGCTTGTGTGCATCTGTTTACATATAAGTTTGTTACATATATGTTTATGTAACTTAAGAATATATATCAAAATGCTGTGCCTTGCATTTTAATAAAATAATTAAATGTATGCTTTTTTATATTTTCCCTTGTAACATTACCTGCATAATTTTGTGAAAATGCTTGGTGGCCTTTGCTTTCACATAGCTAATTTGCAAACCTTATCTTCTTAGGAGTTTTTTATATGTGTGTGTGTGAGAATATGTATATATATATGGATTTTGCCAGATTCCACTCTAACTCAATGTAAAGAGGAAAATGTAAAGATTAATGGAAAGAAAAACCTGTTGTTCATTTTATTCACCCACCTACCCTGGGGACTGGAAGTTTAATTTCAGACAAATGTCAAAAGATAAGTATCTGAGCTATGTTTGAATGGCATTTGAAGAGTCAAATACTTATCTATTGCAGTTTCTATTTCTCACACATTTCTTTAGCCAGCCAAAGGGTGATTTCTTGTGAGAGATCAAATTTTTATGCTGCTTGTGAAAGCCAGAACAGAATTTTCTAGAGAAAAAGTTAGCTTTTATATGTCTTGATTTTTTTTTAGAAACAGGAAAAGAAAGAGATTATCAAATGAAATATCAAGAGAAGTTGTCACTTCATCTGAATTCATATAAAGATAAATATTTCCAAATTTAGACTTTCATATGTATGAAGTTCTGGTCATAGTAACACAGATTTTCAATGTATTTCTGGATCTAAGGAGTAATTCTGGGACATATTTGAAAAAGGGGCCTATGCCATTTGTAGTTTTTTAATAAATCTTTGCAAGAAAGTTATGCTATCCAAAATATCAAAATATTTCTAGTAATCAATATATTTCTAATAAGCAAGATATTTCTTGACACCCTCATCATCAGTCCATTATTCCTTCTTTCTTCTCCATATTCTGCATAGGCTTTTCCACTCCAGTCAAGGTCACCTTCATTTATTTTTTTCCATGTTAACTTTAACCAGGCCCACAACCATGCACGTATGTGCACATAACATGCTCCCTGCATCACACCAACATACTGAAGTCACTTCTTTAAGACTCAGCTCAAAGCTTTTTTACTTTAAATGTATTTTCATCTTTGTCTTTCTCCCGATTCATGTTACTTAATCTTTCCTCAATTCATATGTTTATGTATAGTCCCAGGTAAGCCTCTATTCTACAAGCATGGACAGTGGAACACTGGCTTCCCTACAGGCCCAGTTACAAAAAGCACAAAGCACAGTGCAGATGATATCATGATGACAGAAAAAGAGAACTGCTTGGACCAATCATTCTGCATCTGCTGATTTTAGATTGGAGAGTCACTACTTGAGGGGGAAAAATTAACTATTGAATGGTCATGAAAATAGGCTTTTCTTCTGGATCATACTGAAGATATTGAGGGAAAAGACTGTTATATCTTCCTATCTTCCAATCATCTTCATTTTAACCTTAAAAAATTTCCTTGTGTTCAAACCAATTTGGAAACATGATTTATTTTTCTCCTGGTGTGTTTGACACTTGCATAAAAATTCATATATGTATATTCATTACCTTATTGTTTTAGGTGGCCAATAAAGTTGAAATTTATTGAATTTCTTTATTAGAATTATTTTCTACTGTGAAAAATATTTTTAAAATAATGCTTTTTATGCTTTATTTCAGACATTGTGTGTATAATTTCTATTCTATTTTTGTTTTTAGCTATTCAAATAAAACTTTTGTACTTTTACTCTAAGAAAAATTCATGACTGATATCTTCATTTAAGCAAAGTTAGATGATATTTTGCACATAACAGTGTTGTTGATTTCTTAAGGCATCTGTAGGAGATCCACAGATAAGAAATCTCACACTCCAGATTTTCTGATTTAACATTCTTCTATACCTCAAGCATATCTGGAGGTCCTGCACCAGGATCCTTTGCATCCTATGTCCCAGATCCTCATCTCTTTCCTCATGTCAGTGTGTTTTCTAATTCAGTGTCGAGATGGGTGTGTGTCTGAGCTGACACAGTGGTGAATCTAGACACATTTCTTTCTATACATCCCTAGCTTTACTGACATTAACCAGCTGACACAAACATTCCATTTTGCTCTCTGGATTACATTTCAAGTTTTAACACAATTCTAGACACCTGCACCAGCTAAAGCTCTGATTAATCAGGCTCTCCTCTAACAAAGAAAGTGACTGGAGAGATGAGGCAAAGCAAGGGTGTGGTGAATTATCAACCAAAAATTCAAATCTTTTCCAGTTCAGTAAAAAACGGAGCTTGGGAGAAATGCATAAGTACAGCTGTGATGAACTCACTAGGCCAGAGAATGTCAGCAGTGCTCTCTAATAGCAATAGAAAATCAATCACCTTCATCACGGAAAACACATGGAAGAAAATTCCCCCTCTCTCTCTCTTTCTCTCTCTCTCTCTCTCTCTCTCTCTCTCTCATCGTATTGCTTCATGTCTGGTTTTCTTTCTTTAGCCAAGGAGATGCATTATTATTATATGCTTTTAAATAACTGTAAGCCCCTTTAAAATGCATTTATGATAAGATACACTTAAAAATAAACTAAACCCAGAGGAGAATAGTGACCTAAATTAGGATAACTTACAAAAATTTTATAAAATAGAATGCAGATTTTCTTCACTATTTCTAGAGAAGTGGATCAATTCACTTAGTTTACATTAGTAAAATCACATTCGGAGAATTGTGTTCCCTGTGAAAGAATTTGAACAAATACCAACATGTGTGTTAGTAGAGCCAGAAATACAGCTGTAAGAGGTCATGTAGTAGTTGAAGGACTTAGACATATCTAACCATAGATACCTAAGATTGAGGCGATGACGTTGGTAGTGGGATGTGATAGGCAAATGTTTGAGTGAAAAATGTCTTTTTCAAAACCTTTCTTTAATTTCCTCTTAGTTCCCAAGTAGAGTTAACTAACTGCCCCCTGTTACTATAAAACTATATTGATAACCGCTTCCCTTGAGCTTAGAAATTCTACTTTGGGCAAGACTCAAATTTCCTTGACATTTAGTAAAATAAAGCATGCTACAATGTAATCATTTTGGAAACATGAAATATCTCTTTTACTATATATACATATATATTTTATGTTTTAAATAGTTTGTTGTTGAGCCTGAAGCTTTGCATTTCTTTCCTGGTATTGTTCAGCTAAAAATTACCCGAAGATTAAACAGAAAGTTCAAAGAGGTTGTAGGACTCTCAAAATTACTCATTGGTATTGAAACTAAAGAGCACACTTTCCAAAATTTTTTCACCATGTTTTTCACTTAGATTAGTCACTGATTGCTGTAACAATATTTTTATACAATTTAGGAATTGTGTGAATACAAATTGACACTTAATCTTGTATTCTTTTCTAATAGAGGATTGTGAAAAATAGAGAGAAGAGCAAGGGTGAAGTTATAGAGTTAATGGCCAATTTTAAAAAACACTATTCATCTGATCTTTGCCTTATCATTAATTTTTAAGTAATTTCCAGGACTGCTGAAATTAAAAAAAAATTGAGCCAATACTCATTAACTTATACTGACCGATGAAGTCCATTCTTAGGGGAAGCAAGAGAATTTACGTGTGTTTGTGTGTGTTTATTTGTGTGTCTCTATGCATATTTCTATAGATATATAAATATATATTATATGTAATATACATATAGACTTTTAATGGTTGACAAAATTTGAGCCAGTAAAATTTTCTACAAATTGCCTTAATGTACATGTTTGAATTGTAAAAGTTTCTGATGTATTATAATTATGTCCTCCTGAATGAAGTCTTTATGTACTTATTTTTCAATGATAATGCTTTTCCATCATAATTATTATTGTAATCATATTTGAAAATTCATAGAAAGTTGGAATTCATCTCATTACCTATCATACTGACTTATCCAAGAACAGGGTAATTAGTTTATAAATTTTACCACAAAGGTGACCCAGAGGCTGGCATACATTGTTTAGGAGTTTAGAGTTGCTTGTTGGGTCTTTGGTTAACTTAATCATTCTCAGGATTGAAGCTCCACTCTGCACATCCCACTAGACTCTCCTTCAAATATAATTTGTCATCTGAGTCATACTTAGGAATTTTCAGCAGTATCCAACACAGCTGCAATAGCTTTTCAAATGTAGCCAATTCCGTCTGCAGATAAAAAGAAGGCCCAAATCGCAATCTTCTGATAGGAGCGTGAGATAAGCCAAAGCCAGACTTACTGGATTTGCATGCTTCAAATGGAGGCTGGTTTTACTTCCTATTGATATTTTTAATATTCATATACTCAATGGGGGTCCGGAACTATTTTAGTACGAGTAATTCTTAAGGACACAGAGGTTTAGAGCCCCTCTCCCCACAAATAAATGAAAGTAAATGCGACTTTTCCATGTTTTACTTATCATGACTATTAATCTATACGACTAACTCTTCAGATCAGCATTATGCTCATAGAAAAAATATTCTGCTGAATTGTCTGAAGATTTTATGTTTGTCTAGATGCTAAATCACATTTAAAGTATCTCTATATCTATGTACCCTGTTGGTCTATGGAATCATACCAACATTAGATTTGGGGTAGAAGGAGGCTATGGCAAATAGGTTCCTTCTGTTTCCAGGGATCTAAGTGTTGCCCTCTGGAGTCTTAGTTTTCAAGCAGCAATGCCCATTTAGCAACTTTTATTTATATTTTTATTTATTTGTTTATATTATTCCTTCTTATATGCCATTTCTATTTTTTATACCAACCTCCTTTTTAAAATCATACACAGTAGCAAGCATAGTCTCTTGTACATAATAGGTATTAATAAATGTGGAAAAATGAGTGGATTGAAATGGAGTATTTAAAATATTAGGTGTTCTCTTCCTGCCATCTTGGGGCCTGTGGAAACCTGCTGGAAACAGGACTTCTCAAATGGCAGACATGTCTGGAGGGCTGTGGTCCAAAGTCATTTTTACTGGCTTAAGTAGCATCTTTAAAACAGAAGGAACACACAGTTCTTCTTAAACTCGAATATGCTTATGCTTGAGATAAAACTGAATTCTACTTGTAAAGGAATGTGTTCATGTGTACACAGCAAAGAACAACAGAGTGACTTCTGGTGGCAAACCGAATAAAACCAGAGTAATTTAAGGAAAGGTAACAGACTTGTGCCCATGGTAACGGAGGCATGGTTTGTGCCAAATTCTGAATCAATCTTCCTGCTAAGGCCTTTGGACACAGAATCCATGTGATTATGTACCCTTCACAGATTTCAACTTATTGAAAAGCAAATAAATAAAATTGTGGGGGGAAATTAGGTGTTTAATAATATAGGCATTTCTTAAAATTTACAAGACCCAGACCAGGAATCTGCCTCTACCCTTCACCATTTTACAGATGTTAGCTACATTTCATGAAGTGATTAAGTCTGACTAATGAAAACAAACCATTCCAAGTAGGAAATTTCCACATAGAAATTATGCCATCTTAACTATTCAAATGTTCATCTTTGAGTGATGTTGAATAGATTACTATTACTTTATTTGTATTCTCCCATGTCCAGCCATCCTCTCTGTTTTTTATCCTCACCCCAACAAAATACTCTTTTAAGCAATTTCTGATATGCAATTCATCCTGTTTTAGGCACTACCTGTTTAATAAATTGAGTGGCTCTCTTTTTCCAATACCTAACATATTTATTTGTTTCCATGCCTTTGCTTATGCTGACTCTCTATCTGAAACTATCTTTGCTCACCTCTACATGCTCAAATCCTACATGATTTTCAACACTCAGCCCAAAGATCACCTAATATAGGAAATCTGTTGGATCCTTCCCTTTGAGATCATTCTCTTCCCCTTTTAATCTCCTTTACCTTTCTTATGCCTCTTAGTTTCTTTTCACTTACAGCTTTTTATCCTCTTTACTAGACTGGAAGCTAGTTGAAGGCAACATTTAAGTTCATTCTTCATTTTATACCCGGTAGTTTCTATTACATGGCCTTGCATACAATAGACAATTTGTAAATATCAAATGACATGTGATTTAAAATATGAAACACTTAATCCAGCAAAATATGAAAAAGTAATCTATTTCTTTTGTATCCTTTAAACTTGTGTAATTTTCAGTAAGTTAATTACTTCCAGTGTTTCCATCATTCTGAAAGAAGGGAGGTCACTCTCTCCAGCATAGGAAGTCTTTGGATTTATGATGGATTTTTAAAACTTCCAGATGTTATGAATTTATTTCTAAAATAGAAAAAATAAACAATAAAACTGGTTAGCAAACAAACTGAAAGCAGTCAAACTCTGTGTTTACCACAAGTATCACAAATAAAGGATTACACACAAAAAATTATAAAATGGAAAGAAACAGGTATTTTACCAAGGATTATAAGAGAAATAACAGAAAAATCAAAGTTAATTTCAAAATAAGTATAAATAACTGAAATCAAAATGCATCACAATTTTAGTCTGTTTTATTTAAGAGGTAAAAATAAAGTGGCAAGTAAAGGAGAATCATGAGAACAAAATGCTTCCAAGAGAAGTTCTCGCCCTTTGTGTTCAAACTTACTTGATTCCATTTCTTTGCAGTTGGACTTTTAAAAGGGAAAAAATATAGTGTCAAATCAAAATACTGAAATTTCCCTTCCCTTCCACAAATATAAATACCACATACGTAATGTAAGACAAATGTTTAAAGCTTTGTTTTGCATTGCTTGATTTTTTTTGTTTAAATTCCCTGGACATTTGTGGAAACTTCTGTCTGTTTAGTAAAGTGTGTCAAGGCATACATAGAAGTCAAGATACACTGACAGACCTCCTGCATATAAAAATTGGGATCCTTTTTTCTTTTTTTTTTTTGCTTGTTAGGGGCAAGGTTAACTGCAAAGTGAGTAGCCACACTGACCTAGATTCAGCATCATTGTTGTTTCACTCTTGATTGCTGCCTGGGGTGAGCTGAAACAGTCACTCCTAAAATTTCAGTTAGGGTGTGACTGACAGTGGGAGGCCAACAGCTGAATGTTAGTGGTCGGAGGCAGCACTAATAGACTGGGTAGGATAGTGTGAGAATCCCCTGACCTCCCCTGTTTTCCGGCAATTACTTTTATGATGGAGAAGGGCAGAAAAAAGAAAGAAACGTGTTTGCTAGTAATTAGTTACTAGCTATGATGACTAATTAAGAGGAAATTCATAGCT
This sequence comes from Tonatia bakeri, assembly GCA_004024845.1. Classification (NCBI taxonomy): domain Eukaryota; kingdom Metazoa; phylum Chordata; class Mammalia; order Chiroptera; family Phyllostomidae; genus Tonatia; species Tonatia bakeri. The sequence goes on from PVIA01000554.1 coordinate 220,789, forward strand.
GAAATAAGGCTCTTGGATTATTTTAAAATATCAAAATTACTATTTCTTATTTAAAATAGAATTAAAAACTGATGGATTCTGAAATCATATTGATTTAGTAGGAGGAAAAGAGAGGGGATACATCTTGGGAGAGTTCACTGAAATTAATCTCAAGCTGAAGAAGGAAATTTTAAATCCACACTTTTTGTTATAGCCAACACCAGGGCAGAATATGGCCAGACAGTCAATTGGGACAGCATGACACACCATTGGAAAAAATGATGTGGAGTTGAGTGCAAAGTTACAAGAAAAGTAAAATCATTGCTGAAGCCACGTTAGCAGACCCTGCTCATAATTATATCGGATTCTCTAGACACTTCTTTTGGAAGATTCCCCAAAACAAAGCAGAGAAATTACATAAATGGTTTTCCAGTCCAACCTTTCTGATTTAGTATGTCGTAAGTTGCTTGCAGTATTTCTCCAAGTAGGGGATCCAGGAAAATTTCTAGGGTTTGTAGATTTTGGAATTTCACCAAATTTTTAATGATTGCAACCATACTTGTTAGCAAAATCCTTCCTAGCTGTTAATAAAATGGAAGCTTGACAAGTGAACTAGAGGAGACAAGTGATTTGAAGGAGGCAAGTGAAGGAGAGGAAACAATAGCAGTAGTGATGGCCAATCGACACCTTCAGTGCCCTGTGTGCCCATCATGGTGTTGGCTTTCTTGTTGTTTTCCCCAGCACTGTATTGTTGTAAATTTTCTCCCCTTTGCCTAAAAAAGATAAAGAAACTACTTCTCATTTCTTCTTCTCAACAGCTTAGAATTTGGGGTAATGGGCTTTAAGAAGTTGGGACAAGAGGAAATCTTAATTCACAGGATATTAAAATACTTAAAAGGAGTGCCTAAGTATGGGTGATATCAAATGGCCACATTCCAAAGAAGCCTACTTTATTTTCTGGCAGCTACTATTCATTATAATAATTTACTTCATTACTCAAAATTATCACTCTCTAGTACCTGCAAGATTGTAAAACCCACGGGGAGAGGGTTGTGCTTATTGCAGCCTTTGTTTCTCCAGTACCTGGGGTGTAAGTCCCGATGAGCAGGCACTCAGTAAGGACCTATTTGGTGATGAGATGTTGAGAATCTAGTCCAATACCAATGAGTCTAAGCTTTCTGGTGATTTGATTATTTTTCCAGTCTAATCTATACAATCAAATTAAATTAAAAGCCTCTGAATTCTCAACTTTGGTAATGGTTTTATAAGAAAATTGTAGCCTTAGAATAAAAGTATCCACGTGGAAAGTCCTAAAACATTTTTCTTAGTTCCTTATATTTTTTAAATCTCAAAATAAAGTCCCTGCCAAGTGAAAGAAATACAAGCAAATTTAAATAATATGCCAGAGGCAAGTTTATTAACATTTTCCCAAAGCATATCTTGTTGGAATTGTTTATTTTGGATCACTATGCAAGAGATAATTTTTAAAAGTTTATAAGAAAACAAAACTGGCCTTTAAATGTTAGTTTGCATAGATAAAGGCAAGGAATTGGGTTGACTAAGAAAGAGAAGCAGAATTTCCCCCAATTAAAATATTCTCAGAATATGCCATTTGAGCACTCAGCCCCAAAGAGTGTTAGGCAGAAAACCTCAGTCATCCCAAAGTAAAATCTGAACAATATTAAATATCTAATACCTGATGGAGTTCTTGGCACATAAGGTGGTCAGTAAATATCTGTTTAGTGAATGAATTATGAAGTAGGTTTACATGTTTTGGTTGTATTAGTAGGAAGAAGGCTATTGCCATAGAAAAATAATTGTAGATGATTGTCCATAATTAGTACAATAAACAAAGCCTATCAATAATATAGTAATAATAACAATAATAGCAATTCTTATGTAGTACTTCTATGTGCTAGTTCTAGTCTAAGCTTTATAAATACAATAATTATGCGTACATTTAATATAATATATAAAATAAATACATAAAAATACAGTACATACACTTCATGTAATACTCACTACACCCCTATGAGCATGTATTATTTTATACCTGTTTTACTAATGAGTAAAATTACTTTAAAAAATCCCCTGGCAAAGCAAAGATTCAAATCCAGAAAGTTTCTGAAATCCATTTTTTTAATCCCCATGCATGATGTTGAATAAAGTTGCCCTAAATGCTTTAAAACAGATAAGAACTTTATATTCAAATGAGTCTTTTCTTCTTCAATGAAAAAATTGGAGTTAGTATTTTTAGCTCAGTTTTTTTCTCAATTACATATTTGTTCAAAGAGTATTATTTTTAATGTTTCCATTGGAAGACTCATTGAAGGTAGGTTTAAAATTTTTAAACTACTAAAAACAATTTATTACCATGTTTGGTGAATAAATAGAATTAAACAAGCTCAACATTGCATAAATACAACCCAAAATATAAATATAAGATAATGATTCTAATTTTCTTGTAATCTCTTATTTAAAGACAATTCTGTAAATGGATCTAAATGTGTTTTTTGAAAATGCAAGGATATAACAAAAGATGCTTTTATCTGTTGTGTTAGTAAAAAGAAAAGAATGGAAAAGGAAAACCTCAGTACTCTATAGAATTTAAAAATCAGTGGAAGGGGTCTTTAAATCTATTGTCTTGAATTAAGAATGTAAGTCCCATTGGAAGACCCAGGTCTATGTGAGTAGAAACTCACTTTTATAAATTATATTTTTAATCCTATTTTTGTTTTTCTCAGAATCTGTTAGGTCAATCCAAGTTTTACTGTAGTCAGTATTAAGCAAGGATTAGCCAAGCAACCAGAAAGTGAAAAATTAGGCTGTCCCTCCCTTGGGGAACCTGTCCATGTTATAAACTGTACAAAATGATCCCATCCTGACAGTGCAGAAGTGAACACAGTTTCCAACAAAACTTACATATGTGGCAGGGAGCTGTCCCAAAATGACATACTTAGACAAATATTTCCAAAAGGATCATAGGCTTTTCTTTACAACATTATTCCCTAGATTTTCCAACATTTCTCAGCTTGGCTTGATATTAATCATTTTCTCTTTTTACCACTTTTTTTTCAAAAGAGAGCTTGATTAATTTTCAAGTTGAAAGAAAAATTTTTCCTCAAACAACATTTTTATTTTCATGTACATTCTTAGTCAGTGTCAAAAACAATCAAAGAACATGAAAAACAGTTGGATTGGGAGACATCGTGGATTATTAACAGTTAAATTTAAGCAGCTAACCCAATTCTAATTGTTATTTAATTTAAATTTTTTACTTTAATTATTTGATGAAAGTACTCATTTGTTCTCACTTTATAGATTTTGATTTTCAAGGACAGTATACACTTTCTACAATTTTTTGGCTCCAAATTACTTTCCAACAATTCATATAAGTGTCTTTAGGTGAATAATGATATCTAATTGATAGTTAAAATAGCTTTCATTCAATTAATTTATTATGCTACTCAAATACTTACTGTGTACAAAGTAAGGTATAAACCAAAAAGGATTGTACAACCCCTTGCTCTAAAAAGGATATAATTTATTTAATATGGAACCACTCATTTGGCCACTGGGCATACATTTATTTATGAAATGATAAAGTTTAACATAATCTGATTATAACTTATTTTAGTTAGAACACTCAATAATTTTTCTAACAAATCATATAGTAAGCCTTTTTTCCCCCAGTTAAAATTTCAAGTGTGTTCTCAATTTTGTTTATCCCTTCTGTGATATGTTTTGTATATATTGACATGTTTCTGTTTTCCAAACATGGGGCTTACCAAAAAGTTTGTTTATTTTTTTCCATACAATGGCTCTAATAGTGCTTAGGTCTCTTTAACTTCATTCTAAATAATTTTGTTAGATTGTGTTGTGACAACTGTTGTTATCAGTGTGCATTTTTAAAAAAAGTTATCAAAAATGGTGAATTTCTGTACATCAATTTTAATATTGAAAATGGAAGAAGATCCACAATATTTTCAGCATACTAAAGTTTATTATTAAAAGAAAGGTAAAAATGCAACTGAAATGCAAAAATAAAAGACTTGTGCAGCGTATGAAAGAGTTGCCATGACTGATCAAAAGTGTCTAAAGTGTCAAAAGTGGTTTGTGAATTTCCTTGGTACTGTTGTCATTTTGGTCAAATAATGTTTTTCTGTAGGGGTGTCATGCATTGGAAGATGTTTAGCAGCAGCCCTGATCTCTACCCACTAGAAACCAATAGCGGGAGATAACTGACGTATTCACAATATCCAAATCAATAAAGTTATTGCTGAAAATGAAAAGTGTTTATTTTAAGGAAAAGACTAAATGGATATTTTGGCCACCCCACGAGCTCCCACAGAAATACACGCGTCTGTTCTCTAGATGTAACAGAATATTGTCCTTGTTCCTGGTGCACATTATTATAAAACACAGGTAAAGAGAACCAAACTTTTTTTAAATTGCACATGAAGTGTTTTCTCAAATGTTATTTTCTCTCTGGAGCTGATATATGGGTATTTTTCTCTTAAAAATTTTTATACTTAAAATAGAAGGTTAAACATTCTCAAGATTAATTCTTTATTGTTGTTATTTATTTCATTTTTGTTTTCAGTTGGAGTGGCCTGATTAATTGATATGTCTTTTTTTTTTTAAGATTTTATTTATTTATTTTTTTAGAGAGGGAAGGGAGGGAGAACGAGAGAGAGAGAAACATCAATGTGTGGTTGCTGGGGGACATGGCCTGCAACCTAGGCATGTGCCCTGACTGGGAATTGAACCTGCGATGCCTGGTTCGCAGCCCGCGCTCAATCCACTGAGCTACACCAGCCAGGGCGATATTTCTTAATTTTGAATGCAATGCTTCAGGTTAAGGTCATATGCTTACAAATTCTCATGAATGGTAGCTTACATCTATTTTTTTTTATTGTGTACAGATTAGCCAATTAAACCTAGAAAAATAGGAAAAACGTTTACCTTCTCAACAATTATAATGTTTCTTATGACAAAAGATCAAAGAAATTCACATAGAAAGATATAGGGTTTTTAAAATTAGTTATAAACTCTATAATAAATGATTAGAACTATTAATATTCATGATCCAGAGGTGGGATGGTTAGCTCATTAGTGACTGCCTTGTTGAGTTATGACAGACATATTTTTCATCTGCCTGTCATATTGTTTTATTTTTTAGCAGAAGCAATTGAGTCTGATTCATATTGTCCTATACAAGGCCCAAGATTTTGCATGCATGCATGCATTCTTCTAACATTTTAAATGAAATGCTGCACTCTGACTTAGGAAAATGCTGACAATAATGCAATCCTTATTTATATAGAGAAGAGTGAATATGTTAAAAAACAAAAGGACATAAATCTAAAAATTACTACTTTACAATTGGACAGTTCTGCGTGCCTGGGACTAATTGAAGATGCTCAGCATGCTTACACTGCAAAGTTCATGTTAGTCAATTTTGGCAGAGTCTCTTATATTATCCTTTGCTGAATAAATGGAAATATATTGGTAGGATAATATTAAAACAGGAAGTGTGAAGTCAGGTTGACTAATATTCAATGACTAGCAGAGCAGAAATTCTTATCTAACTTGTAGGTGAAACAAAGCTAGATATTGCATGATAGCATTAGGATTAAAGTAAAAATTTCAGAATATAGTGATAGTGGGCTGCATAATAGTGTTGTGCAAAAAGATAAGGGTAAAAGTACCTGTGCAAACCTGCATAAGAATATGAAGAGGAGAAATATAGCTTCATAGTAGTAGTTGATGGAGGAAAGAAAATAATGGTTGGTAGGTTTCAACTGATTCTAGCAAGCAAGTATGGCAGCTGAATTGGCCCATGACCTCATTCATGAATTAAACATATATTTATTCAGTGTCTATTGTGTACTAAGCATTTTGCTAGGCACAGAGTTTCTGATGAAGCAGACCCATTGATATTTTTAATCAGTCCACAGTCTGGTCTGCAGGACTGACATGAAGCGTGTTCAACTCTAAGTGATAAATTCTAAGATAAAGGTGGTACCAAAATACGTGAACTATATATGATCAGTCTATAGGGGTCTACATAGGTTTTCCAAGGCAGTGATGTAAAAATAATACCTATTATATTATCCGCCAGTCTCCCACAGAGAGGTTCATCCTGTTACATCTAGATCCCAAATGTGTTCTGTTCTACTATAGTGATCTTGCTACCTTTCTTCCTCCTCTATACTATCTGGAAAAGACTGAACATGGTACCATTTTTATCTTTCTTAACCATCCAGAACAGTCTTATAAATGTGAAATTGGGCAATGATACATTCTGAAAACCAAAGAGCTTTCATAAGGAACAAGAGTTGCCTTCAGACTGTGTACTCCAGTCGATTTTTTTCCTTTAGCGGATAAAGTGGAGGAGTGATAGAAGAAATCTAAAAGGCAAATTAGTTATTTTTATTATCTCTAGAACATACCCCAATATCCTCAGAACATTCAGAGCTGGAGAAAACACATCCACAAAAGCCATCAGTCCCTGAACCAGCCCTATTCCATGGTAAAGTCAATAATACTTCCCAGTAAGAGATGTTACATACTATATTCTGTAACAGCAGTTAGGCAATTCTGTAGCTCATTTGAGAAAGGGTTATGCTTAAATGTCTAATTTTAGAGTAATCTAGGTATTCTTTATCCCAATGAGACATGCCAGTGAGCCAGGACAAATGCAACAGGGAAACTGAGGAAGATTGTGAACCTAGTATATTTCCTAGGCCTTTCCTAGCACTACATAATTACCTATTTTTTACAGCCTGATAAAAGGTAATCTTTGTAAACATACATAGATAGATTGTTAGTAAACTCATTGTATTTTTTTAAAGATTTTATTTATTTAATTTTAGAGAGACAAGGGAGGGAGAAAGAGAGGGAGAAACATCAATGTGCGGTTGCTGGGGGCCGTGGCCTGCAACCGAGGCATGTGCCCTGACTGGAAATCAAACCTGCAATGCTTTGGTTCACAGCCCACGCTCAATCCACTGAGCTACGCCAGCCAGGGCATAAACTCATTGTATTTTAGTGAAAGCACTCAAAATGTCCTGATGGTCAGGACATGGCGCACTCAGCCTAGTGCTCAGTGTGAGACTAAGTAACTCCATGGACAGAAACAGACAGGGGGATTCTCAGAGGTCATCTCTATATGACAGACTTTTAATCAAGTAATTCTAAAGTAGTTGCATTTGATTATCTATATATTCCTCAAAATCACTATTAAATTGTTACATCTTTAGGGACCATCAGCTTAGACAAGCAAGTTTCACAAATTATTCATTACTGTGTCTGTTAATCTTTTTTTTTTTAATTTTTTTTAAAGATTTTATTTATTTTTAGAGAGGGAAGGGAGGGAGAAAGAGAAACATCAATGTGCGGTTGCTGGGGGCTGTGGCCTGCAACCCAGGCATGTGCCCTGACTGGGAATCGAACCTGCGATGCTTTGGTTCGCAGCCCGCACTCAATCCACTGAGCTATGCCAGCCAGGGCGTGTCTGTTAATCTTTTCAATTGTTTTAAAACTATATATTCAAAACTTTCCAGGATGCCCAATATTTCTAATGTCTTTCAGACTTCTCAAACAACTCAAAACCACCAAATCATTAGCTTCTCTCTTATTTATTTATTTATTTTTTACTTTGATCAGATTTGTTCATCTGCCCCTCTCTTTCAACAATGTAGAGGCAAGTATTTCGAACTATCACTCTGCCTGGGTCCGGAAGTGCTGCTGTCAGTAAGGCTTGGTGGACCCTCACAAATGGATAGCCTAATTGGAGGCTTTTCTTTTGTACAATTCTCTCAAGTCTGCAACAACAATCATTTTGAAATAAAGTTGAAGAGGTAGGTGAAGAAAAAGGGTGGGGCCAGTCTGAGCTTGAGAAAACGCTGCCAAGACCACGCATATTGATTTTTCCTTGCCAAAATATTATTACTGTCTTTCAGAACTCTTCAGAGTTTGGAATCCATCTCTAAACTGGCTCTGCCACGTGTTACTACTCTCTTCAGACCACGAGCTAACATTGCAGGATAGATCACCATCTGGTATCATTAGAGAGCTAAACTCAGTCTTCATGCTCAAGAAAGTATGCTGATGAGGAGCTTCATATGTTATTTTATAGAACTTCGTTTTCATTCCATATTGGCAAAATTATATACACAGTAAAAAATAAAACATCAATAACAACAAAATTAAAAATATTACAGAGAAAAATTTTACAGAGGAATATTGTATTCCTTATTTGTTTTATTGTGCTTTGAATTTTATTTGTTTGTCCAAATATCTCCAACACACATTTTAGTGTAATGCTTTCTTCTAATTCCACTTACGAGACAGCTATGATTATGGCAACCGTTTCCTAACAGAATAAAGGAGTAAAATGTGGGAAGAGGACTTACATTATGAAATATTAACCTAATATTTCATCAGATTTTATGATTTAAAGACAGTTGTGAAACACTGATACTAGGTACTTACTGTTTTTTAGCTTTATCTGCAGTTACCAAAATGATTTTAGAATATATTGGATATATAAACCACATTGGATGTATTCACCACAACATTGCCAATTTATTATAATGTGAGATCTAGAATTATAAAATGAACAATTTTTGGTATGTTAAGGGAGAACAGAGACATGAGAGGAAAGAAATTAACATGTAGCACAACTTGGAAAAGGAACTGATTGTACTGAGATTTTGGGATGGAAAAAGTATTGAAAAATTTTGTGATGTAGGAGCCCTTGTGATGGCTGGCTTAGGAGTAGAATAGAAGGAAGAGAAAGGTGTAAAAGAACAGGTAGTTATTATGAAATCTCTATTCAGTCTTCAGTTAGTAAATAATTTTTTATAATGAAGTACACTTCCCTCCAAAATTGAAATGAGAAATGTGAAAAAATTAATTTTTCAGTTCAGTTTTTTCTTACATTTATGATGCATACCATTAAGAACATGTATATATTGTATATACTGTATCCTACATGTATTATAAATTTTTCAAAATAGCACTTTCCATTGAAGCACTCTCCACTGAAGCACTTTCCACTGTTGAAGAGGAAAAAACAGTGGCTTATATATAAGTTAATGGTGGTGACAGCATTTTTCTTTTCTTCTTTCTGAATTACAGTACAAGACATGAGAAAGAATGGGAAAAACACATATTATTTGTACTTGAATGCACAGATACATACCCAGAGGTCAGTAAGTTTCCTATAAGATTTTATATTTCTGTGTTCTCATTTTCATGATAAACACACATCTACATGCACACTTATGTATATGCTGGAAAACACGTATGATGCTTCAATAATCAAGTAAATACCAAACAATAGTCCCTGTATTTACAGCTTTTTGGTGCCATATAAAACTATTCTAATTGAGCATAGCTAATAGACAGTGAAAAACAGCAGAAGTCAAGTTAATAATTAATACATCAATGTTGTATTTTCCCAAGTTTAAATGTTGTCATGACTTGGTACATGAATCAAAGCTTCACATTAGTTTGAAAAGACAGGAGGAATAGGAAAGTTTGAGAGGAGAATGAGGTAGAAATCCTAAGGCAGAAAAAGCATATACCCTTGAGTATATGCTTTTGTATGACTTTGACATTTAAAAGCATGTAATATTCTCCATATTTTAATATATAAGTTAATATAAATGGGAAAGCTCTAGACAGTTCAATAAGGCAAGAAAGATAAAAAAGCATACTGATTCAAAAATAAGAAACTAGAATTACTTAGTAAGTTTAACACATTGCAGGAAAACAGATGAATATAATAAAATCAATTATAGTATTGTATGTGGTAACAACATAAAATTGGAAATTTGAATTTAAATAAATACTATTCACAATAGCATTAAAATATAAAATACTGCCCTGGCTAGGTGCTCAGCTGGTTGGGTCATCATCCCATATACCAAAAAGTTTGTGGTTAGATCCCTAGTGAGGGCATGTATGGGAGGCTACCAATCTCTCTCTCTCTCCCACTCTCTTCCTTCCTCTCTCTCTAAAATTAATAACAAAACACACACACATATTCTACAACGAAGATGTATTTATACACATACATATATATATATATATATATATATATATAACAAATCTGTACAACTCTATATAAAGCCTGTACATTGAATAGTGTAAAATTCTGATGAATGACTTCAAATAAAATCTAAATAAACGGAAAGATATATTTTATTTTTAAACACACAACAATGTTAAAATATCAGCCCTCCTAAAATTTAACAGTAGATTTAATGTAGTCTCAGTCAACATATTGCAGGGTTTTTTGTTTTTTTTTTTTTGCTTATTCTAAAGCTCATATAGAAATACAAATTGCCTAGAATATACAAAACAACTTGAAAAAGAAAATTAAATTGAATTATAAACACTATCTGACTTCAGAGTATGTAATAAATTATAATAGTCAATATAATGTGTTAATGGTATAAAGAAAAACAAACAGATTGGTGGAACAGAATAGAAATTACAGAAATAGACATAAATATACATGGCCAATCGGTATTCAACAGAGGTGCAAGATCAATTCCATGGAGAAAAAATAGATTTCTATATTGTGCTGGATAATTGGATATCCACTTATTTTAAAAAGTGAATCTGTTCATACCTTTCTCCATATACAAAAATAAACTCAAAATAGTTTATAGACCTAAATATAACATCAAAAAGCCATAAAAACACTAGAAGAAATGTGAGAGAAAGTCTTTTTGAACTTGTATTGAGTAAAGTTTTGTTAGTATAACACCAAAACCATAATATATCAAAGAAATAGTTGGCATATATAACATCATCAAAATTAAGAACTTTGTCTCTTTGAAGAACACTGTTAAGAAAATGAACAAAGAAACACACATGAGAAGAAAAATTTACAAACTGCCAGTCTAATAAAAAACTTAAGTCTGCAATAAATTCATAATTATCCAAGCTCAACAGTAAAACAACAAACACCCAAAAGACTTGAACAGGTATATTACAAAAGTAAGTGTATGGATGGCAATAAGTCCATGAAAAGATAATCAACATTAGTTACTGGAGAAATAGAAATTAGGACAGTGATTAAATAGCACCTACTAGAAAGCCTAAAATTAATATGTTGGTAAGGTGTTGAAGAGTTGATGAGATTGTATAACAACCAGAACTCTCACAGACTGGTGACCGAAATGAAAAATGATAAACTGCTTGGAAAAACTTAAGTTAAAGATAGTGTTTGACCCAGTCATTTCATTTCTAGCTATTTACTCAATAAAAACAAAAGCATATATCTGTGCTTGTTCATGAATGTTGTTTGTAATAACCAAAAACTATAAATAATCCACATCTCCAAAAACAAATGAATGGATAACAAATCATACAATTTGGTATACAATAGAATCCTACTCAGTTATTTAAAAAAACCCAACAATACATTATTGATTTACAAATCTTGATGCATATCAAAATAATTATGCTGAGTGAAAGAAAACAGACTTAATAGGGTATATTATGTATGGCTTCCCTTTTATGAAATTCTCTATTATCAAATCCATCTATAGTGACAGAAAGAAATTAAATGATTTCCTGGGATGGAGGCAGTGGAGAAGGGCAGGGAGAGGGATTATAAAGGTACGCGAATAAATTTTGTGGGTGATTGATTGTGGAGTCAGTTTTATGGGTATATACATATGTCAAATCTTATCAATTCTAAATTGTGTATAGTCTATTATGTTTATTATACCTAAATAAAACTGTTAAACAAAGAAAAGGTGAAAGAGTGCATACAATAGCAGAAAAGGGTGATGGATGAACAGCAGACAATAGATTTCTTTGCAAGAAGGAATATGGATAAACACTATTTATGGGTTAATCAAAATACATACAGCAGAGATCTGGGGGACAAAGCCACTGTTGACTGGGGCAGAGGGACCTCCCCAAACCACAAAAACCAATGTACATGTTTATAATATGAAAGCCTAAGGACAAGTAACATTCTTCCCTAATGTAATTAAGAGAATTTATCTTAAAATTCCAATTAAAATAAAATTTGACTTTTTCTTTTAAAGCAAATACATCAAATGCAATTGAGTTTAGGCACACTGCACAGTCTAAGGAAATACTGACCAGACACCAACTCCAAGTTTGGGGGCCCAGCTCAACCTTCACTTAAGATCAACTGACCAAAAATTCAGATGTTCCCAGAATCCCCCTATGTTTGTTAATTTGCTGGAATGGCTCAAAGAACTCAGAGTGGTATTATACTTATAATTATAGCTTTAGCACAGTACGAGGATACCAATTAGAACTAGCTAAAGATGAGACACATAAGGTATATTTAGGAGGGCTCTGAACACGAAGCTTCTGTTGTCCTCTGGGACATGTTACTTTCTTGGCATTGAAATGTGATGATTCACAGAGAATTTCAATCAGGGAAGCTCAATATAGTCTTGGATGTCCAGAATTTTTATTAGGGTTCAGTCATATACTATACACATGGCTGTCCTTTAACCTCCAATACACACCCACACCAGGCGTTCAGCTATTATCATTAGCGTCCAACTCTTCTTGGAGGTGAGAACTAATATGCCCGGGACCAAAGCCCTCAACACAGATTACATTATTAGAGTGTCTGGTGGACAAAGCTTCTTGTAAACAAAGACATGCTTATCAAGCAGGACATTCCAGGGGATTGGAATCACCTCCCAGTAGCTCACAACAAAGACCAGACCTCTCTTTGGGTAGAGTTTACTTTCCACTACATATTAAGTAACCTGTGAGTTCCTCTGTGACTCAAGACCCAGCACTTAGCACCAGAGCACAGCAAACCATTACTCTAAGTACCCATACTCTGGACCAACACCATTCAGACCCTTAGGGAACATTCTGCTTTTCTTGCCCTGTGTTCTTGAAGCTCAAGTCAACCCGGTCCTACTGCTGTGAAAATTTAGTATGATGCCAAATTTGGGGATGGACAGTGTTTAGGAGTGCTTAGAGATTTGAATGGCAGAAGTGCTTAGAAAAGACAAATTCATTGTGTTACATCCTTTCAGTAAATAACATGATTGTCAGAGACTCTTACCTACTGAAGTATCATTTACCAATAGTGCCGAGACTCATTTTATTTTGCTTTTCTTTGTGCGCCAATATGAGGTTTTGGAGATTCTCACAAATCAGCATGATATTCACAAGGATTGATCATGGCAGCTGAGGGACATTTTTGTAATTTTAAACAATTATATTACATTTTTGCTATTTTAAACATATTATTTTTACTTTGCCTCTTTGGGGTTTAGATATACCACATTCAAAGTGTGCTATTGTTATTGATTCTTTGAATTGGCAACTATATGGACATTAAATGATATAACAGTATTTAACTTCCAAAGATTTATGATAAATTTGGCTTTAAGTAATTTTGAATTAATATCATATATTTATAAATTATAATTGTATTTTGCCTCTAAAGACTCATAGATAATTTTGAATAATTTATAAAAATAACTTTGGAAAATGTATAAATATAAATTAGTCATTTAGGGTTCTTTACATTTACAGTTTTAATACAATTATATTTATTTTGTATATTTAACATTGTCATACAATAACATTATGCTAAAATAAACATAAATAAAGCAAATTTTATGGACTGCTATGACATGTGTGTATGATAATTTGTTTATTACATCTTCTTTGTATTCTTCTTCCAAGAAAAATGTCAGGTCATCATAGAATGCTTACCTGCACAATAATAACCTAATGCAGTTATCTTTGGTATTATTTTGACATTCAGTAATATACAAACCATACCTTTATACATATTTAATTATATTTTTGAGTACATCTTTGTTAAGGTACAGGATAAAGCATAATTTATTAACAGTTTGTTAATTTAATTTATAACCTTTGAGTATTTTGCCACGTTATGTGGGCCTCTGTTTATTCTCCTGTGTGAGATCATGCAAAGGATAGAGTTGTGCATATTGATAGACCAGAGTTTAATTGTCCAGTGGGGTCCCAAGGAAATTTGGTGCTTGTAGATACAAAGTGCAGAGTGATAAAGGTCTGATACCAAGCGGAATAATCAAGATTTGCATGTGTGTGTGTCTGTATATGAAACAGCTGCATGTGTTGAAGAGTCACAGAAGAAATGTCTTCAGAAAGACAAGGCAAATTTGTTTAAAAAGCATACCTTTAGGGATTGAAGAGGGTACATTGTTTTTGTCAACAACAAAAATATGAAGACAATTTAGAACCTCCCCCCAAAATATACAATGTTCTACCTAAAGGTTATGGATCAATTTAAAAAATATATGATTTTGAGCAACTAATAGAGTAAAAAGAGATTTAGTTGTACCACATTGATACTTAAATGCACATGAAATTATACCTACAGAAAGAAAAACAAGTACATACATTCTTATCACACTATGGGCTCTTCCATGAGTTATACATATCACTTTTGAAGACATCTAAAAAATTAAATATAAAGGTAATAAAATTTGATCATCTACAACTAACAAATGAGATTATATCAAGAAAAATACAAGAAGTGTGGTGGTAATGGGAAGTAAGATTTTCTCATTTTACAAGGACAAATTTTCATTTTTGACTTTGGCAACTAGAGAAAAAATGTATTAAAATAACTTAAAATACCAGGGAAAAAATTTGAAATTTCTCAAATGAAGATTTTGAGTTCGCTATATATCTTTACATTACTTATTAATTTTAATACCATATTATACTTTTTATTCATGTGAATTTTGTGAGAAACATTATGTTCTATTTTTATAAATGAGGAAACTGAGGCACACAGAAGTTACTGATTTCTCTCAAGCCATGAAATCAGTAACTTACAATGAATCATCACATCTTTGAAAACTGTTTGTTTTAATCCCATACTTGATTCATCCTATTTTCTTTGGGGCAAATAAAGAGAGGTAAGGATGCTTGGTGTTTAATCTTAGTATTATATCTCATTTTTGTGACATATGTATTTCTCCTAAAGGGAGGAAAGGCAATGATGAGTGAAAAAGGAAAATTGTACTAGGGATGGTAAAATAGCCTTGATCAAAAAGAAAAAAAAATCACAACTTCTCCCTCTTGAAATTTTTCTCCTTAATCTTCAGAACAGACTCTTATTGTGCCTGTGATAAATGTCACTGTAATTTTAGTTTTGCTTTAATTAATAATTAAGCTGTTTATTTCTTATTTTTGTTTAGTTTTAGTTGTATAATTTTTTCATGTTATCAAAGGCGTAAAGTGGTAGTCATATATATGATAATATACCATATGTATGAGATAAATGAGTATACATGAGGTGAATTTCCTTTTGTGGAGTACAGCATCTTGATAATATAAGAGTTCAGGAGAAATAATAGATCTATCAAAACATATCTACTTTGCCTGGCTGGTGTGGCACAGTGGGTTGAGTGTCAGCCTGAGAAACAGAGGGTCGTTGGTTCAATTCTCAGTCAGGACACATGCCTGGGTTGCAGGGCCAGGCCCCCAGTTGGGGGTGCATGAGAGGCAACCACACATTGATGTTTCTCTCCTGCTCTTTCTCCCTTCCTTTCCCTACAAATAAAAAAATAAAATCTTAAAAAAAAACATATCTACTTTGAATGACATTAATTGTATATGATACACGGAAAGAGTACTACAAAAATATTATGGGTATATAGAAAAAAACTTTATATGAGCAAACTGAACTTTTCTCAATTTTTCCTTGAGATAAATTAGAACAAAAATAGGAGGAGAGAGTATTAGAGAAATTGAGACAAGGTCATAATTATTATCCATAACCTCTAGAAATAATATAGGAAAAAACAGAAGCCTTCTTTGGACTTGGATAAAGTGTGATCATGAGTGACCTTGGCAGGAATTATTTCCTTAGTACATAAAGGGAGACTATTCAGTTACAGAGAAAAGAGCAATTAAGTAAGCATAGCAAGAGACATAATTCAATTCTGAGCTCTCAGGCAAAATTTTTGATATTCAAAATAAATATTTAGATTGGGATAATTTGGTTCACCAATTTCTACCAATGCTTTTAACATTATAAATGCAAGGACTTCAGAAAAAGTCCCTCACATTCAGAATTTTTACTAAGGCTATCTTTCGTAAGCATATTGACATTATTGTGAGGTCTTTTTATCTGAAATTAAATTTTAAATCAGTGGGATTTTTTTTACTATGTTCTTACCCCAGCTCCTACCAATATGAATATAAAAAAATATTCATGTAAATAAAATGATTCATAACAAGGATTCAGGATATACAATAATAATAAACAAAATCATAGAATTAATCAAATGACTGAGCTTATTATAATAAAAAACTGAAACCTACCTATGTAAACTCATTTTTACTGAAAAGTTCATAAAATCAGTCTTATGAGCATGGACTCTGCTAATCTTATTTCTACTTCAACATGAGTGTTTCCTATTATATTTTCCCCAATGACAAATGCTATGGCACAAAGCACCCTTGACCATGAGTCATCGGAATCCCTGTGTCTGAAGGCTGGCTGTGTGTCCTTCTCTAAATGAATGGTTAGGTAATCCTTAGTATGATTTGAGCTCCTTGTTTTCTCATCTTCAAAGGGGGAATGGTCATGTTTTGGCGATTTGTTGGAATTAAGGGGGTTCAACACATTGCAAGAATACAAAACAATAAACAAATAATCACTCATATCTTAAATTTGTTATTTCTTATATTAAAACAACATAGTTGTGTGCAATGTCCTCTTTTAATGTATAAAAGAAAGGACTTTAGTATATAAGACAAAATTTTAAAGGTGAGAACTATAGTTTTAGAGAATCCTTAGAAATCAGTCATTATAGAATCACTTATTCTATTGAAACTGTTGCTGAGCCACATGCCATTTTTTAAAAAGGGAAATTCCATAACTTTTTCTATGAAGCTGTCAATTAATTTGTATGCTTGAATATATTCCTAGCAAATAACCTCTAAGGAAAATAAAAATGCTAGATATAATGAAAATATGGCCTTAGAAAAAGAAGCAGAGAGTTTTAATTGCTGGGAAAGTTCATGGAAATGTATCAGTAACCAAGTTTTATACTGGAAATCACCTCCTTAAAATGATCAGTTTCACAAATGTGTAAAGAATCTGCTTTTTGTGAGCCACCTCTAAATCTACAAATGTACTACTAAAGATGTTATATTCTAATTTCTAGAACCTGTGAATATGTTAAATTACAATGCAAAAGGAATTCAAGAAGCAGGGGGAATTTAGGTGGCTAACCAAATGACTTTACATAGGGAGATTATTCTGGATTATCTGCAAGGGCCTAAAGTAATCACAAGGATCCTTAAATGTGGAAGAGTTAGTGCCAGAGTGATATGATGTAGAGAAGAGTCAGCAAACCATTGTTTGCTTTGAAGATGGAAGGAAGCCACAGTCAAGTAATACAGGCAGCCTCTGGACACTTGAAGGGCCAGGAAACATTCTCGTCGAGAGCCCTCTGAAAGAAACACAGCCATGTCAACATCTTGATATTAGCCTGTGAAACCTGTTTTGGATTCCTAATCTCCAGAATTGTAAAATAATCCATGTATGTTGTTTTAAGCCACTAAGTGTATGGTAATTTGTTACAGCAGCTATAAAAATCTTATACAGTCTCCACACTTCTGATCAATGTAAAAGACTATGGTTCTGCTTGTCAAGAAATTACCATCCTGGGCCTTTATGTTTTATAAATGAATGTATGAAGACAGTTTTCCTTATCACATAATAAACTAAATACTCTTTATACAGTATTTGTCAAGCTTAAACTAGTTATCTCAAAATTTATGAGCTAAACAAAAGAGGAGACAAAAATGGCAAGTAATCAATATAACTTCAAAAAACATTTAATTTATTAAATAAAGGAGATTTCTGTCTAGTGCTCTTGCTCAAGAGTTTTGGTGGAAATTTAAGAGTTTCTTAAATTTTAATGAAAATAGATCTTCTTGTCACCTCCCAAATGAATGGAGATCTGCCACCTTGGCAAATGCAATGTATTTAGAGTTTCCATATGTGTTCCTTTTTACTAAATCTAATATCATCATTATCATCATTAGTATTGCCTCTACTATTTTCATGCCTCAGTTACCTATAGAAAGCCACATCTCTTTTTCTTTGCAGATTTTTTTATATAAAAGTAAGGAGGATCATTCAAATTTGTAAAATCTTCCAGTTATCTTATTAAAAACTATGTGGTTTATTTTGGAGGAATAGATATATTTCTTGAAACATTCTAAAAACCGTAGCAAGAGAAAGAAAACCATAGAAGGCCTTCCCTACCCACTCGTCATCTCCACCAAAGGCTGAATTTTTAGCTGACACTTTGAATGGAAATACATTAACTTCTCATTATTTTACCCAGAAGTCACGTCAACCACTGCCAATGTGCAATACGTGTTCCAACCACTCTCCTCTTGACCTCAGACGGCACCTGTCCTCAAATGAAATGGAAGCAATTACATGGGAACTAGAAATGGGATGTGTCATTGGGATGTGACAAAGAGTGTTTCTTTTGGAAATATTGTTTATTCCAAAGAACTTCACTGTTATAGAATTGTGTCTTAAAATTTTTCACCTTAGCCACCACTAAAAGAAAATTATTTGCTATAATAGAGCTGCTAAATATTGCTATACAACATATTACAAAATAAATGCATCAAATCAATATATTGTATACCTTAAATTTACACAATGTATATGTCAAATATGGTCAATAAAAACATTTTTACATAAAAGGTAGGACACACTTATGCTGTTTTTCATATTGGTTGGGTATTTTATGTATGGATCAATGTTTACACACATATCCAAAGAAACTAACAATTTACCAATCCTTTATGAGATTTGAGCCTCAATTACTTTCCTAATGAAATATATTTTAAAAATTTGGAATATGCTCTGAACAAAATACCAGTTGGTCTAGGTAACTAGACTTGGTGATTTATTTTTAATATACTTTTACAAGGCAGATGAGAATTCAAGAATATTCATGTATTTTCTCTCAGCTTGATAATTATGTCCAGTGTTTGAAGTCCCTCATTGTCACGTGTCATTTTCATGTTTACTTGGTGGACATAAATGTCGGTGTAATAAGATTTTAATGAATTTGGTTAAACTTTCTTCATTATAC
The DNA here is from genome assembly GCA_004024845.1 of Tonatia bakeri. Classification (NCBI taxonomy): domain Eukaryota; kingdom Metazoa; phylum Chordata; class Mammalia; order Chiroptera; family Phyllostomidae; genus Tonatia; species Tonatia bakeri. The sequence goes on from PVIA01000554.1 coordinate 239,937, forward strand.
TCTAATATAGCCATATTGAATTATACATAAAGTCACATACAGTACATTCTACATAAGTAAGATGAACTATAATGAAGAATGCCAAGGAAAAAACTTAGTTTGGAGAAAAGCAGCTTCTGTGTGTCTATATTAATGAATATGAGAATAGATTAAATGCAACCATCCAAAAAGTTTTTTAAGGAAGTATGGCATCAGAGGTTGAGGGATACATTGGAAGAAATGATATGTAATATCAAATATCAACCACTTCCCTTACATCCACCAGTTTCCTCCATGACAACAAAATATATAGATTCAATTATTCTTTTTTAAACTCTAATTTCACTTTAATGCTAGCTAGCTTGATATCCTTGAGTTTTCCACAAGTAAAGGAAAATATTAAAAGAGTTAACTTTTACTGGGGGATATTTTTGAAAGATTTTCAACCAGTGAAAGATAATTCAGTTCAAAAGTTAGAAAGTAAAATATAATAAACAAGGAGCTGGCAGTGGTCCACAGGAAAAGATTGTTCATGAGCCGACAGCACTGAAACGTTTAGAAGAGATGGAAGCTGTGGGTGGAAAGTCATTGCCTACATTAAATAAAGTGGGTTTTGGCACTGCTTTCAACTGGATGTCGAATTCTCTGTTTGTACACTTTTGTCTTCCCAGACGGTCAGTTTCACCCAGCGCAGCGGAGTGACGGTGGGGGCAGGGAAGGCAGTTGCAGCAATCTCCTCTCCATTTGCCAGCTCCCTGCAGGGGACTGTTAGCAGCCCAGCTGAGTCTCATCACGGTCATGGAAAAGAGCCCTCAGGCAGTGGTCTGATCCTGGGAACATGTTCCTGAAAGAAACAGAATGCCTGCTACACTGAGAGACTTCCTTTGTTCTGTATATTTTGTGTTAAAGACACTTCATAGCTCTATAAATTCATACTTTTTCATCATGCTTTATCAAACTCCACATGTACTCCATTTAATGTTAAAGTGACATTAAAATACTGCTAACAAATAGGCATTTTTAAATTTATTGTCACTGGAAATTAGTATATTATACATTAAATTTTTTATACTCAAAGGACATTAGAAATCTCAAACCATATTTAGGTGTTACAGAATTCATAAGAAAATGGTTTACTGGACAATTCTTAATAATATCCTGGAAAATAGGAGAATTAGGATATTTTTCATAAAAACATCTGCCTTTATTGTAGCATAGAATGCTAATATTCATTTTCTTTAACTTTTAGTGGAAATCCTCAGTATAATGAGTAAGCATATTTTGTGCTTATACAATTTGAGATTATACATTGCCATTTAGTCATATTTGTTTTCACCAGCTGGCATACCTGAACTTTCCCGTTACAAACTTTCAGACAAATGAAGTCCTCTGTGTTTCAATTTTCAAGTCCTAAAATAGAATTTATTATTGTATAACATGTAGATGTGACATCTTAAAACACGGATTTCTTACGGAAAAAAGACCTTACATGAACATATCATCACATTTATTGTTGTGATACCACATCAAATCATTGTATTTTACCTTTAAACTACCTTTTTTAAGTCAAAAAAGTAAAGAGAAAATAATAGAAGAAGCTATGAAAAAAGAAGGGAAAATAAGGAGGTAAGAGAGCGAAGAGGAGGGAAAGTATGAGAAAATATGCTTCTGGTGTAGATGTGAATAAACCTGTTCATTATTTTTCCCACCCCGTATCATTTTCTCCAAGTTTTCTAAACGAAATAATAGAGATACTTTGCACTAACTCCGAATGGCACCACTTTTACATGTTCTCCGAAGCCATCACGCTCTAAATTGTGTACAAGTGTGTACTTAGAGACTGGGGCTGGTGGATGGAGACTAGGGCTCCCTGAAGACTGAGCAGCCACAGAAAGGGAAAAGGCAGGGCTCCAAAAGCAAACTGCACAAGGTTGCCTTGATCCAGATCAGTATACCTGGTCCTTGTATGCTGATTGTGAATACTGCATTTTGAAAGGCTGTGTATAAACACTTGACTGAAATCCTTTTTTTCCCCTTGAGAATTTCATGCAGAATTTGAACATTGTTATTTATTTACAATGTTGTTGAGTTTTAATCCATCAAAGTGTCAGGTGTCATTATGTGATCTGCCTGGTACAATAATCAGGATACATTACCTCAGGCTAGAAAACTGAGATCCACCACCTTTCAGTAGTGACTTTAAATAAAAGACATCTGTTTCTTTGTTATGTTATGTGTGTAATCCAGGTAGGCAAAAGGTAACTTGCTCCCTAAAGTTGGTCAGGAGATCACCTTAACTAAGGCTCTGTTGTCGTCCTGATCATAAGGTTTCAGGCCATAGGCATCAAGAACATGGAGAACTGAATTTCTTGAGTGCTTCCACTCAGGAGCAACACATCACTGTTACACACATTTCATTGGCTAAAGCAAGTCCTACAGCTATGTGTAACTCTAAGAATGAAAGTTCCTGGAGGAGAGGAAGATTATCTCTGGGAAAATAAAATCTGTCACAGTTGGCTTTACTGATTACCAAGTATTCTGTTTATTTTTCTTCCCACATGTACAACACACCCATCACCACTCAAAAGAGACAATCTAAAAGTCCATTCTAGTCATGCAATGAAACTTAAATCTAGGATCTCTGAGTGATGTACACTGGTTTATTCATCAGGTCTTAATGTGTCTTCCTTTGATATGAAGAATAGTGAGCTATAAAGAGCTAAAATGCACCACCTTCCCAACCAGATACACACACTATGCAATAATGACAAAGAAGAACAAAAAGAACAATAAGAACAATAAATACTCCAATTCAGAAAGGGAAAGAATGGGGAACTTTCTACAAACTAGTTCACAACAATTCTAAAATTCCAATGGGAAGATACTTTGAGTTCCTTACCCTGGGATTATGGAGTGAACATTTGGTTATGCCCTGACTCTATTCCTTGGGAGAAATTGCTGTGTTCATTGTTTTTGAAATCACTAGCTACACCATTGAGAGGGTATTCTTTTCCCACTATATTTCTTGACTATATCTTAAATGGACACAGAGGAATATACACCACTGCTTTCTCAACTCATTTTCTGCCTATAATATAAGGTAAGGTGCCTGAAGATCCCTTAAAGTTTGCAAGAGGGACTGACTCCTCAGAAATTCAGTAAGATAATTATCTATCTGCCTTTAGTCAGCTCCTTGGGTCAGTAAGAATCTAATAATGATTCTTTTTTCACTGAAGGGACCTAGGAATTTTACATCCTTAATGTACTCCTCTTTGCCCATAGCTAATTTAATCAATTGAAAGGTTTTAATGGATTTTTGTTCCACAAAGTATTTCTTAATCCTTACCTTTCACTGTTTGGGATGAAAAAGTAGTTTCTGGATTTACTCTATGTCCTTTACCCTCAGCTTTGGGAAATGGCTGGTTCTTTTGTTTATTTGTTTCTTGCAATTTATTGCCAAGCTATCAATATACCCAAACACATGACCATCATTGCTCTCCAATATATTCCCCTAGAGCTACAAGTGCATTGAGAACATGAGCTCCCTTTCATGATTTTATAGGACCTAGCAAATGTTTCACCATGCTGTGGAGCGTAACTCCTCCATCTGTTTGGTCTCCAGTACATTTCTCCACCACCAGCTATTAGATTCCTAAGACAGTAAGACATATTTTAGGTTTTTATAAGGGAATCAAAATGCTTCAGGTACAATTTTTATATGCATCAAGATAGTTGGTAACAAATAACCCCCAAATTTCAATGGTTTAAAACAACAGAGACACAGGCAGTTGTTTTCCTATACATCAACAACAAACCATTGGAAGTTTAAATTTAAAAAAAAAAAGCATTTATAATAGCACCAACAAGAAAAAAATGAAATAATTAGCTTTAAATCTGCAAAGTAAGTACAAAATCTCTGTGGAATACTGCAAATTATTGATTAAAGAAACCAAATAATTTTTAAAAAGTTGAAAAGAAAAACTATTTACATGTACATGGATTGAAACATTTAATATTGTTAAGATGCCAGTTCTTCCAAAACTGATCTGTGGATTTATGAATCTCAATCAAAATTCCTACAAGCTTTTTTGTAGATATAAAAACAAATATTCTGCCCTGGCTGGTGTGGCTCAGTTGGTTGGAGCATCATCCCTTAACTAAAGGTTTGCTGGTTCTATTCCCAGTCAGGGCACATGCCCAGGCTGTGGCCTCAATCCTCAGTTGGGGCATGTGCAAGAGGCAGTCAATTGGTGTTTCTCTCTTATATCAATGTTTCTCTCTCTCTTTTCCCTTTCTTATCTCTTGAATGAGAACAAAATAAACCTTTAAAAAAAGCATTATAGAATTTATATGGAAAGACAAAGGGCTGAGAATAGCCATTACAAGTCTGAAAAAAGGAAAAAATTTGGAGTACTACCATTACCATATTTCGAGATTTATTATAAAGCTATTGGAATAAAAACAGTCTGATATTGACAAAGAAATAGAAGCATTGATTAACGATAAGAATAGAGAGCTCCAGAATAGACCCACATGGATATAGTTAACTGATTTTTGACACAAGTGCTTTTCAACAAATCATGTTGAAGTGATTTATACCCTTATGCAAAAATATGAACCTATACACAGATCTCACAACTTACACAAAATCAACTCAAAATAGACAAAAGACATAAGTGTAAAGTGCGACACTATAAAAATAGAAGTATGATCTTGTGTTTGGCTATAAATGTTCAGATACATTACCAAAATCACCAATTATTAAAGAAAAAAATATACTTTATTAAAATAAAGAACTTGTGCTCTGTAAAAGAAACTTTTAAGAGAGTAAAACATGAATTGCAGACTGGGAGAAAATATTTGCAGATCACATATTTGATAAAACACTTCTATCCAAAAGATACAAAGAACTGTTAAAACAACAGAAGTTTATTTTGTGCTTATGTTACATGTCACTGCTTATCGGTAGGGGTTTTTCCTCATCATGGTCAGGCAGAGAATCACACTGACAGGAACTCTGCTGTCATATTAACATGAAGCTTTAGTATTCACCTGTCAGCTGAAAAGAATATGAAGACTTGGACAACTTTTATGTATGTATGTGTTTTAAAATTTTATTATTATTATTATTTTAGAGAGGGGGAAGGGAGGGAGAGAGAGAGGGAGAGAAACATCTCTGTGAGAGAGAAATATCAATTGGTTGCCTCTCTAAGGCCCCCTGACAGGGGAGTGAACTGCAGCCCGGGCATGTGCCCCCACTGGGAACAGAACAATTAATATTTTGGTTTGTGGAGTGACACCCAATCAACTGAGCCACACCAGCAGGGGAAAGACTTGGGCAATTTTTAATAGTTTTCACTAATATTTGGCATGCCATCTCTGATCACCTTTCATGGGCTAAAAAAAATAATATGATCTGAGGAGTGCTTTAAAAAGAAACATTCCAGAAGAAAATATCAGGTACAAAAAATTGGAAATTTTGTTAAGCACAAGTATGTGTTCTGCATCATGTTACTTCTATAAGCACAGACAGTTGAGAGGACATTTAGATAATATTTTTAAACATCATATTTGTAAAATTATATATTTCATACTACAGAAACCTAGTGTCTTCCCATCTTTGCAGGAGATTGAAAGTCTGAAGCATTAAAGTATTCAATTTTAATTTTAGATGTTGGATTATAATTTAATCACTAGATATCTATCTTAGGAAATCATGAGAACTTTGAGAAGGCAGAAAAAGATAAAACAAAATAAATATGCCCTTTAAAAATGACAGTATACAGCCAAGATCGTTGGAAACAAAATAACATTAAAGGACTGTCTAATAAAACCATGTAAACCTCAGTGGTTTCTTCTAAAGTTGTCAGATTCTTTTATTCAATTAGACCTCTAAATTGAACTTATACACAATGAAAACATGAGAAGACTACATGAGGGGTTTCCTTGACAACGGAAAACCATTGCATTAAACTAAGTTGTAGAAGTTTTTATGTACAAAGAAGTTTCATTTGAGAAAAACAAACAAATTAGAGTTCTTTTAAATACAAAATTAATTCACTATCACAAACCACTCTTTTAAATAAGTCAATACCTCTACATTTTTGTACAATTTTTCAAGCCTTTAGTTAAATTCAGTACAGAAGTAATTAATAAAACTTTTCTCTTTCAAGAAAAAGTGTAAACCTATCATTGGAATAAAAATATCACTAATATACATAATATTCTATTGCCAGGTGGGTGAAATGGAGAGGTCAAAAATGTGCCTCCCCAATTCCAACAACATGACTGATGGAAGAGGAAAAATTAAATAAAAACTATCAATTAAGCACAAATTTAGGGAAAAAATCACTAGCTGCTAAACTGTGATGTTTCTCTTCCCATTTCAGTACAGTCAAACATCATAGGCATGCACCACATAAAATACTTTTTTTCATACAACAATCAGCTTTTTAATTTTGTTTTATGGTTAATATTATAACAAATTGTTGGCCTGAGAAGAACGAACTAACAAGAAATTTCTATAGATCTCAACTTTAAAAAATAGATTAAAGAAACAAAATTCTGAAAAGAGTATTCAAGTTTGTGGTCTCCCATCGGTAAATTGTGGGGACTAGGGATGAATGACATCTCAGAGTTATAAACCAAATGTTCTTTGAAATAAATAGCCCATTGAATGTTGCCTTGGATATGCAAAACATTTCAGGGTTTTAAAAGGCTCACACAAAAAAATTACCCACAAAGCAATTGTTACTTATGTTTTCAAATAAATTTTCAAAAAATGCATATTCTAGAGTTCAGCATATTGGTGCTTGGTGCAATCCATATCTGCATGTTGCCATTCTACCTCCTATTAACTCTTAAAATAATGCAGAAATAACCTCCTCCACATCTCCAAAAACACATGCATACAGTAGATTTCTTTATACATCGTAATCAATTTTCTCAAAACACACAAAAGACAAAAGCAATTATAAGCTAAAAAGTATGTTGAGTTATAAAAAATAGATAGTGGTAGCATGTAAGTCATTTTTGATGTCATGTTCATCAGTGGGCTGAATGACCTTGGCAAGTTTTTTAAACACTTTTACTTCAGATTCCTCATCTGTAAAATGGAAAATACAATAACATTTGTCTTATAGCATGCTTGTGAGGACTATATGAGTTGCTACATATATAAAAATAACAAGCCCTGGCATTCATGTAAGGTAAATAAGTGTTAGTCCTTGTTATTAAATGCATTGTCTGATATTGATGAAATTGTTATGCTGTTTCCTTTACCTCATTCTATCCAGACTTCTTTTATACTGTATAAGTCAACTTTTAAGACACCCTTATGAGCATTTTGCTCCAATTTTTGATATTGTCTCAAGTGGCATTGTTCATTGTCACCATTGCCATACTTTTACTCAAATTATTATCCCTTCAGTGGCTCCTTTCTCACCTATTTGAGTGCATTCAAGAATTTCATCCAAAGATGAATTTTACAAGTTGTTATAAGCTGCCTTAGAAAGAAGTGATATCACTTTCCTTTGAGCTCATACAGTATTTGCTATATTCTTGTTACTCAGAACTATCTGATTAGATCACCTGTCATTGTTGGCTGACGAGGACCAGAATGACCATCTTAATATAAACTGATGTCAACAAAATTCACATCTGTTGGCAGGTATTTTTTTAAAGGTTGAAGGACACACTTTAGTAACTTTATTCCCAACTTAATTCTAATTATCTGATGTTTTCAAAATTAACTTTTCCTGTTTCCTTTTTCATTTACTTCTTTAGCTATATAGTCATGATATGACTATAGTCCACTGAATAAAAATATTTTAAATAAAATATTCTATGGGAAGACCAGTTGCAATATAATTTCTCAGTTGCAGAGATTGTTCTTTTGTACCCATGCTTCTACCTATTAGATACAAACGGTTTCCTCTTATCTTGGTAGGAGGACATAAGGCAAATATTCACCCTTCAATTTAGCTTGTATGTCAGAGAGAGAAAGACAAGAGGCCTGTACTAGAGCTCGTGGTCACTGGGCAAAGTCTATTCTTGGGGACTGCTATCTCTACTGGCTTTCAGGTAGGCAACTATAGAGTTTGTGACCCCACCTTTCACTTGCCTCTAGGATCCAGTGGCAGCCATCCTTGGGCTAGTTACTGACTTTAAATATAGATGGTGGGATAAAGAGAACTAATCAGGTTTCCTCTATTACAACTCTGAGTCAAATGTATAAAAATTATTTACCAATTAAGAAAATGGGCAGAGCTCAGAAAACCTCCTTACATGTGAATAGCATCTACACAGCACATATAAAGATGAAGCCAAACATAGGAGAAATCAGAGGCAACCAGTCTTGGAGAAATGCATTCAGAGAAAAATCCCACTGCTTATGAGAACAACAAGATGGTTGCTAAGATTCCCTGGGTCCTTTCTACCATTCTGGTTCCCATTGCAGTCCTTCCCTTTCCATCTTTAACAACTTCAAGGAATTTATTTATGTGTTTGTGTTTATAACAGCATGTGTAAATTAGTATACAAGGAATAACATGCATAGACAGGGAGAGCAGTACACGAATTTTTACTATCTGGTGGTAATGAAATTAAGAACAAATATCCTCATGATGAGTTATGTAGTACAGACATTCACTGGGAAAGGACCTTCTGGGATGGCTTACAAATAGAACAGTTTATCATTTGGTGGGAGGTGAGTTAGATTTATGTTTGCCCAAAGAAATCTGAATAAATGCCATAGCTTTTGCATTTATAAATACATTTTACTTATTTTTGAATGATAGTTTTATGCACACAGTTTATCCTTGAACAACATAGGTTTGAACTGCATGGGTTCATTTATGCATGGATTTAAAAATAAATAAATATAGTATGACCTTTACATCCCTGTGGCTTTTGTATTTGGAGATTCAACCAATTGTGATCATAAACAGTATTGGAGCATTCCCAAATGCAAATTCCCAAGTGCTGTTTTCAATTTGAGGTTGGTTGAACCTACAGATGAGAAGGGCCAATGGCAGAGTCATGAGTTATACATGGATTTTCGATGGGCCAGGGGTCCGCGCCACTAACCCCTGTGTTGTTCAAGAGTCAACTGCAGCTTGCATCTGCAACTATTCATCTTACCTAAGGAGATTTGAGGCCAATGTGGTATGTATTTGTTTTTTTTTTTATTTCTGTGTTAAAAAATTACCACAAACTTAATGGCTTAGAACAATGTCCATTATTTGATGTTGTGGTGTTCCTAGGTTCTCTATTCATGATATCAAAAAGCTGAAATCAAGACATCAGCTGGTTGAGTTCTTTTCTGGAGGCTCAGCAGAAATATTATTTTCAGGCTTGGTCTTTCTGTCCCTTGAAGTTGTAGAGTTGATGTCTCCATTTACTTGCTAAGGTCCTCAGGGTCACCCACATTCTTTGCCAAGTGTCCTCTAACCTTTTCAAACCAGCAATGGTGTGTCAGATCCTTCTTGTGTTTGAATTTCTGACTTTCTTTTCTGTAACCAGCGCCAGAAAACTCTTGGCTTTTAAAGGTTTTTTGTCATTAGGTCAAATTCACCTCAATAATCTCTCTTTCTTAGAGTCAGTTGCACCATATAATATAACCTCATTATGAGAGTGCTATTGATTTTATTCACAGTCTGGAGGATTAGGACAGGATATTTTAGGAGTCCTCTTAGAATTCTATCTACCACAGTGATAACTTTTATGGATCATTAGATACAGACAAGCTTGCTACTACCTATATAATTAGAATATCAGAATGTGATTTTTAAAAGTTTGTTAAGTTCAATATTATCAAATCAAAAGAAATAAAATATAATTTACACAATATCTTATATACCCCCAAAATGAAATGCATATGTAAATAAGAAAATTAGGTATCTAGTACATATTTCCATCAATTTAATGAAAACCACAGAGAAAATATTTCCGTTACCTACTAATAGTTATGAAAGACATGATGAGAAATGTTAATTATTTAATCAAAGATCTATCCAAAGTAAAAAAAAGTTTGATTATTTATATAGTATTTACTATAGCAAAAAGACATTAGTTGAATTCTGTATTACATGGAAGGAAACAAATTTAATTAAAAGTTATTACCTGGTCATTTTGAATACCATCTATTGTATGCTACCGAGATAAATACATTCATATTATAATTAAGAATTGAAGGAGAAAGTACAAGAACTTTTCAATGTATGGCCCTTTACTTAGCTGGTTAAGAAAACTGACCCAGAGAGCCTGTGACTGGCCCAGGCAGATGCAGGCATCTGATGGCAGAGACGAGACAAGGGTTCCCACGTGTGATCCCCAAACTGTTTTTCTGTTACCTCTTAATATTGTTGAGATATACACTATCTTTTATGCCATTTTCTCAAGTGGTTTCAAAACACAAGTGTGCAAATCTATTCAGTTTCTTTGTCTTGAAAAGAACTGAAGAAGTAATCATTGTAAACCAAATTAAACATTGAGTCTAGAAAATAAAGAAAAACAGTAATTTGGTTAACAATGTGCCTTGTTACTACAAAAAGGCATAGAAAAAACACCCTGGGCTTGGAGTCAGGAATGTAGAATATAAGCCTTGGCTCTGACTTTATTATAACCATAGTTTTTTCATTAAAAAAATTAAAATAACATTTTCTACTTCACAGAACTTTTTTATTTGCTGAGATATATTGAGAAAACATTGAGAAACAAAGTAGAATATTGGATTGATACTACCTTTGTTACTAAACACTTAACTCCATGAACTATTGTAAAGGCATGAAAGAAAGATGGAAGACTAAAGATGTTAAACTTCAGAGTGAAGTTTTCAAAAATAGAATTAATTTATGCTTATTGTACTAACTCTGAACCATAAATATATTTCACAAAATTTCTCCCCAGATTGGTGGCAACTAAAATTATTTCTTACGGCTTTCTCTGGTTGGCAAAGCCCTTTCCTGGTAAGGATCAACCTTACTTCATGAACTCTGCTTTACAAAGGATGATCGCCAACAATGTTAGAATTATTCATGTGGACTGTGGGCAGGGATTTCGGTATCTGGACTCAACCTCAATAAACTTGAGCCAAGGAAAACCCTTCACCAAAACCAAAGGACTCTGGATTTATTTTTCTTATTTAATACAGCTCTTAAGTATAAAACAAAGAATTTTCATTGCCACCAAAGGCCTATTTCATTATAACTATAAAGGATACTCTTCAAAAAAAGTTGTTTATTTTAGAATCTGTTTAAAATAATTATTCAGGATGCTCCTCAAACCAGTTACAAAATGGTGGAGCTGGAAAGAATTATAGTGATTATCCACCCCAACCAGGTTATTTTACAGGTGAGGAAACTGGGATGTACAGTCTGATTTATAGATAAAGATTTCTAAAACCCAGGAAGCCTCCTGCAGGTTTAATATACAATGTGTATTTTCTTTCATATTGTGCTACTTTTCAAGCACGTATGTTTTCACTTTAAGTAATATTAAAGTGAAAGTGCAGAAAATATCCACAAATTTAGTATTCAGGAACTGAAATATTAATCATTCTTCACTAAGAAAGTATAAGTCTCTAAATTAGTTATTTTCAGTTATTTTAGTATTATCAGTTTTTGAAATCCATTTAGCTGCTTCTTTTTTAGATATATCAATGAAATAACTGCACTTTCCGGTTGTTCTACAAAAAAAATGTTTTTCAAACTTAATTGCACATTGAAAAGAACAGGGGAACTTTCTAAATGCAGATGCTTTCATCTCACTTCCAGAGATTTTGATTTGTTTAATCTTCAGATGTTATTTGGGTGGGATCTTTTAAACAACTCCTCTAATAATTTTACCGTGTAGCCAAAATCGAGAACCTCCACAATGTCAACAAGGTAGGCAGGGTTGGCAGTAAGAATCTAAGCTATTGGTGATGCAATTATGGTGCCTTTCTACAGCACTTATGAGTTCATCTATTAATAGATCAGATCATTAAATGGAGAACTGGTATGTTATGTTTTTACTTTTACAAACATTTTTAAAATCCAAATATTTGCTAAACACTGGTTATATAAATGCAAATAATATACTGGATTGGCCAAAAAGTTCATTTACTTTTCTTTGTATGATAGCTCTAGTAGTACTTAATTGTCTTTAACTTCATTTGAAACAATTTTGTTAGATCATATTGCGACAGCTCTCATATCAACGTGCATTTCTAAAAAAACCATAAAAATTGGTGCATTTTTGTGCAGCCATTTTAATACTGAAGATGGTAAAAAATATGCAACATTCAGCATATTATGCTTCATTATTTCAAGAAAGGTAAAAATGTAACTGAAACACAAAAAATGATTTGTGCAGTGTATGGAGAAGGTGCTATGACTGATTGAACATGTCAAAAGTGGTTTGTGAAGTTACTTGGTAGTATTGACATTTTGGTCAAATGATTTTTTGCTGTGGGGCTGTCTTATGCATTGGAAGAGGTTTTGTAGCACCCCTGGCTTCTGCCCACTAGAAGCCAATAGAGGGAACTAGCCAACATACTCAAAATATCCAAATCAATGAAGTTATTAGTGACAATGAAAAATGAATCTTTTATTTTACAGAAAAAAACTAAATGAACTTTTTGCCAACCCAGTATATTCTTTGTTCTTTAGGAACTTCCTGTCATAGTGAGGTCAGATTAAGAGGCTTTTGTGTCATTGACAATTATAAGACAAAGGGAGGAGTGTTAAGATGAGGCATGTATGGCTAATTTTGTTCACTGACATCTACTATCAATAGTAATAGTTGTACATGAAGTATTTCTATGTGTAATGCAAAATACCATTTTGTGATGAATAGAGAAAGAAAAACAGTTCTTGGATAGGACAGCTGGTTTTCCAAATTCGCTGAAATAACATGGTTGGAGAATAGACACCTTATTCCCTCATTGTGCTGGAAGGGTATGTGATTTTGCATGAGTCAACTGGCATCAAAGAACAGTCAATACAGTTCAAGAAAAACATTTCTGCAGATCCCTGAACACTCCCTGTTCATTCATGCTACCCTCCGGCAGTGTGAATACTTCTCTCCAACAACATAACCTTGCAGATTCCTGCCAACTTGTGGGGATCTAGAAGGTGTATAAATAATGATGAGAAACAGATGAGAAAATCTATTTTTATAAATACCTAGAGTAACTTAAAATATGAAATGTCTGCTACTGAAAGGAATTGAAAACCAATAACCTTCTAAGCACAGTATCTGTTTTATATTTTATTGGATGTACATATTACATAATATTTTTTAAAATATGACAAAATCAACTGGTAAGAAATAAAAACATTTATTTAATTTATCCGGTGTATATAGCATAAATGAACTATTAAATAACAACCTCAAATACTATTTGATATAATAAGGATTATAATACAAGCTCAATGATTGAGAGTAAAAATATATTTCTATAGGATGGGATTTACCAAAATTGGGGTTAAAATTCTTGGACAGAGACCTAGATTAAAGTCTGTGAGGTTAGGAACATTCTTAGCTCTCACTGTGGCATCTGGTAGATTTATTTGTTGAATAAATGCAGAGAGGTCTTTAATTTGTAAGCCAAATGTGCATTTGCCATTTTTATTATTCAAAAGTGCTCAGAATCTGGTTTTTGTGTTTCTTCCTGTGTAACCATTTTTATAGCTTTTAAAAAAGAGTGTCATATGCAAACTTTGATTCAAGATATTAGCAGTAAAGTGGCACATAATAATGTCTTTATTACTTCGTAGGACACATTCAGCTGAGAATTTTATGACTAATAGACACTCAGTCTTACAGTCAATGAACACCTCATAAACATGTAAAAATAAAAATATAAAGTAAATCAAATATATACATTGATTTCCAAAGAATTGATTATGGTAGGTTATTAACTATATTACCTTATGGGTATAGATTCTTGATCAGCGGCCTCTGGCTTTTTTCATGGCTTGCAAATAGCTCAATGTTGGAAGTAACCATCCTGAATAGTATAAATTACTCAAAATAATGCCTCTCTCTCTCGTGTGTGTGTGTGTGTGTGTGTGCGTGCGCGCGCACACTTCCAACATGGTGGCTGGTAAACCAGCCAGCTCTATTCTAGTTTTACCTAACAAAATTAAATCACATGCTTCCTCAAGAGCGTAATAAAGCATTGCCCAGAGAATTCCCATTACTTCTTTCCAGTCACATTTAAGTTGAAGTATAATGTCCTATCACTTTGGGGCTTACTAGTATCAAGAAAGTGTCAAAACTATCTATTTCTAAATTTAAAAAAAGACCACACCTAATCTCAGTTTCACTGATGGGGAGTGCCCAGATCCTTTAAGTATTTTATCATTACATTTTATGATAAAAATATGTGGATATATATATGCCAACAAGGTTTAACTCACAGTTACATAATCAAGCCAGCATTTTTTTATGAAACTGAAGAAGTAGGACAAGTATGAAGTTCTATGTCACTATTTCTTGTTTTGCTACCAACCACACATTCAAAAACCTGGGTAAAAAAAAATAGGCATTTTTAAGTCAATTTTACTTGATCAAGATGTATTTAGGTAGAGCAAAGGTGTAAAATTGATTTAAAAAGACATTTAATTATTTCCATATTTCAAATTAACTAATTTCTATTTTTAAAGGATTTTCATACTACAAAACTTATTAAGCATCGATTATATGGCAGGCCCTGTGCTAGACCCTAGGTATGCAATTACGACAAAAGCAGTCATGGTGCCTGCCATCGCAGAAGAGTATTGAGAAAGAAAAGCATTAATCAGACTATTACATGAATTATTAATTGATACATAACAATGCTAAGTGCTATGAAAAATTGGCATGTTCGCTACCAGAATATGTAACAAAAGATCATATGTGATGTTCAGAAGTTCTCTCAGGAAATGAAATTGGACCTAAATAACTGCTCTTCAAAGTTGAGAAAATAACAGAGAGGATCCTAGGTGGAGAGAAGAGTCTGAGCAAAAGCACTACGACATTTTGAGGAACTGGGAAAAGGCCCAGTGAAGCTGGAATAAAGAGCAAGCCTGGGTGGTGTAAGTCAAAACTGGAGGTGCAGGGAGGGGTGAAACCATGTAAGGCACTGCTCGCCACATGAAGGTACCAACCTTTCTTTTAATGGGCTATAAAGCCATTGAAGAGTTTCTAAGCAAGGGAAAAAATGTGATGAAATTTTAGCTTCCAAAACATTGCTTAGATGGTAGTAAGAAGAAACAACTGAATTGGAATGAGTGGATATGAAGAAACCAATCATTAGGCAATTCAGAAATCAAGCCTTGAGAGAATGGAGGCCTATACTAAGGTTGTGAAAGACAGGATAAAATAAAGTGAATACATTTAAGACGTATTTAGGAATTAAAGTTTGAGAATTTGGTTGAACATGGTAGTACAGAATAACATTATTTTGTTTCTGATTTTTATAAGTAGAATATTGGCGATCACTATATCGAGACAGGAAACATCAGAAGAGAAGCAGGTTGTCGTTTTGTGGGGAACGATTTGTTGGAGGGAAGTCAGGAATAAGGTGCTGGCCATGTTGGGTTTGAGACGCATCTGAGATATCCAAGCGGAGCTGTGCAGTAGTCCCCCTTGTCCACACCTTTACTCTGCGCAGTTTCAGCTACCTGAAGTCAGCTGCAGGCTGAAAATATTAAATGGAAAATTCCAGAAATAAGCAATTCATAAGTTGTAAATTAAGCACCACTCTCAGTAGTGGGATGAAATCTCTCCTGTCCTGCTCTATCCAGTCTTGGACGTTAATTGTCCCTTTGTCTAACATATCCACACTGTGTACGCTCATACTTACTACTCACATAATAGACTTCTTGGTTATCAGATTGATTGACTGTTGTATCACAGTGCTGTGTTCAAGTGACCTTTATTTTACTTAATAATGGCTACAAAGCACAAGAATGGTGATGTTGGCAATTCGGATATGCCAAAGAGAAGCTGTAAAGTGCTTCATTTAAGCAAAAAAGTAAGAGTTTTCAACTTAATAAGGAAAGATTAATATCATGCTGAGGTTGTTAATATCTACAGCAAGACTGAACCATCTATCCATAAAATTGTGAAGAAGGAAAAATAAATTTGTGCTAATTTGCTGAGAGGGAAAGAGACTATATTCATATAACTTTTATTACATATATTGCTATAATTGTTTGTTGTTACTCTCTTACTGCACCTAATTTTCAAATTAAAATTTATAATAGGTATGTGTATATATGTGTGTACATATACATATACGTATACATATACATACACACAGTCTACACAGGGTTTGTGTTATCTGCAGTTTCAGGCATCCATTGCTGGTCTTGGAACATATCTCCCATGGATAAGGTGAGGGCTATATGTAGTAGTTCCATATAAAGGTTTGAAAACCAATGAAATTATCTGGGGCTAATATGTAAATTTGGAAGACATGGGTGTATAGTCACCAATTGAATAGATTGGTAATTGAACCTATAGATTTAGGTGAGAGGGTAGAACAAGAAGAAGGCTTACAGTGTAGCCTTGACAAACTCTAACAGTTGGGTTGAGGAGGCTGAGAGTTAATCTGAGCAAGGAGTGTTAGGGGGGTCAGTGACACAGGATGTAAAAGAATTCACAAAGAAAAGAAAGGCAGAAAGCAAAATTTTTATTTTACTTTCCCAAGAGAGGGAAAGGGCTAGTTGTGGAGCTATGCACCAGCACTGAGGGGTGGGGGCTTTGAGCTTTTATTGGATTATCATTGTGTTATAAAAAGTGGGGTGGTTGCTGCTGTGTGGTCTCTGGGCCTTTGGGGATGTTGTAACACAGGAGGTTTTGCTTGGTTTTTCATAGGCTGCAGTTTGCTTCACTGTTATCTCTTGCCTATGGCTGTGGAAGGCAGTTAGTCATGTTCTGTTCTTGATTTCCAGTAATTTCCAGCCCTGGTTTCATAAGCTCAGAAGAGTAAAATGACAGTCATGTTTAACAAGGTCATAGGCCTGCTCAGCAACGGTACCACAATAGCAAATGGGGCTGGCTTTGTCCTCTCAGGGGTATAACCATGAAGTTGTCTGTTACACAAGCAAAGATGAGGGAATGTTTAAGTGAGGTGACCCAAGATGTTGAAGATAGCTAAGAAATTCAGTTGCCATTGAATTTTTATAGAAACTTATTCTCATACAAAAATTAGGTCAATGACTAAGGAGGCTGGGGGGAAAAGTCTGACATGAATTTGAAAGTAGATGCCATTGATAATGAGGACATACTATGTTTTTATTTTTGTTTTATAGGGTGATGAAGATATTTAAGGATTTAAACATTCTAATGAGAGGGATCCAAAAGGGATTTATCTAATGAGATGGAGATTGTAGGGGGTATGTTGGAAGAGTCATATGTATTTTGCATTCACTGCACGTTTTCCTTTCCCTTTCTTATGGAGAAACCCAAGCCTTGCCAATCAATCCCTTGCCTCAAAGAAAGGTTTATTCCCCTTCCTGAATTTTGTTTTCCCTAAAGCCTGAGCTCCTTGAGAGGATTATATAATGGGGGTAGGAAGTGATGGGAGTGGCTCTATGGACTGTTCCAGAGTGGGAGGTGAGTGGGAAAGGTTCCTCAGACTGATACATGCTGCTTATGAGGATCAGAGCTCCTCACATAATTTGTGTGGGTAGAAGCTGAAGGATCCTCAGAGTCCTATTGTCATTGCCAGAAAATTATGAGGACAGGGCAGTAAAAGATTTGGTAACTATCAGCAGGGACGAGCACTCTGCATGCTAATTATTTGCTCTATTTGGAAAATTACTGATGTTCAGTTTAGAGATTCAGCCTGGTCGAAAAGTATCCTTTTCTATATTATCTATCTAGACCCTTAAGTCTTCTGTGGAATTCATCTGTAATTTTTCTTTTACTATTTTTTCTTACATTGAATTGTAGGAAATTTTGTTGTTTTGATTGTTTTTAAAATTCTGAGTATATTTTGTTTTCTTTTTGAGGTACTTGTGTCCACTCGGGAGTTTATGGGTTATGCTACATCAGCATTTAAAGATTTAGCTATTTTGATTTAGTAGTGTTTTTTGCTAATGGGCAAGAAAGAATTGTTTACTTTATGAAAGAGAATAGCCAAGTTCCAAACAGATGAATCTTAAGTGGTTCCTCTAATAGTACACATCACCCTTCAACTTTACAGTTGATGAGTTTACAGTACAATTATTTTCATTAGATCTTGAGCTATAATTTAGATCATCCAACATGTGGAACTTGATCACGATATATTCAATTGTTATCCTAGAGCATAAACAGTACAGATGTGAATTAAGGATCATTCGATACACTGATTCCTATACCTTTATAAATAAATGATGTTTCTGTATTTTTATGCCCTATTATATACTTATAGTGGAACTTCTCCATCACTCTCAGTATTCTGGGATTATGTTCAATATTCATCTCCTCAACAGATTGCAGTCTCCAAGTGGGCCAGCTTGTCATACAGAGTGCAATATTCAGTCACTTGCCTGGAAACTAATACACCTAAATAAATATGTATTGAATGAATGGGTGGGTGGAAGGATAACTTATATTTTGAATTGAAACATTTTATAGTTTTTTAAGATGCTGTTTTCCAAATGACTTTTTTTTTAAAAGTTAATATTAATTCTTATTCTTTCACTTTTCATTTATTTATTTAACATTTATTTAAAACTAGCTTATGCTAAGCATAGTGCTAATACATTCAAATTCACAATGTAGTGTGTATTCTCATCATGCTTAGAAACTTACTGTGCTGACTGCCAAAGGAAATTTCTGGACATGGAGGACATTTGGCTACATAAACAGTGGCCTTCCTCCTTTCCATGTGTCCTAGAAGGAAATTCAGAAAAGGAAATGGTAGTAGCTATTCAACTGCAAGTATGTTTTAAAGATTATATGTAAGAAGAGCTACACCAGCATGGTGTAGTTATAAATAAGGAGTCCTGGGCAAGGTTCATAAGAACACATGTTTGGATCAGAAAGTCCTGTTATGCAAAAGACAGACTTCTGGAAAGTTACCTCCGCCAGGAGATTCACTCCATAGTGCTTGCTATTATTAAAGTAGTAATAGTCAAAAAATTTTTATTTAGTGTGGTATTTATATCACCTTTGCTATTTTTAGATACACCATTGGACTGTTCCACTGTAACTCAGGAGAAAGGGCACCATGATCCACTTAAAAGCATATACAGAGTGAGGCAAAAGTAGGTTTACAGTTGTATGAGAAACACAGTTTATTCTTTATTCTTGTACAATTATTCATTAATTACTGCATGATTTTCCATAGAAACAACTGTAAACCTACTTTTCCCTACCCTGTATATGTGTTATGCTGTCATCCTTACTTGTTAGTTCATAGAACAGGTAAGTTAACATTTACTGAGAACAGAGGCTTTCCTAGGGTTTTCTATATCTCCTCACAATTCCTTAAACATTTCCGTGCAGCAACTCAGATAGTTCTGCATAAAAATGAGAAAATTGAGACTCATAAATTCTAAATTTCTATGGTTACTAAATCATGAGGTCAGAATTTTACTCCAGTTCACTGAGAATCACAATTCCATGAGTTATAAAGTAAGTAAAAAAGATATTCACAAAAGCAGAATAAAATAGATCAATGCATAGAAATGAAAAAAAAGATACAATTTGCAGAGTAGAGTTTCTGGAATTATATAGGACAGAATCAAAATGTCAACAATATCATATGATAGACATGACAGAAATACATGTACTTAGTTATATTAATGATAATGACAAGATTAATATGCATATTATTTTGTGGAAAATAGACCTTTTATATTATATATTTATATGTGTAACATATACATATTTTATATGAAGACCTTGACACTATATTCTATGTATATATATCTGTGTATATAAATCTTTACAAATAAAAAATGCAAAGAACTTAGAACAGCACATAGTAATAAATTTTATTAATTTCCTGTCTTTATAAAGTTTTCCTTTCAAAATTTTTCATGTAAACATGGTGGGAAACAACCTGTAAGCAGTCACCTTCAGGACATAGGGTTTGATGGACTGGGTACAGGTATGGGCAATGTGAAGGAGGCTTTTACTCCTTATCTCACACAGTTTTTTTTTTTAATGGTAGACTTAGAGGAAATTTTTACCTTGTGGTTTTTTTCCAGCAATTTTCAAGGAAAAATAAAGACAGAATTATTTTTAAATGTTAGAAGAGTTTTTAATTCCCTAATATAATAAAATGTTGGAATCGGAAGTGGTGCTCAGTGGATACATGCAGTCACTTACAAAAGTCCATGCATGCCATTGTTGGCAGGACACTATGCTGCCTCCTATTTGCTGAGGAAAAAATTAAAGCCTAGAAAGAAATAAAGACTTGACCTCTTGTTTTGAGATTAGCAAACTGGAACAGAAAGAAAAAAATTACCTGGGGGAATAATACCTGGGGTAGATATGTTTCAGATAACCTTCTGTAAGACCTGTGAGGAAGGTGGGGGACAGTAGGAGGAAATTGAGCAGCAGGGACCAGACGTGATCACCCAGTAATAGCAAAAATACTAGAAACAGTGACTGTGATCTTTGTCATGGTGGTTGCCATGTTTTATTAGGCACTAGGTTGGGCAGTTTTTAGGTTACCTCATTAATTATCATACTGAATTTATGAGCTAATTCTTAGTCATTCATTTTCAGATGTGAAACTGTCAAAGAAATTTTCAGAGTTAGGGGATGTGCCCAGAGTTCAGTGATATGATGCTAAATGTTTAACCACGAGTTCTAGAAAATAAATGTATGCACATATATCTCACATTATATCATTGATATTTGCTCTAATCACCATCATTTTTTTATTCTATTTATTATCTGAGGATAAACTTAACTTCCTTACAGACTCAATCTGCATGTATGGAAACCAATGGAAAGAGAGAAGTCATAAATTATTTTAAAGCTTTTTGTCTGAGAATTAAAATGATAGTTTTGTCTTTAATTTAGAAAGATAGACTTTGGGTAGATCCAGTTTGGGTGGAAGAAAATCAAAAGTATAGGTTTAGACTTATTATATTTGAGATATTAAACTATCAAGACAATATTACATGTTTTAGATTTGAGAGAGCAAGAAATCTGAGTTGGAACTAAAAATTTGGAAGGTAGCATATAAAGCTTATAAGTGATTGGATAAAATCACAAAAGTAGTGTGTTTAAATAGAGAAAAGAATAGAAACAAGAAGTGAGATACAAGGCTCCGGATCCATATGAATGAGATGAGGAGGGACCAGTAAAATAACCTGAGGCTGGCAGTAAGGTAGAAAGTTAAATGAGGAAAGTACATTGAGGCAGAGAGGATGATCACCTTTGTTTCATTCTCTTGATTAATAATTTAAATTGAGGACTATGACTTAGTAATCAAGTGTATCAACATACAGGTCATAACTAATTTTAATAAAGGCAGCTTTGGTGGAGAAATGGGGGTGGAAGTTTGAAGTGACGTTAAAAGAGTACAATAGGTGGAAAGTTAGAGGTATTGAGTACAAATAGCTCTGATGAGGTAACCCTTGAAAAGTTGTTGGGAAGGAAAGAGAATGAATGGAGCTGTTGCTGCAGGAGAAAGTAAGGCCATGAAAGGTTATTTTTTTTTTAATTTAATGTATGTGATGATTAAGTTTATGTGTCAACTTGACTGGGTCATGGAATGTCCAGATATTGGTTGGATATTATTCTGGATGTATCTATAAGGATGTTTTTGGATGAAATTAATATTTGAATTAGTAGACAAAGATTTCCCTCCCAATTTGAACAGGCCTCATCCAATTCATTGTAGCCCTGAATAAATTTATAAAGCTAAGGAAAGGACAATGTCTTTCTCTGTCTGATTGTTTTTGAGCTGGGACATTGTTCTTTTCTTGCCTTTGGACTCAGGCTGGAACTTACATCATTTTTATAGGTTTATCTTGGTATATCCATTAGGCTACACTCTACAGTTCCTAATCAACTCACACTGATTAAGAGATAAAGACATTCCATAGTTCATACATTAGGCTAGATGGAAAGAGAGTTTCATAATTAGTTGATCTAGAGACAATGATATAATCATAAATCTAATTTATTTTAGTCTCTCCCTGCTGCTGTCCACTCTTGTAGCTTCATCTAAGTCAATGTTTCTCAACTAAAATAAATCTTACTCCCAAGGAATATTTAATAACATCTAGGACATCTTTGATTATCTCAGCTGGAAATTTTCTGCTAGCACTTAGCTGTAGAGGCCAGGGATGCTGCTAAACATCCTACAATCTCACAATACAGAATTATTTGGTCAGAGTAACCCTAATATTTTATTGAATAATTTTACTAATAAGGGCTGCTGGCTTCTTTATTCATATTCAGTGGGCAAAAGAGATAGGAGATTATACCAGAATTCATAAAGCCTTCTGAATACTTTCATGTCTTGTCAAATCAATTTGACTAGAGACTGATTCTTTAATCTAATCACTGGCAAAGGGGGTGAGTTTATCAGGTATATCTTAGAAAAATCAGAGTCCAGCTTTGGTCACAAAATTTCATTGGTGGGGCTAGGTAAACCAGATATTGAGGGGTCAGTCATAGTCATTATACTAATTAAATTTCTAAGTAATCTATCCTATTAAATACTTGGATAATTACCATCTTAAGAGTTAACAGGGAATTCTCTATACATGTTGTGCTAAGTATTCAATCCTCTGATTATCTTTTTACATCTAAGATGCTGAACAGAAAAGACAGCCAAGAAATGACAGATTATGCTTCCTTCTATATATTTAGTAAGCACCAGAGCTATCTTAGGCTTGAGTAGGTGGATACATCACTTTGGGATAAAGAAAGTTGAAACGAGAAATAAAAACACTACAGAAGGACAAGTTCCAGATGTCTGCTGAGATCATTCCTCAGATACATGATAATGTGTTACCTATCAATGGGACTGCAGAAAGCCTTCCATTAGCAATTGCCTGGCAACCAAAACACCAACAGCACTACCATCTCATGAAAAATATAGGAGTCAGTCCATTGTTCTTTCTCCTTCTTTAAAAATCTTGGGTAGCAGCTGATTTAGTTAATTTACGTGATTAAAAACAAAATCTGTATTAGTCAGAGTTCTCCAGAAAAACAGAAATAGTAGGATATAAAAAAGAGATTTTTATGAGGAAGTGGCTCACACCATTATGGGAAGTTGAGAAGTCCCACCATTGGCCATGTGCAACCTGAAGATCCAGGAAAGCTGGTAGTATAACTGAGTCTGAGTCTAAAAGTGTGAGAACCAGGGAAACCAATAATGTATATCCCAGCCTGAAGGAATGGGAAGATGCAATGGGATGCCCTAGTTCCAGCAGTAAGACAGGAAAACAGGGTTGAATTCCTCTTACCTCTACCCTATGTTTTATTCTGACCTTCCATGAACTAGATGATTATTTTATTTCTCTTTAAATAATTTTTCAAGTTCTTATAAATGCTTAGAACTATTTCATTACATCTTGAAGAATTACAGCATGTTTGTCAAGACCATGAATTCTGGTGCTGACCAATGTGCCTCAGTTGGTTGCTTGTTGTCCTGCAAACCAAAAAGTCACCAGATCACAGGTTTGATCCCCGGTCAGGGCATATGCCTAGGGTGTGGGCTCTGTCCCTAACTGAGATACATACAAAAGGCAACCTGTTGATGTTCTCTCCCTGTCTGTCTCCCTCCCTCTGCCTCTTTATAGAATCAATAAAAGAAAAGACATTTAAAAAAATGAATTCTGAAGTGAGCCTGTAAGTTAGGATTCTGACTTTGCCACTTAGTTGTAATGATCTTCAATATGATGTGTAAAATCTTTGTATTGCATTTCCTTAAGCATAAAATCTGAATAGTTACAACATTCACTCTAAATAAATGCAGTGAGAAGTGTTGAGAACAGTGCATGGTACATGTTAAAAAGTATTTATTACTATTATTTCCATTTTTTCCTGCTCTTATTTTATAATGTAAGTCAATGAAAAGAGAATTTATCAACCTTGACTCAAAAGTATTTTTGCTAGATATATTCACTTTATTTAGAATTTTGGTAATAATACATATCAGAGATGGATTAATGCTACAACATAAGTCAAAGGTGGACTATGTTGAAGATGATAAATAATTTTTCTCAATAGCATATTATTGTATGCTGTGTGAACTCCTGTTTACCTACCAACACAAGACCTTTTAATTATCTTATCCATGTAAAAACTTTGGTCTTTGAAAATGAAGAAATTTTCCAGGGAAAAGCACCTTTGAAACTGTGATTTACTTCACATAAATGCAGGAAGAACATGCAAACTATGATTTAATGATGCTCTTTGCAGCTGGGCAGCCTGACTTGGAGGGGGAATGAGGGATTAGTTAATGACCTGGAAAAAGTTGATGTACTTGAGTATGGTGTGTGGGTGGACTAGGAAAAGAAAGGGGAAGCAGGCATGAGTAGATGAGATTGGAGCACATTGGGAAGACCACAGGCAGAAGTATGTTTGGGAGTGAGTGATATTGGTATAAAGTGTCCTGAGGGGTTGTTTCCAAATTCACACTCATAGTTGAGAAAAGGCTGTACAGGAAGTGCTGATGTTTGTATTTGGGAAAATTGTTTAGAAATTATTCATTTTGTTTAGACCGAGACATAGGATCAGAGCTGGAAGGGACTTAAAAATTCTGTCTCCAAAATCATCCAAAACAGATGATGGTTGTCTATGCTAATTTTGAAGCTTCTCAAGGGACATTTTCCACAAGATAATGGAACTCCAGACTATACATGAGAGCCATATACATATGTATGAAATATACATATCAGCATATGTGCATTTTAGTGTCATTAAAGCAAATATGAAAGCCATGGCATTTAATAAATTAACATTTGCATCAAACTGGACAATCTTATTATATCCTACTTTTATTACCTTAATTTATTTGAGTCATCAATTTAAAGTAAAAAAAATTCACTTCTTTGTTTTAAGTTAGAGACTGTGGGGGTTTGTGCCTCCCTCATTTGTTGTGCTGGCTTTAATGTCTTGAGTTTTGTTCTCAAAAACTCAATTTTAGTATTAGGTTCCTAGTCCAATTGCATTCTCTAGTCATGAAAGTTGTTAGGGATGGAAAACCACAATTAAGTTAAGATGTTTCCTTGTCTATCATCTTGAATTACTTTCTTACAGGATTTTGTAGAAGAGGTGGAAATGGGAAAATAAAGAAAAAATCTAAGGACCAATTAAAAAATAAATCAGCAAAGACAAAAGAATCAGCACAAAGATAGGTAAAATAAGTTTGGAAGAAATGATTTTAAGAAAATGAATTTTTAATATAATAATCTGTTTGGAACATTAGCCATCCTTTTCTTTTTCAAAATTTTACTTTTATTATATTTTATTGACTATGCTATTACAGTTGTCCTGATTATGCCCCCTTTGTCCCCCATCCACCCAGCATCCTCCACTCCCTCAAGCAATCCCCCCACTATTGTTCATGTCTGTGGGTCATGTGTACAAGTTCTTTGGCTACTCCATTTCCTATACTGTACTTTACATCCCCGTGGCTATGGGGGGACTATCTATTTGTACTTCTTAATCCTTTAACCCCTTCATGCATACCCCTAAATCCCCCTCCCATCTGGAATCCATCAAAACCCTCTCCATATCCATGATTCTGTCTCTGTTCTTGTTTGTTTCATTTGTTTTCTTTTTTGGGGGGGAGGGGTTCAATTGATAGATATGTATTTATTGCCACTTTATTGTTTGTAGTTTGAATCTTCTATTTCTTAGATAAGTCATTTTAACATTTCATATACAAATGTTTTGGTGCATGAACTCCTTTAGTTATTTCCTGTTTGGGAAGCTCTTCATCTACCCTTTGATTCTAAATGATAGCTCTTCTGGGCAGAGCAGTCTTGGCTGTGGGTCCCTGCTTTTCATGACTTTGAATATTTCTTGCTAATCCATTCTAGCCTGCAAAGTTTCTTTTGAGAAATCAGCTGACAGTCTTATGGGAACTCCCCTGTAGGTAACTAACCTATTTCCTCTTGCTGCTTTTACAATTCTCACTTTACCTTTAACCTTCAGCTTTTTAATTATGATGTGTCTTGCAGTGGGCCTCTTTGTATCCATCTTGCTTGGGACTCCCTGCACTTCCTGGATTTGCATGCCTATTTCCTTCACTGGATTAGGGAAGTTTCTTTCATTATTTTTTTTCAAATAGATTTTCAATTTCTTGTTCTTTCTCTTCTCCTCCTGGCACCCCTCTGATGCAAATGTTGGAATGCTTGAAGTTGTCCCAGAGGCTACTTACATTATCCTCATTTTGGGGGTTCTTTCTTCTTCTTCTTGTTCTGATTGGTTGTTTTTTCCTTCCTTATGTTCCACATCATTGGTTTGAGTCTCAGCTTCATCCACTCTCCTCTTGTTTTCCTATACATTGTTCCTTATTTCAATTAGTGTATCCTTCATTTCTGACTGGCTCATTTTTATGCAGTTGAGGTCCTCACTAAGTTCCTTGAGCATCTTATAACCAGTGTTTTGAACTCTGCATCTGATAGATTGCTTATCTCCCTTTTGCTTAGCTCTTTTTCTGGAGTTTTGATCTGTTCTTTCATTTGGGCCATGTTTCTTTGTCTATTTGTTTTGGCAGCCTCCCTGTTTTCATTTCTATGTATTAGGTAGAGCTGCTGTGACTCCCTGTCTTCGTGGCCTGGCCTAATGTAGTAGGTGTTCTGTAGGGTCCAGTGGCACTGCCTCCGCTGTCACCCAAGCTGGGTACTCAAAGTGTGCCCTTAGTATGGGCTGAGTACACTCTCCTTTTGTAGTTGAGCCTTGGTTGCTATTGGCAGGTCAACGGGAAGGATTTACTCAGGCCCATCAGCTGCAAGCACTTGCTGTACCACTGACCACCACCCTCTGCCTTCTGTGGAGGATCAACTATGCAGTGGCCTGGTGGCATTGCTTTGATGTGGTCTGTAGATCCCCAGTGGGTGTGAAGGCTCTGGGGCTTCCCAGGTGGTGCAGATCAAGGTCATCCTTCACCTGTCTTTTTCTTAGGGTACCCCACCTGAGCTATAAAGCAATCTGAGATGGCTGCTACTTGTTCTGGGCTTCAAGATTCATAGGCAAAACCAAACTGTGAATCTAGGCTGGCTGCTGCTAGTGCTGGGCTTGGGGTTTACTGAGGTCAGCTGTGCTTGTTTTAAAAAATTTAGGAAGTTGTGAAGCATGAGCCATTAGGAAGCATGAGCCATAGGAAGTTGTGAAGCATGAACAAACCATTCATATGGAAAAGCATCTTGGGTGGGTCAATAAATTTGGTGGTGCAGACTATCAGGGGATCTCCAGGGTGTGGCAAACAGCTGTAGCCAGGTTGATAGAGTCTCAGATTTGGCACCAGCTTGCTGGCTTAGTTGGGCGAGGGTTCAGAAAGGAGACAATGGCCTCTGTTTACCTTGATGCCAGCCACTTAAGTTCTTCTGTGTATGCCACTGGTGCCTTTCAAGCTGCTATCCTGGTGCTGGAGCTCAGGGTCTGTGTACCTAGTAATGTTTGGGTTCTTTAGAGAAACTGCTTGGGGATCCAGAAGTTTCTTCCACCAACTCAGTTTCCTTTTTTTTTTTTTTTTGGTTTTTACAGCCAGAAGTTGTGGGGACTTATTTTCTTGGCACTGGAACCCTGGGCTAGGGGTCCTGGTGTGGGGCTAGGACTCCTCATTCCTAAGATATCCAGCCCCAGTTTTTATACACTACATGTGGATGTTTGACCAGGCTGTTCTTCGTCTTTCTCCATCCCGCCAGTCTGAATGGATGTGGTTTCTTTAATTCATGGTTCTCAAACTTCCATTCAACTTGATTTCTGATGCTTCTGAGTAATAGTTGTGCTGTATTTTAGTTTTAATTTTGATGTGGTTGTGGGAGGAGAGCCATATCAGTCTACGCCACCATCTTCACCAGAAGTCTGTCATCATTTTCTTTAGTGAAATTTATTGCCCTCTTTGTCATGAGACTTTCAGACCAGAGCTTGGGTTTCTGGATGGTTTCCACCTTTACCTTTCCTGAAATCTCTAGATATAGATTAAAAAGATGTGTTTGCTCCAGGGGGCCATTATATTACATTTTATGAGAAGTCCTGAGAATTCAGAAGAAATAAGTCATAGGATATAAAAACAGTGAAATCCCTTTTACTGGTGGTTAAATACTGACTAATATGGAATAGCATGGTGATTTCTCTTAGGAAAACCCCTAATTCACATTCCTACTCTTCTTACAGTATTGTAATTTCTTCATTTGAAATGTGTTTCTTGCCACTGTACAGTTAACACTTTCATCCTGTTTTTTAGTCTACAATGGCACACTGGACACACACTCATGTACCTCTCTTCCATTCACAGATCCCATTGAATGGCAGTAAATATATTAAAAAATAATGAGTTCCTAGGAATACGGTAAACAAGAGAGGAAACCTCTAGCAAATCAAAGATTTGGCCTATTTTTGGAACTCTGAAAGTCGAAAGGGTTATATTAATAAATAAACCAGATTGGTGAAAACAATCGCAGCTTGGAACAGATGTAGGAGTAAGATGCTGCAGATGAGTGAGATATCCTTCCTAGCTGAGTTTCAGGGAAATTCCAAGTTTGAAGCTGGCAGATACCTAAGTTGCAGGATTGGGACAACTCACAGGAATGCATATGGTCTAAGTGGCTCCTCACCCTCTGGTTCATATTTGGAGCTGAATTCTAGAACATTTGTTTACAGATAGAAACCTAATACATACTTTCTGTAGAGAGTGAGTAATAGATTTGGAGAGGAGCAATCATGGTCTGTGCAGTGAAGTAAAGGAAGTAAAGAAAAACTTGGAAGGACCCCATAAATCCACATTAGTACAAGAAGAGGCAGTGCCTGACGGAGTGCACTGTGGAAAAGCTTCCAACGTTATTTTGACATCTGTGGCATTGTTGAGCTAGCCTTTCTACTTCCAGATGTATACCATAAAGGAAAGCTTGGTTTTCAACGGGATCCATCAACTCATGTGGGGATCAAAAGCCCTTCCTAATTCGGTAGACAGACATATAGTACCAAAAAAGAAATAATATGATGGCTATTATGTTGAGTCAAATCAAATTCTGTTCATAAACAGGGGTTGTTAACCAAGGATTATTAAACTTTTTGAAAGATAAAAACAGCCTTAGAAGAGAAGAACAAAGATAGACAATTAGATCAACAGATCTAATACATAGAAATAGTGCAATAAATAGTAGAGAATAAAAAATTCTAATATGTATTATTATTGATATTTGAGAGCATATGTCACCCAGAAGACAAAACAAGTTATCAGGGAATAAGAGTAGTCACGCACCAAGAAGAGCACCTAAAAACTAAAAATATGCAGAGAATTTAAAAGATAATAATAGAGATATAATTTTTTAAAAGCATTAGGTGGTTGGAAATCAAGTTGAGCAAGATTATCAGACAGACCTTAGAAAAAAGAAAAAGAAAAGATGGAAAAAAGCTAATAGATATGGGAGACACAAAGAACCCATTTCCATCACATACTGCTGATGGCAGGAATGGAGTGAAGTGGGACTAAAGATGAGCGTAATCAAATAAGTGGTTGGTCATAGGAGACCACAGGGAGAAGGAATATTTGAACAAGAAGATGAGAGTATGAGTCTTGTAGATAACTGTGGGAAAAGCATTCAAGTGAGACAGGACTGTTTCTGCAAAGGCATGGAGGTAGAAACGTGCCTTGCTTATTTGAGGAATGGCAAGGAAGTTACCACAACTGTCCCTGGGTGGCCAGGAATGAGGGTAGTTAGGGGTGAGATAAGAAAGTGACGTTGCTTTGGTTCTTATTGTGTGTAACTGTCTAATTTAATCCTCACAACAATCCAATGATGGAACTACTATCATTATTTCCATTTTATAGATGAGCTAAGTGATGTTCAAAGAGATTCATATCTTGTTCCAGCTTTCAACACAGTGCATGGCATACTTGATACCACCACTGCCTGGTTGAGTCTTCCTGAGCTTGGGTTGGGGTGAGATTAGTTCACACAGGAAACCTGTTAGATTGAGAGAGTTTCCAGAGGGAGGGAGGCCAGGCCTGACTGTCCAGAGACTATAATTACTATGCAGAAAAGCATGTTAGGAGGAAGATGTGTGGGCTCAGTAGCTTTTTCAGTATTAGCCAAGCTCCTAGAGACCCCAGTCACCCTCACCTCAGGTGAAACATCCATGTAGGATCTGAAGACACAGTGAGTCCTTTTGATTTTTTACATACCAGCCTTTCCTCAGCTCAGAACAGTTTTGTGTATGAGATTATGTATATATATCTGTACATTTTAGATGAAACTAACTATGAACCCTGAACTATATCTTCCCTGAGACATGTTTGCTTATAAATGGTGCCTGTTTAAATAGCCACCATGGCAGACAATTTTGGCTGGCATTCAACAGCTGTTCCCAAGCCTTACTTTTCTGCTATTTAAACTCCAGTTTGTTTAAACAGTGGACTGAGAGGTCTTGTTCTCCAAAACATAAAGCAAACTTCCAAACCTAGAAAATAAATTGCAATTATACCAATTATGGTGATTCCCATTTGACAGAAACTCATTTTTGCACACTTCTTGAAGAGGGAAGTGACCAAACAATTAGACAGAAGTTCTCCTAGGAGGAGTTGGATCTAAAAAGAAATTTCACAATAAAAATTCAAATATGAGAGTACTGTTAGATGAGACTCATCTTCTCCATCTTCCTACTGTGAGGATGAACATTATAACATCTTGAGCTATGGCAGACACTTATCAGTCAGAAGACAAATAGGAAATATGAAAATAAGGCAAAGCAGAGGGAGAGAAAAAGCCTGGATCCCTGAGACATTCCTCAACTGCTGTACCAACATTTAGAGGGTTTTTGTTAAGTAAACTTTAAATATTTTCATAGTTTAAGTCACCGCCAGTCAAGTATTCTGTTTTTTGTAGCCAAAAATGGCTATTTAGAGAAGAGTATTGATGAAAGTGTTAACATATTAAATATTTTAAACCAAAATAAAAAAATCAAGGTAGATAATAACAATTTCCTTATTAATGGGTATTCTTAAACACCCTTTTCAGTTTTAAGGTGTAGAAGTTATACCTTCTACATGAAACAATAACAATATTGAAATCTATCTATCTAGCAATCTATTACATGTTGGATTACTATGCTTTTGAATTTGTCACTAATGACAAAAGTCAGTTTTGGGCACCAACCCTTGAAGAAGGTTGCTTGTGGTTGCTTGACAGATAATTACCTACCAGTACAGCCCACTGGAAAGCATAATTCCAGCTCAATTTGGAGCAATATTTGTAGGATAATTCATACTTACTTACTCTATTCTGAAGTGTGTTCTTCAAATTAAAAATCTTTCTCTTACATATATTTAATAATTAAAGAGAATTTAGATGTTTTTGGAATCTTTGCCATGGGTAGTGGTAATATTAACACTTTCTATAGAGACAGGCATGTAGACGTCAGGTGTTTGTAGAGGGCAGATTGGCTGCTAGTCCAAATCAAATGTAAATACTTGATAGGGCTAAAGTAGGTTTACAGTTGTTCTTTTGGAAAATATTCCAATAAGTAATAAATAATCATATAAGATAAACCTACTTTTGCCCCATCCTGTATTTAGCCTCTTGTTTGGCAGTGAGGCTTAACATAGCAAACACAGGGAAGAAAATGCCTACCATCATCACACTCACACAACATTGTTGGAAATGGATAAGGAAACAAACTCGGTTTGAGCGCATGTCAACTATGTGTCATCCTTGTTATAGAAGTAAGGTAAATGTGCAAAAAACTTTAATAAGAATCATAAAGAAAGTCTTTAAACATATGTTCTTCAGGAATGACTAAGTCCTTTCAAGACACTCTGAGGGCTTCTAATGCTACAAATTAAGAGGGAAAGCAAGTTAGAAAAGTTTCAGGGGTCATCCACATGGTTATTAATGGGCTGGCTATAAAAGCAAAGCATCGAGTCCAAAGGATCTTTATTATTTAGTCTTCATTAAACATTGAGAGATGATCCTGATCTCATAGTATATAAAAAAAGAAGAGCCAGCTGTTTTTCTTTTCACTGGTGACTGAAAAGGCAAAAATGGGCTCCTTTTGTGATTATCTCATGGGAATAGGCCGAGGCAAGATCTAATGTTTGGGTAACAGAGGGATAATGTGCCATTCTTTTTCTCAAATGGATATCTGGGATGTTTTAACCTTTGAAGAAGTCTTTCAACTCTATTTTATGATTCTAAAGGAGAACCAAGTTATGTTTGAAGCACATAAAAAATAAGCAGGAGAAAAAATGTTTTAGAATATTAACAATAACACAGAGCCTCAGATTAGTCATTAGTCTTTGTTCCTCTGAAAAATTTATAGCTCTAAAAGTGAAAATAATGTTTCATGGGAAAAGATCATCTTAAAATTACTGAAATTTAGAGTTAATTATAAATTTAAAAAATTATGTCAACTTAAATATCATAGTAGTAAACTACGAGGTTAGTATACTGAGACTTAAGTGGAGATTTCACTGTTGGCATGCTCTTCTTCCCAGTGGAATGTGGATGAGAGGCTGCTAGTAACATGTGTCATATACCTCTATTGGGGACTTTTATCTAGACTGATTTTGGTGTAAAGAGGTGAAGAGCTACTTTCAGGTCACCTCACCTGGATGAGAAAACATATCCATCAACACATGTTTTGACAATTTATTTCTTTCCCTTATCAAATATTTTAAACTTTTAGCAATACCAGCACTCCTAAAATCCCTGTTTTCTCAAATTTGGGTTAGACATTTCTATCATTCTCAGAAAAGTTTTAAAGTCTAGCTATAGTTCAGATTAAGGGCTGGGTCTAACATAACTTGACTTCTCAGTCAAATCTGGACAGAAGAAAGGCGTGCTCGTGAGAGTGCTGGCAGATTTACTTCCAGTGCTAGCCAAAAAAACAGTCTTTCTCACATTATTTCAGCGTGTCCAGTTCAATCCAGGTCAGAAACCAGAAATGCAAAACATTCACCAATGTTCCTGGGCCATCAAAATCAGCAGATACTTGGGTGGCTGAGAATGTATTTATTTAAGCATGATTCTACTTTAAATCCATTTACCCTGCCTGATTGTTAGAGGCTGTGGGAAGTAGAGTGCCCACAGAGAATGACTCTGTAATGTAACAATCTAACTTCTTTCATTCTTTTTTTGGTACATTTCTATGTCTTGTTTTATCTTTTGAACTTTAGTAAGAACTCCATTGTACATTAGACTTAAAAATTTATATTAATTTTCAAATAAAATATAAATAATTTCTTGATTTGGTAAACATATTGGTGAAAAAAAAATATACATTTGCTCTAAAAAATAATAAGGAACTTTTTTGGTGGTGTGTATGTGACTTTCAAAAGTAATGAACAAAGAATACTAGGTGCTGTGTATTTTGTGCTTTTAATTGGTAACTAGTACTTCCTTATCTCAGACTTATAAGATTTTGGTGATATTTTTATAGACTAAAAATTAAAAATTCTTAAAAAGACATGGGATAGTGACAGCATGGATGGATCTGGAGAGCATTATGCTAAGCGAAATAAGCCTTGGATTGTCACTTTTTTCTATTTTGCTCATTTGTTTGTTTTGTTGATTAGGTTCCACTTATAGGTGAGATCATATGGTATTTGTCCCTCACTGTCTGGATTATTTCCCTCAACATAATACTCCCCAGTTCCATCCACTCTGTTGTGAAGGGTAGGAGTTCCTTCTTTCTTTATGCTGCATAGTATTCCATTATGAAATGTACCACAGGATTTTGATCCACTCATTTACTGAATTTCTTCTTTCTTTCCCTCCCTCTTCCTTATTTTTTGTCTTTCAATTCTTTATAGCTTATAGAGGAAATAAAAACATTTTAATTAGGCTTTTTTAGCTAAAGGAGACTCAAACCATTATATACAGTATGCTGCACACAGCTACCTTAGTAAATATCCACTAGTTTTCAAATATAGTTCCTGTAGAAATAAACTCTATAGACTATGTATTATTTGGTAGAAGATGTATGGAGGATATCTTTCTTCTTATTATTAAAATGACTAGTTGCTTTGTTTAAAAAACCTCATATTTTCTTTTTCTTAATATACAGACATTAAAGTTTTTCTGTAGTAAAAAATCAGTTCCCAATTTCATGAATGAATGAATAAAGTAATGATTTCAAATCTGTTGTCAGTATTAGCATCACTAGGTTTCTTTACAAATATAAGTGATTTTGCTTATTGAACAACATAATAATTTTGAAATAAACCACTGTAGAAAAAAACAGCCATGTCAACATTAGCTGATCCATGTATCAGCTCATTTCATAAATTTGCAAATAGCTCAGAAATTTAATTTTGTAGCACATTCTGTTTTAAATAGTAAGGTTAATGACTTAAAATTAAGAATGTTTTGTGATAATAATGGCTAACAAAATGATATATTCTGTCAAAGGAGTCTAATTAAATATAGTATTTTGAGTTTGTAGTGTTGCAAAGCAATTATATCTGTTGACATATCATATAACTCTTCTCATTTCCTTAGGTAAAGGAAAGGTGTAATAATGTGTTGATATGTATCTCTAATTTCTTATCAAATTAGTCATACTGGTACAGTACAACAGAGGGTTGTTTTTCAACTCTAGAACACTAATTTTTCCTTAGAGAAGTTGGAGGTGGGGACAGACAGTGGGCAAATTTACTGGCAGTGCTTTCTAATTTCATCATTGTTTTAATTTAATTCAAATATGTCCGACACATTCACAAATTAATTAAGCAAAACTAAAGGACTTTTTGTTGGTAATCTCTGAGGACTGAATTTGTTCCAGCTGAATCATCAGAGACTCTATTTCCTTTCTCTTCTCTGCTTCCCCCTCCTTCTTCACTAAGGTCTCATATTGTGCCAAACGTATTGAGTTAGAAACTTCTTCAGATCACCTCTAAAGGACATGACTAACTTTGAACATCGTCATCAGGCTCCATTAACAAATTAACAGTGTGATAATGGATCTAGCAAACCACAATAGTCAAAACTGACCAATAAGACTTTTCATACCAACAGACCAACCATGACTTCAACTTTTTCAAATGATCTAAAAACCCAATCATCCTTAATCATTAATGAAATTTATTTCTAAAATTTACTTTTTAAATTTAAACACCTCTGTATTGAATTAACTTTGTTAACGAGGGTGCTCATTTGTCCATACAAATGGCTTTTTAAAAATAAGTTTAGGTTCATTAACTTTCTAGCAAGTTTTAACTGACCTATATTGGCTCTCTGTTTTCATATTATTTCATTTATTACATTATTAAATCAATCCTTACTTTAGAAGCCAAGAAAATGTTTTATACTGCAATATGGTTGCCTCCCTAGAGTTCATTAGCTCATGTTCTTTCAGTTAACTCTGTATGCACTGTGCCTTTCTCCTAACTTTCCTAAATCTGAAGTCTTATTGCACATGCAGGCAGAGGACTCAGTTTAGAACTTAACTGTCAAAGAAAGTAAAGACTGAAAATGACCTCACAGATCATCTGTCTTAGACTTCTGCTTTCTTGAGGCAAGGTCATGTCATATAAGTCTAAAATATACTTGTGGATTAACTCTGGAAAATCCTTGGATTTATGGAAAACTTTTGTTTGCCTTTTCAATGACATAATCATTGGGCTATTATATTTTTAAGTCATTCAAGCAGCTTTAACATAAAAAGGGGAGTCTTTGCTCTTCATTGGGAGTTACAGAGCTAATTTATAATGGTGCTAAAAATGTGGTGTTTTCACTGCTATGCCAGTATTTCTTCAATCCCATCAAGATGAATAAATAGCCAAATTATATATTCATATATATCTTCATACATATTTGTATTCATAAATGAGAACAAATGAATACTCCTTGGACATAATAAACTGATCATATAAGTTTCATATATACATTTCATATGTACTTGGATCATATAAGTTTCGAGTGTACATTTCTATAATATGTCATCTTTATACTGCATTGTGTGCCCACTGCCCAACCAACTTTAAACCTATCAATTTCTTGCCAGTAGGCTTAATTTAGATCAAGTTTTTAAAATCGAGTAAAAATACATACATCTTAGTATTTTTAAATCCAGTCTTCCTAAAAAGTCATTATCACTATTGCTAACTTTTATTATTATCTTTTGATATTAATTAATATGGAGAGCTTATTTGAATGAAAAACTCATAATTTCAATAAAGAAATTTTAAGATATTATTTAAATAATGAATCACTAGTTAGAACACACAGTCTCAAATCATCTGCATTTTCCTTGTGTCAACACAACATATTACTTCCTTATACTTGTCGAAGTGATGGCTAGTTAACTCAGTTTGTGTCCTATGTCTTTGATAACACTGTGTTGAGCATTGAAAATGCTTTCACTGCCTATTCCCCAGGAAATCTTTTCTCTCTGGGTTTAAGACCAGAGGTTTGTTTTAATATTTTAGAAGTTCATAACTTTATTTTTTAAACAAATAAGAGCAGATGAGGGTTACTTGTAATCAAACAGAGATTCTTCTGGATACTACTGACGTAGTTACAAAAGTTGCAGTTACTTTTCCAGCCAAATTAGCAATTTACTCTCATTCCCATGTTTCTCTGTCTAAGAGGGAGCTGCATATGCAAGGCTGTCAGCTTTTCCAGCAACACTCGCAAATATTTTTCTTATGCTGCAAACCAAATGCTTTACTCAGGGTTTCACCTAGTAGACATTATTCATTTTGAAATAACACAGCTGTAATTCAGACTTTATGTCTGATATCTTTCCCCCATGAGTGAGGTTGCAAAAGTAAGCTAAAATATGGAGAGAAGTACTTCAATGAATTTCATTGAGAAAGAATCTGTCGATGCAATCAACCTTCAAAGGTTGAGAGTAGTGGTGTTCCTATTGTTAGCAGGGTAATCACAATTTTGTAATACATATGAAGTGTGATACATATGAAACACTTTTATTTTAAGAAATACTGCTCACTCAGTTGGTTTATTAATCCTTAAATAGCAGGCCTTATACAAAATGTGTAGACAAATAGCTAAATCAATAGATTAATTTTCATTTTTTTTCTTTACTCCTAAAATGATGAAGAGTCATGTCTTGTGACATGGAAATTTGTGAAATAGTTCATGAAGCTGATAGCATCATCAAAAGAGAGCAAAGATGTAGCACTATGGTTAGCTTATAAGAGGTGTGAAAGCTGTGGGTGTACCACACATTGAGCTTTAGGAGATGGGATAAAGTAAGTCAGGGAGGAGAACCTGACATCCAGAAAGCAGTTTGAAAGAAAGTAATTCCATTAGAAGTCAATATTAAAGAGGTTCAGAAAGTAAAACTAGGTTTGCATGGGACCAAGAAAACACTAACTAGATTTTTTGTAAACAATAACATAGAAGCCCTGGCTGGCATAGCTCAGTGGATTGAGTGCAGGCTGTGAACCAAAGCATCGCAGGTTCGATTCCCAGTCAGGGCACATGCCTGGGTTGCAGGCCACAGCCCCCAGCAACCGCACATTGATGTTTCTCTCTCTTTCTCCCTCCCTTCCCTCTCTAAAAATAAGTAAATAAAATCTTAAAAAAATAAATAACATAGAGATAAAGATTAGACATACACATTAAGATGGTCTCTCCTAAATAAACATGACATTAGCCATGAGGTTTGAGAAGTAGAGACAAGATCTCAGCAATGGAAAAGAAAACTTGGAAAAGTAAGGCAATGATACCATGCTAGAAAATTTGGTAGACTCTCTAGGCATGATCTCTTACTCAAAAAAGAAGAAAAGTGACTCTATTAACTTGAAATCCAACATGAGTGTTTGTTCCCACCTGCATTAAAGCAAACTATGAGAGTCAGACTAACAGCAGCACTGACTTGATGCTGTTCTAGATTTTGCACATGTACTTTAAATTGGGTCAGAATTGATTCTAGAGCACACATGAGAATATAGTGAAAAAACCTGATGGAAGAAAAGGAAATTAAACAGGTAAATAGTAATATGATGAACTGGCCTAGAAAAACTCTGAGACACTTCATTTTCCTGATAATGATGAAATAGGTTATTCAGATCACTCATCCTGCTGGAAGCAATTTAAAACTCAAGTACGAATTAAAAATAAAATTTTCTTTTTAAAACACTAAGAAAATGACAAGATTGTAATATAAAGAGGATGCCAAAAATCAAGGAGTCAAGGAAGCATAGAAGCTAGTTTTGCTCTTTAGGCATTTATTGATCTACAAAATTAAAAATTGCTCTATGGTGAAAGGGGACAGAATTATAATGGGGGCACACATACAGTGGCGAGTCTAACAGGAGAACCTCATGATATCTTGGACTTCAAAGGCTACACCCTCCAGATTAATATAGAGCAGAAGAGAACCAATCCTTGCATGTAATTATACTCCAGGATTCTACCTCATGGGTGGTCCAAAAAAGGAAATCTTGGCATGGTTTAACATGAACATGAAAAAGTAGTGTTTCTAGCTATTTGTCAGAAAAGAACATGTATCATCCATAAGAAATGAAACCTTTTTTATAGGGACAAAATTTTAAAAAATATAACTAGTCAAAGAAGAAGATCAGTCACAAAGAAATGCCTGTGAATCAGAAAAAAGAGAAAGAGGAAACCAACTGTAAAGACCTCAGATTATCAAATTATTAGATGTAGACTAAGAAATCACTCTCCTTATTATAATTTTAAAAAGACCAGATTGATAATATTTATAAGGAGTAAGAATTTATTCAAGTGGTATAACATTTTTGAAAAAGTCAATTTGAAATTATAAAAACAAAACTATTGTTTTGTTTTTAAATATTTTTAAAATGTAGAATAAACAAAGTTATAGAGAGAGTTGATGATCTGGAATATAGGCTAGAAGAAATTATTTGAAGTTTGGTATCTAATGATCAAAAGATGGAAATTTTTATTTGTAACTAATAAACAGAGTAAATTGTGAAAATGCTTAGCATATGTATAATTAGGAGAGAGAGATCAGTGAAAGAGAGAGAGAGAGACATAATGGCTTAGAATTTTCCAGGACTGATGAAAGATATTGCATTATTCGGAAACTTGCATCAATAATCCTGTATAAGAACCCTCACATATCAGTGGCCTATAGTAAAAAAATTTTTTTATTCACAATTTTTTAAATCAGTTGAGGATTAAATTCGGTTGCTCTATCTGACTCTCATTTTGGGACTAGTAGCTGATTGGGACATGTTCTTCTCATGGTGTTTAGCAACAGCACTAAGAGGGAAAAATGGAGACACTTAACTGATCATAGGGCGCTGGCTAGGTACTGAGAACCTCTGACTTTCTTCTACATTTTACTGACCAAAGCACATTATATAGATAATCTCTTTATCAATAAGTTGTGGACACATACTCTGTCCATTGTAAACCAAGGTGTGTCCAAGTATAGAAAAAAATTGTGAGACTGTAATGAAAGAGACCACAAACACCCACTTAAAATTTCAGGAGATCTCATTAATCCCAGATTTTATTCTTATTTTTCCTGGAATGTTCAAAAACATGGAGCTGGACCTATGCAAAATTATTAACTTTGAAAAGTTGCTACTGTGATGAAAATCAGAAAAGAAATGGGCATGGAGGTAAAGATATGTGTTCTAGGACTAATTCTGCCATATAATAGCATGTGACCTTGTATAAATCACTTTACCACTTAGAATCATGAGCTTTTCACCAATAAAGTAGAGATAATAAGATGTCCTGAGGTTGGTGTGAGTGTCCAGAGGAATATTATATGTTATGAAGGTCTTCGTGTATTTTAAATAAAAATATTAATGGTATTACCCTTAAGTATATTTTCTAATACTTTGGAAATTGTATTTGATTGTCCAACGGTTCCATGCTTCATGTGGACACTCTTGGCCCAATACTCCATCTATATTCACTTTTCCTAGAAATACCTCTACATCAGACCTCCTTCACCCTTTTACACATACTATGTTTTCCAAATTTTATCTAAAACTAATTACTGAGTATTTACAAATTGATATATGTAAAATTACCAATGGCTACTAATTGCATCTTTTTTTATAAGAGTCTTTTGACAAAAAGCATCAGTCATTAATTAAAAATTTTTAGATGCCTATGAATCCAAAAAATATGTGTGTGCTTGAGAACAGAAAGTTCTGGACAACAGAGAGATCTGACCTCATTAATTCATCCAACTTATCTCTGTTTTTTAAATAAGGAGTCAACCTTGCAAAAGTAATTCTATCTATCAAAGGATGAGAAACAAAAACAAACAATGCATAATTGTTTGGTTGAAAAATTAGTCACTTTATAATATTTGTACAGAAAAATATGCAACGTTCTTATTTTCTAAAACTTATTTTATCTTCCTACCACCCTCATTCATTGAGTAGTTACAGAGTAGTGGAAACTAAACACAGATCAGTTTAGTTAAAAACTTAGAACATATGAACACCAAAGAGTCTCTTTAGATTTCACTCAATCATTTGAAATAATAGCTCAGAACTTTCAGATGCTTCCCCTAAAGTATGAGAAAGAAACATTTATGACTTTTTGTGATAGGGGAAATAGAACCTTCTAGATTTGTGCTGGTGATCTGATGCATGACGGGGAAATGCATCTCCCTTGAAATATGGTTGAGCTAACCTGCCCATGGTCATTTTGTTGGGGATTGCTGATTAAGCTGTGACCTATTCAATCCTGGCTTGCTCAGAACAGGGGTTTCCCTCTGTCCTTGCTTGTAATCACTAGGGCTCTATATGTTTCTGGGTC
This sequence comes from Tonatia bakeri, assembly GCA_004024845.1. Classification (NCBI taxonomy): domain Eukaryota; kingdom Metazoa; phylum Chordata; class Mammalia; order Chiroptera; family Phyllostomidae; genus Tonatia; species Tonatia bakeri. The sequence continues at coordinate 280,766 of PVIA01000554.1, forward strand.
TGCCTTATCCTGCAGTGTCCTCTGGTTGTCTGATCTCTCCCTTTGCCACAGCATATCAGGCCACATGGCAGATCTGCTGGCTCTAAATTTGGCATCAATGATCCTTATAAATGAGGATTTTTCCCTGCTTGACTATACCATGCCTCCCTCATAGATGTACTGGCAAGTACACTTTGTTGGCATGAAATTACCTTGTAGGTCAATTACTTGTCCAAAAACCTCATTTGTTTGGCATTCTCAGTTTATCTAACACATTTGTCACATTCCAGGACAATGTCCAGAGAGGGGAGGCTTGGATCTGTGAATCTCACCCATTAGCAATCCCTCTACTCTCTCATCTGTTTTATCACAGTTTCTGAGAGGGGAAGTGGCTGGCTATGCTCCATGGTTACCTCCAATTACCTGAATTGATGTCTCCTTAATCTATTTCCCTGAAACTGAAATATTAGATGGGGATATAGGGTGAGAAAAGTAGTGTAAATTGAAGATTATTTTAAAAATATTACTCTTGTTACAAGAGGATGAAAAGTAAGTGACATCTTGTTGAAATCTAGCCAATATCCTTCATCAATGTCTAATTGCTCTCTTTTCTGACACCATTCTTTCCTATTATTTTCCTATGGCCATTATTCAATCTTTAGGGGGATAATTTTTTTCCTCCTACTTAATGCTAGAATGCTGGTGTCCCCTGGGTTTTGTCCTTAGCCACCTTCTAGTTTAAATCTTGAATTTCAACCTAGATGATTTCAATCACTTCCACGGCATCAAATAGCACACAGTGGTATATTGATCCTTGGGAAGAGAGATAATATGTTTTCTTTTTCTATCTCTATTGTGCTTATATATTTACTAGCAGGTGTTGGGTACTCAGTACATAACTGAGAGTGAAATGAATGTATATTCTACATTAGCCGAAAAAATTTTGAGGTTGTTCTATTTCAAGTACAGGTGGAAATTTAATGCAAACAAAATGCAACCTACACATACATTTAGTGGTTATAGGGAATTTTTTGCCAATATTGAAAATTTCCATATAATAACAGGGAATTTAGATGAAAAGTTACACTTCTCATTGTAGAATTTTGGGCTTGACTCATTGTCCTTTAGTCTTTAAAACTGCATGATTCATGGTCACGCACAGAGCACACGTGGTTTCAAATCATAGAGGAAAAATGAATTCATTTCATATTTTATTATCTTAATTACAGAAGAAAGAATAACAAGCAACTGAATGTTAAAATTGATGATTTTTTTTCACTTTCAGAGCTTTAAAAAACTATTTAGAGTCTCAATTTTAAGGATTAAAATAAAGTAAAACAACCACTTTCAATAGTGGTACAGCATACACACACAGAGCAAATTAAAGAGGATGATTTCAAAGGAACTGCTAACCAGCTGTCAGAGACTTTCACTATGGGATGTGTGTTGGAAATTCACTCCGTAGATTTTCTCTCTTGTTCTTTGATCAGGGAATGAATAGGCTAGCTAATGATTTAAAAAACTTAGGAGTCCAAACTTTGATTTAATTTCTTTGAAATAAAGGAGAAATCATATTCTTCTAAGTAAGACATTATTAAATAATTAGTTAAAAGATTGGAAGTTGATGGACTCTTCCCCCAATCATAAATATTTTTATTTTAAAATAATTTAGGTTGTTAATTTTCTCAATTGTGAAGTAAAAATTAAAACTTTTCAATGATATTTTCTCAGCACAAGAGAGAGTCACATATGGGCTAATAATTGTCATTTGAGAATTGGTATATTTCTTCTTGTTTTAGCTTTAGCCCTATTAATGCACATATATGAATATAGTTATGCAAAATATGGTCATATAAAAAGTAAAAAGTCAAGAAAAATGAATCAAATATTGTAAATATTTGTATATCTTTCTATTTTAAGGTTTCAGTGTGCTATATATTTTTTCAGACATCTGGTAATGGAGGAGGTGCTTATTAAAGATACAGGAACTACTTTGATAATAAAAGGGAAATTTTCAACACTTCCAATTATGAGATTTGATTTATGATCCTAAATTGCATTGATTATTTTCACATAAAAGTTTATTGAAATACAGCCCTGGTTGATGTAGCTCAGTGGACTGAGCGTTGCCTGTGAGCCAAAAGTTCCCTGGTTCAATTCCCAGTCAGAGCACATAACTGGGTTACTGGCTAGATTGCTCAAGAGGCAACCACACATTGATGTTTCTCTACCTCTCTTTCTCTCTCCCTGCCCCTCTCTAAAAATAAATAAAATCTTTTAAAAATAAAAATAAAAATTTATTGAAATACCACATATCCATTCATGAGTAAGACACAGATCATGTGAATGAGGCCATTTTCTTAGAGATTTACTGCTTCACAGATTACTTTTTGTCTTTCAGCAAATAGTGATACATTTATTTTTAATCAGTATTTATATTTAGGCTCAATAAATAAATTTTCTACAATTTTAAATAGTGGAACATATGTGAATCTGCATTCTTATCTGCATCTTTAACTGCTGTATGGTAATCAATTCAATAATAATTGATTTAGTGCGTTAAAACACAGAGTTTATTTAGCTGATAGGAAAACTTACACGATGTATTTCCAAAATATTTAATTACATTTTTCTCAGACAAACTTCAACTCCATAATGCTGTGATTCCTTTTGAAGAAAGCATGGAGATTATATGTGGGCCTCTACCAACTTCTATTATATCTTGCCACATTAAAAGTCTATTTATTTTTAAAATTTTCTCATAAAATATATATAAGTGGGACAAAGAAAACTTGTAAGATTATTTAGGGAGGGTTCTTTGTGCGTTTGCATTTGTGCAAGAGCGGAAGAGAAGGTTGAAATGGTTAAAGACCGGCATCTTCGGCTTTCTCCATTTTCAGAAGCAGTATAGTCCATGTGTTTTTTGCTGGATATAACAAAAAGTCTTTTTTCACTTGATTTGAGCATTTGCTTGTTTATCTTTTCTCAGGCAGCTTCTACAAGCACAGAACTGCAGTGACCTAACATTACAGAACTAGACTTGTTTACTTCCCCCCGTTTGACCACCCACAAGATGAGGCAGAAACGTACTTTACATTTTCCTATAACCAAAACCACATGGAGGAAATACACTTCCCTGGGCCTCTTTAACATAATGAAATTAAACCCTCCTTGGATTCTCTCTCCAGCAAGCAACAGATAATCTGCTTGTGAATACTTCTAAGTTACTAGCATATTGCAGGGAATGTTGTAGCTGACCTAGAAAACCGCAGCCCCAGAAGACACAATAACAGATCTTAGAGCTGAAAAAAGTCATATAAGATCAGTAAAAATCAAGCACTTCTTGCTGGTGAGGAAGCTGAGGCTCAGAGAGAGTGGGCTATTGCTCATGGTGGACTTGGTGGATTGGTTTTCATCCAGAATCGGCTACGTATAACTACTGCATTCCTACTGAATGTATTAGTAAACGTTTAACCCAGTAAAGGGTCTATTTGCTGAAACATACAATTACACTGCTTTCCATTCTATATCATCAGTTGAAAGTGTCAAGTAATTGTAGAATTCAATTTAAATACTTAGTATTCTCAAGCCACTTCTGCCTTCTAAAAGAGTTACTGAGCCTTGGCTGGCATAGCTCAGTGGACTGAGCGCAGGCTGCAAACCAAAGTATCGCAGGTTTGATTCCCAGTCAGGGCACATGCCTGGGTTGCAGGCCACGGCCCCCAGCAACCACACATTGATGTTTCTCTCTCTCTACTCTCTTTCTTCCTCCGTTCCCTCTCTAAAAATAAATAAATAAATAAAAATCTTAAAAAAAGAGATTATTTGTGAGGTTTAAAAAAAAGAGTTACTGAAATATTTCTTGTCCTAGTATAAGAGTGACTACACGCTGATCTACCCTGGGTTTCCTTTAATCTTCATGCTAGAGCTAACTGGTTAATACACAATCATTACAGCATTACATTATTCTGAATTTGACTATATACCCATCTTTACCAATGTATTATACATTTTCAAATATTTCATGTTATTAATTAACATTCTTTTATTTCAGCCTGAAGAACTCCTTTCATTTCTTGTGAGGCAGGTTTACTGGTGATGAACTTTCTCAGTTGTTCTTTGTTAGACAGTCTTTACCTCACCTTCATTTCTGAAGTTCAATGTGTCTCGGTTGGCAGTTTCTTTATTTCAGCACTGAATATGTCATCCCATTCTCTCTTGGCTTGTATGAGTCTCTGCTTAGGAATTGCTAGTAGTGTTACCGCATTCCCTTATAAATGAGCGATCTTTTCTCTTGTTGCTTTTGTCTTTGATTTTAGGAAGTTTTATTACAATGTGCCTTGGAGAAGATTGGTTTTGATTGAAATTTTAAAGTAATCTGTTAACTTCATGAACTTGGATATAACATCTCCCCAGATTTGGGAAGTTCTTAGCCATTATTTCTTTAAATAAGCTTTCTACATTTTTCTTCTTTTTTTCTCAGTCTGGAACTCCAATGATGTGCACTTTATGGCTCTGTGTGATGTCCCATAAATCCTGTAGGATTTATTGATCACTTACCTTTTTTCTTTTTTTTCTTTTTGGGCATCTGGTTGTATAATTTAAGTGGTTCTGTCTTCAGGCTCACTGAATATTTTTTCTGCTTGATCAAGTTTCTTCTGTATTTAATTCTGCAGTTCAGCCACTGTATTCGTCAGCTCCAAAATTGCTGGTTTTTTTTTTTTATGTTATCTATCTCTTTGTTAGATTTCTCATTTATTCTCTTATTGTTTTTTTCTGATATTGTTAAATTGTTCATCTGTGTTCTCTTATAAGTTTCAGTGCATTGTAGAACAATTATTTTGAACTCTTTGTCAGGCAATTCCTGGGTTTACATTTCTTTGGGGCCAGGAACTGGAGGTTTACTGTATTCCTTTGATGGAGTCATGTTTTTCTGATTCTTTGTGATCCCTGAAACCTTATGTGTGCATATTTGAAGAAGCAGTAACCTCTTCCAGACATTATGGACTGACTTCAGTAAGGGGAAACTTTCAGTGGGTGGGGGCATGCTAGAGTGTGCTGTGTCCCCAAATCTATTTGTATAATGTACCAAGTGCAGGAAGGTGTAGTGGCACTGGGTCCAGGGGAATCTGATTTCTCTTCAGCTCAGACCAGTGAGGCTCACATCATCATTTGTGTGGTTCTTTGCTAGTGCAATGAGGATTCTGTGGTGGATTCAAGGGCTACTGGACCTCAGTGGCATCTCCAGGTCCAGTGGCTGGAAACCAGAGCAGGCAGAGGTTTATGGCCAGTAGTATGCACACACTGCCATGGGGGCCAGGTGCAGGTACCTGCATAGCAGATGTTTGGAGACATGCATGTAGTGGTGAAAGCCAGTGCAGGCAGCAAGGTCTGGGGCCAACTGTGGACTTCCTGACAGCTATAGAGGCCTTGGCTGTTGGTCTGCATTACTTCGTTTGCTGGATCTTTTCACAGCAGAGGTGTGTAGGAACACAGCTGGAGGGGCTAACTGAAAGTTAGGGCACTGGTGCAAGTCAGTGACAGAAGACAGGGCTTGGTTCAGAGCTACAAGCAGCTGCAGGGGTCTTGGTGTCAGTGTGGTCCTCCTGTGGTTGGCCAGTCTCCCCACTGGGCATTCAAATAGCACTAAGGGCCATTGCAGAGCTGGAGGGGCTAACCCGAGCATGCACATGGCAGTGTGGGTCAGTCATGGGAGTCTAAGTTGGCATTTTGCAGTCACATAGATATAGAGTTTGGGTTGGCTGCTAGTGCAGTTGTCAGATTCTAGTAGGGGTAAGCAAAAAGGAGAAACAGAGAAACCTGGTGACTGGAATTAGTGAATGCAAATATCTTTGGGTGACAGCAGGTGATATCTATAAAAGGTTTGTGGCAGCTGTGCTGGCCATTGGTTTTGTCAGTGACAAAAGCATCTGGGGTTGTTGTAGAGCAAGTTACTAGGAACCGTGATTACTCTCACTGAGTAGCTGCTATTGGTAACCCCTGCTTTTCTTCCTTGTTCCCAACTGTCTATACCTCTCAGCTTTACCAGTCTGGGGGGTGAAAGCAAAGTAGGACCTTGATGTGGTGCTCATTCCCCCTCTTCCTTTTTTGGCAAGGAGAACTCTTTCCCCTAGTTGGAGAATTCTTTCTCAGCGTTGAGAAATTCTGGCTTGGGGGATGGGATGATGCAGGCAAAATAAATCTGTGTTCTTTCTCTTTTTGTGTACTTATAATCAGGTTTCTTTTATTTCAGTGTGTTGTTGAAGGTTCTTAAGTGAACTCCAGAGCTCTCCTAGAGCTGCTTCTGTTGGTGGGTATCCATCTAATTGTTGATCTTTGTTGAGAGATGGGGATGGGTCTTTTAGGCCACCATTTTGGGCCACCTAACATCAACTTGCACCATTCTTGTTTGTTTGAATAACATTAAATTTTATTTTAACTGACAGAAAGTGGCTTTAAATCAGGACCAAAAGATATTCATCTTAACAAGCAAAATGTTTCCTTGTTATTATCTGTGGTCATTGTAAAAGCGGCTCCTCTACATTGTCCAAATGCAACATCAAGCTCATGTTTTTGTTCCTCCGTTTATCCAGCTTACTGTCCATGAAGCACAGTCTTCTCCCAATAAGCTCTGAGTTCCCTGCCTTGTTGTCTCGTTGAATTATCAACTGAAACCCAGAGAAGCTGCATATATATATATATATATATATATACTTTCTCAGTTCCTGTTCTTAAATAGCTAAAAACTGCAGAAAAGTTTACCTACTAGAGCAGCCTGGGTCCATTACAAATTCATAATCCTACCCTTAAAAAGGACCTTCATATTGCCAGACAACCCTGCTATATCTATGGACTAATATTTCATAATCTCAGCAGTGCCTATCTCCAACCCTTCCTACTGTCCCCAAACCTCTAACCTGCTTCTGTTACCTTCACCTTCAGTAGATCATCTTATCTCTAGTTAAGAGAGGTAATAATAATAATAAATGCATGCATAATGCTATCTATATGCCAGGCACTAGTCTATGCAGGCTTATATACATTAACTAAATTAATAATTATAACAACCCTAGGAAACAGGCACTATTATAGATGAGAAAATTAAACAAGAAAGTTTAAATAATTTGCCTATCATCACACAACTAACATGTAGCAGAGTCAGATTCTCTGACTCTGACATGTAGCAAAATTGTTGACATTTTTATTTTCCTCACTCCTAGAGTTGACAATTATATTAGTTTGCTATGGCCTCTGTTACAATATACAATGGGTTGGAGGGTGGGGGTTAGACAACACATTTTCTCATAGTTCTGGAAGCTAGGAGTCCAAGATCAAGGTGTCTGCAGGTTTGGTTTCTCCTGAGGCAACTCAGATGGCTGCAATCTTGCTATGCCCTCACATGGCCTCTCCCCTGTGTGTGTACACACCTGGTATCTGTGTGATCAAATCTTTCCTTATAAGGACACTGGTCAGAGTGGATTAGATCCCATGACAACACTCTCATTTTAAATTAATCACCTCTTTAGAGGCCCTACTTCTAAATGTAATCATGTTCTGAGGTGCTGAGAGCTAAGGGTTTTAATATGTGAATTTGGAATGGGCAACAATTTGGTCCATGACTATATCACCAAACTCATTTGATATTTTTCTCTAAATAAATACCTCTTGTATCTACACACTTTTTTCCACTCTTCCTAATCCAGGCCACCATTGTCCCCTACCCAGTGTGATAAACAGTATCTAAGATGGTTTTCAAGGAAACCTGTCTTCAGGTATTCATGTGCTTGAGAGCAGACTGGACCTAGTGTCTAACGAATAGAGTATGGCAAAAGGGAAGGAATGCCCCTTCTGAGATTAGGCTACAATACAACATGGATTTTCATCTTGCTCTCATTTCTTGCTCTTCTTTCTACTACTTACATTTAGTCTGGTTTTCTTCAAAACACTTTATATTGTAGTCAGAGTGAGTTTTTCATAACATGAGTTAATCAATTTTCCACTTAATCTCTTTGATAGCTTCCCATTTACTTCAGACTACCTGCTTAACATGGTAAACGAAGCCCTGAACAGTCTGGCTCCTCTCCCTGTCACCAACCCCATCTCCACTCAGTCCTGCTCTCCTCCCAGCTGCAGTGAAATTCCTTCAGTCCCTTTGCACTCACCATGCTGCATCCCACTACAGGTCCTTTGTACGTGTTATTTTCTCTGCTGACATATTCACCAGTGTTTTTCTCACATGGTAGACACCTACGCATCCTTTATATTTCAGTGCAAAATCTCATTTCCTTCTGGAGGTCACCTCCTTCCAGATCAAATTTTCTTCACAGTATTTTCAGAGAACAATTTAAAATGTGACTCTGTAATTCATGCCTTTCAGCTCCACTAGAGTGCATGCTGCATGAGAGCAAGGCTCATGTCTGGTTTTCTTTAACACGCTGTCTGTCATGCCTAGCCCACTGTCTAGAACAGTTTGTTTAAAATGTTTTAAACAAACAAACAAGTGCATAAACTGTCACATACCATTTGTATTCTTTTTGCTTTCTTGTGGTCTTCTAGTCAACAACTTTGCTTCATGCAAGTTCAAAGTTGCATGATGCTACTACCTCCTGCAACTATACTCTTCTGCCAGATGAAACTAAGTTATCATTTTACAAGGCCCATTAGGGGAAAACTACATAAGACAACATTTCTTAATCTATGATGTCATTTAACCCTTCTGGGTTCACGGCAAAATCATAATGGACTGAAAGATGAAGACTTGGCATCTGACTTGGAATTTGTCTGGCTTAACACATCCAAAAATAATAATAATGTTAAAACTTCCTTATTTGAAAATAGCACCTCTTATTTTTGCAAATCTAGATTACACAGCTGGGTTACAGATGTATATATGTCATAGCCTTATGGGGGAGTAAGAGCATGTTGGCACCATGATCACATTATTTTAAGTGGAAAGATTTTCATATATTAGATAGTGGCATGCATTCCATCTGGATATTATGGTAACCAACACTGCCTGTGTGTTACATTTTCTGTGTGTGTAAGTCACCCAATATCCTTGACACACTTTTCTTACCGTTCATGTGAACCTGAACTTGGGCAGTTATACCTTCAACAGATTAAAATTATAGGTAAATCTTTATTTAGAACTGAACAAAGATTCTCACCACATTCTTTTTAGCTTGATGATAACTAAGTAAGAACTTTATTTAAATGAGTCTATTTTCAACTCTGGCATCCTCTTCTATATATATATATATTTTAATATTTAGTTTTTTAACATGCATATAAATGAGTAAAGAATTTAAGTTAATTAGATTGAGTATTATTCTAGTAATCTAATGGCATAATATTTAATATTTTTACAATAATAAACACATTGATAAGAATGTAATAGGAGATGGTGATGACTGGGGTGAATTTGGTAGTATATGCCCATTTTAAAGGGAGACAAACACTAAATTTTAAAAATTTTTCATCCAAGGACATGCTTATTGATTCTAGAGAGGAGGTAAGGGAGGGAAAGAGGGAGAGAAATGTCAGTGTGAGAAAGGAACACTGATCGGTTGCCTCTCACATGTTCCCCTACTGGGGACTGAAACTGGAGCCTAGGGATGTGCCCTGACAAGGAATTGAACCCGAAACATTTTGGTTTATGAGATGATGCTCCAACCAACTAAGCCACACTGGCCAAGGCAGACAGACACCATTTTTAACTTGCTAATGTGGGGTGGGCATTGCTAGACCTTTTGACATTTTCTAAATAAGTCAGAAACCTGGATCTTATTTGAAATACCCAAATGTTAAAATAGTCTTTTTAAACTTTGCAAAATCCTTCCAATAAATCTGTGGATTTTATGTGATATAATGATCCTTTTAAATTTCTTGGTATAGTCAGAACATTGTGTATTAAAAATGCATAGATTTTGGAAACAGACTAGAGATTGAACTCTCATGAAGTTTCTGGTATAGTTTTTTGAATGGCTGGACAGTTCTAGACCTTTTGAAACTTTGTGTCCTAAGTTTTGAAATGAAAATATAATAGTTTTAAAAATATCTGCAATATAAGCAGATAATCAATAAATAGTTTTTATTACCATGACTCGCTGTAAACTTTCTTCCAGTCTATATTTTTTAATTATTCACTTTCAAGCTTCCTCAAATAATCATGAAATAAGGTGACCACATAATCATAATTATTCATTTTAGCCTGTGCATCCAGGCAAACATACTCTTTGACAATGGCAAAATAAGTTTTCAGTTAAAAACTAAGAAAGATTAGTGCATCTGGAAGATGATATCCTGGAGGGCAACATCTTCAAGTACTTTAGTTATTTTTGTAGGGAGGATGGTGACCAAATGTGCCTCACCATCACTAAGGAATGATCAAGGGGAATGAACAAGCTGTGGCTCTAGGAAAAAAGTAGATATGCGAGTATGAGAAAGATAGAGCCTATGAATTAAACACCAGCTAGGATTGTTGTTGGCACTGGAATTAATTCTTCCAAGCATTTCAAAATAAAAACAAAAACTCTATAGCAAACCAGGTTGGCTGTCTCATCCTCACATTCAGCTAGGATATTCATAAAATCAGTTGGTGAGAATAATCTATCTGTTTCTTGAATATCAGTTCAAGAGGTCATGATCTCCCTCACAACCTCTCTCCCCCTCCTTGTTGGAGGCCTCCTCTGGCAATCTGACCTTCCAGATGGTCATCTGCTTCCTGCTCCTGTCTAATCCATTCAGAAAGGCAAAACATCAGGGACGATTTTGTCCAACCACAAATCACTACCAACTTTACATAGACTTGGCATCAGCTGCACAGGAGGCAATTTTAGCCCAGAGTCCTTTGCATGGAGCGTAGCAAAAGCATTCTATCCTTAATTTACTCTAATTTATCTTGATATTTGTAAATGCCCATCAATCTTGTGGTCAACTGGAAAAGGAGAAAGACAAAATGTGACCTTTGCATGTGTTCTTTTTTTTTCTTGTCTCCCTTTCTCCCCCACAATTCCATAGGGCAGGTAGGAAATAGACCCATTCCATCTCTGTTCTTGTCAGAACTTTCCTTATGCAAACTCTATGATTTAATCAACCAAATCGTACTCTTGATACTCCAGGGGGAGGTGTGAGGTTGAGAAGGCGTAAATGTAAAAGGAGTTTAGAAAATCCTTTCTCTGTCGACCATGCTTCGTTGCAATTTTTTTACTTGTAATAAGTAATATGTTCACACAGTCTTTACAATTTTGCTACAAAATCTTAAATATTTTGAGTGATAAAATCAGGTCCACAAAAATACATAAGCGAAAAAACATTACTATTTTAAAAAGTATCATCCCTTGCACTGAAAGGCTCCTACATGAATGTATGTCCATTTACCGATGCTCAGACCTCATCCAACTGGCTCAGTCATTTCTAGGAATGCGGTTCTGGAAAACCGCTGCCTGGATTTAGGAGTTCTTTTTTCCAGGATGAATTCTGTTCTCCACACCTCTGAAAAGAAAATGTCTATGTGTAGTGATATTCATCTAAAGTACAGATGCACTAAAAATATAGATTTTTAAATCGTAGAAACAGACTAATATAAATTATATATAATTATTTATTACATATATATTATCTAAAATGGAGAAACAAGTGGCAAAAGTAAGACATTTAATTAAGGGTCAGTGAAAAACCTGTCTTGCAGAGTACTTTGCCTGATGTTATGCTTCATGAATTTACACTAATTTAATGAATGATTAAACCACTGATTTTTCCTCTATGATTTTTCTTTACAAAGTAGAACATTCATGAAAGATTCTTCCAAATTCAAAGTCAGATATACTTTAAGCAAAATAATTGTTTTTTGAATTCAATTTTTAAAAATGAAAAATTGAAAATGATGTTTATGTTATGATTTTACTCAGCATGAATGAAAATTAGTGTGAGTCTCCTGCTGGTCTCCAGCACCCCATTGTTATGCAGAAACTGAAGAGCACAGGTTAATCCAGGGGGCAAAGTCAATAGAGGCTGGCAGGAGCATTCCTATGCCATTTCAGCATAATCTGAAAGAATGATAAAATGGAGGGGAGTGGACCAAAAAATAAAAATAAAAGAAGTCATTAAAACATAGGAAGAGAAAGGATTTAGTAGGAAAATACCTAGTTTGGACAATTTTGGTGTGATCCATGGTATGTTACCATGTATTTACGTTCTTAAAAGGTTATTATGGAGACAGATGAAAACTTGATTAGAGATGTGAGGATGGAAATAGGGATTTAGAAACCAGGTTTAGCACTCATTCGAAGATGATAACAGATATTATATTGTTATCTGTAAGTAACTTTTTTTTTACTATTATGGTACTTCAAATATAATTTAGTGTTTATTTTACTCCCTTACCGTAATTGCTGATTCAACACTTTATTGTTGATTGACAAGTTCTGGTGAACTCTAGAACATAAAAAGGTATTTATATCCATAACTACTTATTTTAGAAGTTTTTATTATTCAGATTTACACAAGAAATATAGATTTAAAATGTTCTACCTTCAGAGTTGCATTTTACAAAAGTTCATGTGGAAATATATATAAGCCTGTAGTTGAAATTTTGGAGAAATGAAGCCCTACAGTTTCTTAGGCTGGCACCTCACCTCGTGTTTCCCCGGGGGGCACTGTGTCCCTCGGCACTGTGGGAATGTGCTGCCAAATGCTCTCGGTGAAGATACAGTTTGCTGCAGCTTGGAAGGGGGGGTGTTTCGTTGTTATTTACATTGGAGTTTTTCTTCTTATTATTGATTTTAGGTTTCACCCAATGTTTGCTTTAGAATAAACTGGTTTTGCAGTATAGTGTCAACTTTATTATTTTCCAAATTGACTTGATCAATATTAAAATAATTGACAAATACTCTGTATTAAAAAGAATGTACACTTGTGCTCATACTTTTAAATTTTATTTTGTTTTATATTATCACAACCCTTTTATTTTAAATATATTTTATAGCAAATATACTTGCTCCTTTTTTTTTTTTTTGAACCATCACCTCAAGTTATCTCTCAATGTTTTGTCTCCAAAGCCTTTTCCTCAGCCTCACTTTCACCACACCCATGTTTGGTCTCAAGCAAAAGGAATTCACATTTAAAAAACAAATTACTGGGGATGGGAACATTCTGGCAGTTGAAATATATCTTTAGGGTAAATCCTCATTTGGGGGAGTGTTTCTCACATATAAACATGGTGCAAGTTAATAGAGTATTGTACATCATTAAAGTGGCTCTCAACATGTGGTTTATGGACATGACACTGTAATGGAATAGATCTTAGTTTACAGCACTGTTCTTTTATTGTTTGAAAGGCACAACTATAAAAGGATGAAAGCAATATTGTACTTTCTTGTTGGAGGCCATAATTATAAATTTGGTTTTCTTCCTGAGTTCCTCTGGTTGTCTGTATTCCTCAAACATCTTTTCTTTCACTTCAGGATATAGGTAAAGTTGATGTGAAGGAGGAAGACAGAAAACAATTAATGTTTCATAATTAAGTCAACAGTTTAAAAACTGATTCTATTCAGTACATTGTCTGGATTGCCACCCTTGATCTTTATTAGCATTATGACAGTAAATCACATTATAATTAGTATAATTAATGATTCTAATTTGCAATAAAATAGGAACATAATTCCATTTTTCCCCTATGAATTCTGTATACCACAAACCATTTTCTGTGGCCTGAGCAAAGTCCTTGACCACTTTTGGCCTCAATTTGCTCATCTGTAAAATGGAAATAACAGTTGTAGCTAACTCATAGGATTTTGTTTTGTTTTATTAAAGCTTAAATGTAAAAAACATACTAAATACTACTGAAGTGTAGTACTACTTTTACATTATTAGCCACTGACAATTGTAATAAACATTGGTTCCTTGGACATTGCTTATGATTATTTTCTCTCTGGTTTACTAATGATCCAAGAATGAATTTGGGCCATGTGTATTTAGGATAAACACCATATTCAGGATACAAGTGGGTACCTCTCAGTTCCTTGTTCGATCTTCTGTTGTTCATAGAGGAACACCTGATATTTATTGGTCAATATTAGACAATGAAATGTGAGAAATCTTTCACTTGAAAATATTTCAATCTATGAACTTGCCCATTTTATGTGAGTGGTATAGAAAGGGGCATGTGGTACTTAAGGCTTTATCCCTTTGACATATAAAGAATTTCTTGCACAATAAAAGTTACATACTTCCATGGTCTAGTTTTTATTGCATCATTGGGCCCGACTATTTTTACCATAGTAACCAAGAGAGGTGACTCAGTCCCTGTCATTGAATACTCTCTGACAGAAGTACTCTCTGCACAGATGCAGCCATGCGTCAGAAGACTAGGTAAATTGACTTGCGTGATTCTGAGGGCCTCCTTTGGCTATGGCCACATTCTTATTATAACTTACTTGATAAATTAAGGTAGGGATTATGCTTGCTTGAATTATGAGAATCTATTGGGGAGACAGAGGTACATGAGACGAGAAAGCTGAAGCTTGGATACTTTTTTCTTGTTTTTCTTTTTTCAAATTTAAGGCCTATTTATAGGAACTAAGCTTTGAATATGCTCAATATGTATTCAAAAACCTTTCTGTAACTTGCTTTTCTCCTCTCAGCTATTAGTAGGAGTCTTATTTCTAGTTCTTATGTTGGAAGCTGCAAAACTATTAGTCTCACTCTTTCAACCAAAGATTAGAAAAGCCACGTAAAGAAAGCTACATAAAGACCTATTAGGCCACCCTGGCTAATGCTGCAATAAACAGAGGGGCACATACATCTTTGCAAATAAATGTTTTCAAATTTTGGGGGTAGATACCCAGAAGAAGGATTGCTGGGTCATACAGAAAAATTAAGAACTCTACTCTTAATTTTTAAAGGAGATTTCATACTGTTTTTCATAGTGGTTGTGCCAGTTTACATTCCCACCATCAATGAATGAGGGTTCCTTTTTCTCCATAACCCCTCCAATACTTATTATTACTTGTCTTGTTATTAAGTTTTGCATTTTATCAGGTTTTGCATTTAAAAAATTGTTTCTAAACATTTCATTTTTTGATGCTATTGTAAATGGAATTATTTTATAAATTTCACCAGATTGTGCATTGCAAATGTATAGCATGAAATAGTCATTTTAACAGGTATGAGGTGGTATCTCACTGTGGTTTTGATTTGCATTTCCCTAATAGCTAGTGAAGACATGGAAACAACCAAAGTGTCTTTCACTAGATGACTGGATAAAGAAGATATGGTGCATATATACAATGGAGTACTACCCAGGTATAAGAAAGGATGAATACTGCCATTTGCGACAACACAGATGAATCTCAGAACATCTTGCTAAGTGAAGTCAGACAGAAGTGAAGAACAGTATGATTTCACTCATATTTGGAATATAAAACTGAAAGCAACAAATCAGACAAACAAACAACAACTCATAGACACAGGCGACAATATGCAGGTTATCAGAGTGAAAAGGAGGTGGGGGAGTATAGAAAGAGTAAAGGGGTCGAATATATAGCGAGAGCATGAGACTTGACTTTGGGTGGTAAACACATAATGCAGCGCACAGATGATGTATCATAGAATTTTACACTTGTAACCTATGTAATTTTATTAACAATGCCACTCTAATAAATTTAATAAAATAAAAAAATACCATCAGGAAGCAGAGACTACAAAGCAAACTAAATCAACTAAAATTCAGAAAGTGATAGGCCCTTTCTATGAAAACAGAGCAAAGAGAGCTCTTATAACTGATGTGGAGGGAGAAGGAGGAAATCTCCATAGATGGGAATAGCAGAAAATCAGGGTTGCTTGACTTCCTAACAAACAGCTGTATGTGGGCTGGCACTAAAGGTTAAATTCCATCAGGGCCTAAGACATGGGGCAAAAGTGTTCTACCACCAATTCTGTCTGTCCAACCTTTACTGAGTACTGAAAATAGGGGTGGAGAAAGAAAGTTGGGAGAAACTCCCAGCGATGAGTCTTTTAGCTAAGGAACACTGGAGGAGGGATAGGAGAGCTGCAAGAACCACCCTTTCCCTCTGGCATTCTAGGCTTAACTCAGAAGTTCTGGGCTGGGGTGAGAGAACTGAGTGAAACCCCTCTAAGACAGTCTCTGCCTGCACATTGTACAGAGAGCACTCAGCTGATTTTTCAAAGGCCAAGGCCAAGGCAGAAGAGTGAAGAGATATCCTAAGAGATAGGGCACACCTGGAGAGCTAAGAGACTTCCTCAGCAACAGAAAAAGTTAGCTACAGTATGTAAACCAAGGAAAGATCTCTCACACTTTTGAAAACAAGTTGCTCATCCATGAGAAACAAGGAGAGTGTTGGAACCTCATCAGTGCTTAGATTGAAGGCCCTGGTGAAGATACAGTCCCAGTATGACCATCAGAGCAGCGGAATCTAGGAGTGAACTGAATCAAACTAAAGCTGCAACAAAGCCAAACGCAGCTCAACTAAGCATATTGACTCAGCTGTCACTCCAGAGGCCTGACAAGAAGGGGTATGCTCCTTCATGAAGATACATTACATTATGTTAGTCTCTACTGCATTTTAACAGATTTATTGAAATTTAATTTATGTACTCTATAAATCATCCATTTAAAGTGTATAATTCCTGGGTTTCACTAGAGTTACAAATGTGTGCAACCATCACCAGAGTCAATTTTAGAATATGTTCATCACGTTAAAAAGAAACTTGGTACTGCAGCTATCACCCTTGCTCCCCATACACCTCCCGGACTTAGTCAACCACTAGCCTATTATCTATCTCTATAGATTTCTGTTGCAGATATTTTATATGAATGAAATAATATAATATGTTTCTGTGACTGGCTTCTTTCAGTTAGAATGATGTTTTCAAGGTTCATCCCTGTTGTAGCATGCATCAGTATTTCATTCCCTTTTCAATGAATGAATAATACTGCATTGTTTGGATATACAACATTCGTTTATCTGTTTATTGGCTGATGAATATTTGAGTTGTTTAGCTCTTGCAAACAATGCTGTTATGAGAATTTAAGTGCACGTTTTTGTTTGGCCACATGTTTTCATTTCTCTTGGGTGTATACCTAGAAGGAGAACTACCATGTCATATGGTAACTCTGTGTTTAATAGTTTGAAGAACTGCCTGGTTGTTTTTCAAAGTAGCTGAACCATTTTATAATTCCACTAGTCATGTGTAAGTGTATAATTTCTTTTATTAAATTTATTGTTGTTCAGTTACAGTTGTCCTGCCTTTTTCCCCATTGCTCACTCCTACCCTGCCCACCCTCAAATCCCACAGTCAATCTTCCCCCATTGTCTGTGCCCATGAGTCCTCTATTCATGTTCCTTTATTTGTCCCTTCCCCTTCTTCCCCCAACCCTGTAGTGCCCCTCCCCTCTCCCCTCTGCTCACTCTCAGTTTGCTCTTTATTTCCAGTCTCTGGTTCTATTTTGCTCATTTATTTGTTTTTATCCTTGGCAACATTTGTTATTATCTGACTTTCTTATTCTAGCCATCCTCATGGGTATGAAGAGCTATCTATTGTGGTTTTGATTGTCATTTCCATGCAATAATTGAACGTCTTTTAATATGTTATTGGGTAGCTTTTTTATCTTCCTTAGAGAAATAAATCTATCGAGTTTCTTTGCCTATTTCTAAACTTGAATTATTTATCTTTTTATTATTAAGTTGTAAAATTATATATTTTGGATACAAGTTTCTTAACAGATATATGATTTGCAAATATCTTCTCCCATTCTGTGAATTGTCTTTTTACTTTCTGGATAATGTCTTTTGATCACAAAAGTTTTTAATTTTGATGAGGTTCAATTTACCTATTTTTTTCTTTTATTGCTCATGGTTTTGGTGCTGTTTTTAAAGAAATTTTTGCCAAAATACAAGATCATGATTATTTGTTCCATTGTTCTCATATAAGAGTCTAACAATAACTTCAGTTCTTACATTTAGCCCCTTGATTTATTTTGAGTTAATTTTTGTATAGTATGAGGTAGGCGTCAAACTTTATTCTTTTAAATGTGGCTATCCAGTTGTCTTAGCACTGATTGTTGACTATCTCTTTTCCCATTACTTGGTCTTGGCAACCCTGTCCAAGTAAGTTGACCATAGGTGTCAAGTTTTATTTATGGACTCTAAATTCTATGCCATTGATTTGCACGTCTATCTTGCGATAGTACCATAGTCTTGATTAGTGCTGCTCTGTGGTATGTTTTAAAACCAAGAATTGTGACCCTGCCTCCTTTTTTTAACTCAAGATAGATTTGATTGCTGTAAAACTTTTGCAATTCTATATGAATTTTAAAATCAGGTTGTCATCTTTTACAGTTAATCTGAGATTCTCATAGGTATAGCATTGAATCTGTAAATTAATTTGAGAAGTATTGCCATCACAATGAGGCATGTCTTTCAATTCATGAATATGGAATGTCTTTTCAGTAGCTCATGTCTTTTTAAATTTCTTTTAACTGCGTTTTATAATATGGAGAGTGTAAGTTTTGCATTTAAAAAATTTGTTTCTAAGTGTTTCATTCTTTTTGATGCTATTATAAATGGAATTATTCTATAAATTTTAATATCAGATTGTGCATTGCAAGTGTATAGAAATGAAATTAATTTTTGTATATATATTTTCTATCCTCTAACCCTGCTGTACTCATTTCTAATTCTAATAGTGTTTTAGTTCATTTCTTAGAGGATTTTATATGTAAGATCATACCACCTGTAAATAGAGACAGCTTTACTTCTTCCTTTACAATTGGATGTCTTTTATTTGTTTTTCTTGCCTAATTCCTCTAGTTAAAATCCCCAGTACAATGTTAAACAGAAGTGGTAAGAATGGAGATCCTTTTCTTATTCC
This sequence comes from Tonatia bakeri, assembly GCA_004024845.1. Taxonomy (NCBI): domain Eukaryota; kingdom Metazoa; phylum Chordata; class Mammalia; order Chiroptera; family Phyllostomidae; genus Tonatia; species Tonatia bakeri. The sequence continues at coordinate 299,636 of PVIA01000554.1, forward strand.
TGATCACAGGTAAAAGCTTTCAGTCTTTTATCATTAGGTATAGTGTTAGCTGTAGGGTTTTTATGGATACACTTTATCAGGCTAAGTAAGTTATGTCTACTCCTAAGTGTTGAGTAGTTTTACCATAAAAATGCAATAAGGTATTGCATTTTATCAAATGTTTTTTTCTGTGTCTATTGAGGTAGTCATATAATTTTTATTTATTTATCCTATGGATCAGATATATTACATTAATTGATTTTTAGATGTTAAAATAACCTTGCATTTCAGGGATAATTCATACTTTGTCTTGGTGTATACTTATTTTTTATATGTTGTTGGATTCAGTTTGATAGCATTTTTTGAGGATTTTTACATCAATATTAATAAGAGATACTGGTCAATAATTATTTTTGTGATGTCTTTTTCTGTTTTTCATGTCTGGGTAATACTGGCATCATAAAATAAGTTATGAAGTGTTCCCTCCTCTTTTATTTTCTATTTTATTTTTATATAAAGTGCCTAGTACACAACTTTAAAAATCACAAGACACATGAATTAACAGACTTTAAAATAACAATAAAATTATAATAGAGATTTGGGAGACAAAATTTAGATATTGCAAGAGGGATGTTGTGGTATTCTAAGAGTCAAAAAATGATTGTGATGAATTTGAGTAAAATTTTATTTTTTGGAGAAAAACTTCATATATTTTCTAAGCACATTTATTTTTCCAAAGCTCATATGAGATTGTCTGAGATATTTTTTAAGTTAAATTTTAGATCTCTAAACCTTCAGTACCTTATCTAATTCTGTTGTTGAAATGTATTTCTGTTTTTATCAGAATGACTTCGTTAAAACTTTAAGCATATACATAATTAAATTCTGAGAACTAGGCTCTGAAGTATTTTTGGAAGTTAAGTGAAACCTAGAGGCAATTTAACTAATATTGAACCTCTCATACTGCTGTGTTGCCCTGCCCAGTATATAGCCCAGTATTAATGACTTTTTATAATTAGGACAAAAAGCATAGCGTGTGGAGGAACTTCATTGAACACATAGGTAGGAAGGGTTAGATGCCCCCAAATTTATGTTGTTATACACATTGGTTCTAATGACAAAATCTCTGTTCTAATAACAAAATAAAGAAATGAAGCAAGAATTGGTAATGCATTTTCCATAAGGTTACCATGTAACCTTATGCACACATGCAAATTTACTGTAAACCACATATGTTGAGACATCTTAATGTTAAATCCATGATGCAAATTTAGGCTATTAAGTACAGTTTGGAGATATATAAAGAGCTAATAATCCAATCATTGTAAGATTAGGATGCTCAGAAGAGGTGAGACAGAGAACATCCAGCGCTAGGAGTTGGGCTATGTAACATGAAGAATGAGGAGAGGTAGTGGGACAGAATTGGTGTCCCAGGGAAGGAGGGTAGGGAAACAGAGATGCTATGGACAATAAAGAACCCAGATATTAGACTAAAATGTCTGTACAATAGGAGATCAGAAACCTGGAAAGGTATTTTCTTTCTTTCATAGAAAAGTAACAAAAGTAGCACAAAGGAAACTTGTTTCTGATCCAGCACTGAAAGTGTGCCTACCTCTACTCTTTCTGCCCTGGGTCAGGTTGGTAGCAGAATGTGGGTGAACTTGGACCAAACATTGAGGACAGCAGTGACTAAATATAGTAATTTCCCACTGGCAAATGAGTGAACAATAGTAGGAGACAGTATCATTTGTTTTATATGTGTTTGGAGGCTTTGATATCTTTCAGAGTCTCTGGGATTATCTACCTGGAGTGTATTTTATGTAATATTCTTTCTAACCTAGTTCCATGCTACACTTCCTAATCTTACATCTGTCTGTGTCCCACCTTATGCCTCTTCTTTCTTTGCTGATGGTACCAGGATATCCCCTGAACCATCAACTCATAGGTGTTTGTAGAATTTAGTGACAACTTGGAGATAAATGAAAGGACTATGCTGTAAAGCAACCTAGAAATTCCCTAAAACATAAATGGTTCTGAGTAATTGGACAAAGCTTTACCTCCTGTAACTTCAGTGACTTCATTGTAAGAAGTTAGATTTAGTGGGGCCTAAGTCCCTATCACTAAAATCCTCTTTGAATATTTGCCATACATCCCCCACCCTTTAGCCCGTGCATAAAGGAAGATCATAATAGGAATTCCTAATAGGTTCCCAGCCACGAGAGATACAATTTTTAAAGATTATACCTACAAAAGCAAGGGTTTTTAAAAAAAATGCTAGCTTTATCCTGACATTTATTAACTGGATCTGAGGAATAAAGGGATTGATTGATTTAAAAAGAAAAATACCAAATAACTAAGCTGTGCAGTAAACATTTCTGTCATGCCAAATCCTGGTCAATAAATCAGAGTTCTCTGACTGTGAGACAAATATTGGTACCATTAAAAAAAATGCCACAAATATTTCATTTCACTCAGGAGTACAGCACAAGCAATGTTAAATGTTATTAAATATTCAGTTACTGGCTGAATTGTTTCTCCCAGTATATCTTCATATGGTCCATTGACCTAATAATTGTGCTCTCACTTAAAAAAAATTCTGTTTAATGCAAGGTCTACTAAGTCTTTCCCCTTCCAGAAGGAATCTTTTTGACTGCTTCCAGGCATGAATTTTTCCATTTTTCTAACCTGAGGGTTACTTAAATGGTGGGTTACTTCCCCACAATGGTGAGAAAGGCAACCCAGATGAATTCTGCAGGCTGGGTGCAGAGTATGGTGAAAGAGCAGACACAGGCCCTGATAAAGGGAGTAGAGAATATTCTTCACCTGCAACCAGTTGTCATAGAATATAAATCGGCTAATTGTTCACAAAGCATTTTCCCATCCTCCTGATCACCCAGTTGATATATATTTACTAGCCTTCATTGCCATTAGGTGAGGCATGCGTTTCACTTCTGGCTCATGAAATATAAGTGAGACTGACAAACACCATATCTAGGCCTGGACCATAAAACCCACCCAAGCGTAATGCTCTATTTTCTTTCTTCTTTCCCTGGATAAATAGAAAGAACTTCAAAGACCTAAAGGAGGACATAATCATAAAATAAAATAGGTTTGTGCCTTTGATATATCAGTTGGTAAAGGGCTATCCAAAAAAGGTGCCAGATCAGGAACACCTTTGTTGAACTATAGCTTTGGGGAGACATAAATATTTAGTGTGTTAAGCTACTAAATATTTGCAGTTGTTTATTACAGAACTCAGCCTAGCCTGATTAATTTTTATTGCCACACCAAAAACAAGCTCAGAGTTTCCATCTCAGTGCTTTAAGAAAAACCAGGAATCTGAAATGTAATGTGAAATCTCCCAAATAATTCAAACATTTAAAAACCACGACTCAGCCTAAGCAAACATATTGTAAACAAGATTTTATCTTCAAGCTGTTCTCTTGGGCCTGGTTTAGTCATACAGGATCGCTCATCTTTTCCTGACCATTCCCTAAATTCTGACTCATACATACATTCACAGTGTTCCCTCGGTCTGGGCTCTCCTTCCTCATCTCTCTCTCCAGGGAAAAGTCGTGATCCTTCACTTAGCATGAATAGTTAAAGATTTATGTGGTACAGAAATTGAATATTTGGTACAATATTAACTTTATTTGGTATACAAATTAAGAAGACCCATATACAGAGCAAGCATGAAAGAACTGAAAAGCAAATTCTCAACGAGGACAGATGCTGTGCCTTGGCGGGTGTGTGAGCAGTAGAAAAAGACACGAAGTGGGAGTGGAGGGATAGAGCAAATAAAATTTGAAAAAAAGGTATAGCCTTGCAGATCAAAATCAACATCTCTCGTCATATTTTTCAAATTGAAACTTTGTATTAAACCTTTTACTTAAAGGTCATTTTATAGGAGTAAGCCATTATTTAAATATATTTCACAGTCCATATCTATCATTGTTTTGTGGAGAAAAGTGATAGAGCAGTTTTAACTGGAAGAAGATAAAATATTCTACATTTCTTATATATGATGGGCTTTAACATAGAAAGTAGGGAAAGAAACATGACAGCACTAAAAGTTTAGGAGATTAAACTGTAATTAAAAAAAGATATATGAATATCTATTGATGATCAAATCTTCCAGATAGCTAGGAATAGAGAGGAACTTTCTAAACTAGACAAAGAATATTTACAGAAGCCACAGCTAATAGCACGCTGAATGGTGAAAAACTAGAAGCTTTTCCACCAAGCTAAAGCACAAGACAAGAACGTCCTTTTTACCACTCCTTTTCAACATCATACTGGAGACCCTTGCTAATGCAGTAAGTCAAGAAGAAGAAACAAAAGGCATACATATTAGGAAAATAGAAATAAAACTATCTTTGTTCACAGATGATCTGAGTAGCAAATCTGAAAAAAAAATCAATAAATACTCCTGGAACTAATAAACTACTATAACAAGGTTATAGAATACAGGACTAATAGATACCAATAATGAACAAGTGAAATTTGAAATTAAAAACATAATACCATTTTTATATTAGCACCCCCTAAAAATGAATTGCTTAGGTATAAATCTCACAAGGTACGAATAAAATTATAAAAATCTAATGAATAAAATAAAGAACTAAATGAATGGAAAGATATTACATATTCATGGATAAGAAGACAATATTGTCAAGATGTCGGTTCCCAACCTGTTCTATAGACTCAATGAATTTATTTGGTCTCCCAGAAAATTATTTTATAGATATAGACGCACCCATTTTAAAGTTTACATGGAGAGGCAAAAGACCTATGACAGCCAACACAATATTAAAGAAGGATAAGTTGTAGAATAGGTACTACCCAATTTCAAGACTTACTATAAAGCTACAGTAATGAAGACAGTTAGGTATTGTTGAAGTTGAGAATTAAGCTCTTTCACAAGATCACGAGGAAAGCATTCCAAGGACCCATACACAGGAAATTGTGGCCATGTCTTATTCAGGTGAAAATATAAGCTGCCCCCCATGTTTCCAATGTCCTGTCTCCCTCCATCCCACCATGGCCAGAATATACAAGATCTGTCGAGAAAGTATCCATCCATGTACTACGACAAATAGAGACAATTGCTGAAGAAGGTACAAGAAACATTGTACACAGGACAATGATGCCCCAGTCCCCTTCAAAGTAGGCACCTTGGGACCTCACACAGTTGTCCCAGCATCTCTTCTGCTGTTTAAAACACTGCAAAATCCTTTGTCAGAATCGTCATCAGCTGCCCTGTCATATTTTCCTGAATCTTATCTACAGTCTGAAATCTCTTCCCTTTCAAAGGTGACTTCAGCTTTAGGAAAATCCAGAAATCACAGGGTGCCAAATCTGGGTTGTAGGGGGCTGAATCACCTGGGTGAGTTGATGTTTTGCACAAAAACTGCATGAGACGTGATGCATGAGTGGGTACATTCTTATGATGATGCTGCCAATCACCAGTGGCCCATAGCTATGGCCTTCTGAATCATCCAAATAGTTTCTGTGAAATAGTGTTCAAGCTTAATGCAAAATTTGATGCAAATTCATTGTTGTACTTGCTCAGTCATTTTGAATGCAATGGCCACACAGTACACATGCTCATTCAATGGCATCTATTGTCCCCATTGACTAACACAGTGAAGTCAGTGTTCACACATGCACATTCCAGTCTGCTCTCCTTGTCTTCCAGGTTGCAGAGATTTCATGTAAACTGTTTTCATTATATTAACAATAGCTGGATTTTTTCCAAATAGACATCGTAAAGTCAATGTCCAGAGATCCTGTGCTATGTTAAAGCTCAGTTCAGTCCAGCCTCTGGCTAGTTTAGCTTGTGTTACCAGCTGTAACCCATTGCTGTGCTGAGGTATTCAGACTCCTTCCTGTAACCTATGAGAGAAGTGTGCATTACCATTGGCCATATGGCTGCTAAGGCCACATGGATTGGAGAGAGGACATAAGAATGCATGAGGTGAGTGCAGGTTCTTGAGGTGGGGATACACACACACACACAGACAGAGAGAGAGAGAGAGTCTTTGCATTAGTTTGGGTTTGGGATGGACTAAATGATTTTTTCAGGGAATGAATAAATTTCTCAAGTTTTCATGGGCTTTTGATAGGTCCACACCCCCTAGTTAGTTCAATAAGCCCTTATGGTCCACCTCCTGCTGTGAACCCAACAATCCAGTACTAGAGAGGGGAAGGGAGGAGTGTTAATCTCCTTGATGGAGCAATGGTGTGAAACTATAGCTTCCTGAAGCAAACAGGTTCATGCTCCCCAATTTATTAAGCTCAATGTCTAATTCCTTTTGCTCCCCCCTTTTGAAAATTAATAATCATCTAACTGCTCATGTAACAGTATTGGTGAAAGAATAGACAAGTAGATTAACAGAACTGAATCGAGAGTCCAGAAATAGGCCTTCATAAATATAGTCAACTAACCTTTGACAAAGGAGCAAAAACAATATGATGAAGCAAAGAAAGTATTTTCAACAAATGGTGCTGGAACAGCTGGTCATCCACATGCAAAAATATGAATCTATATACAGATATTACACCCTTCATAAAAGTTAACTATGGACCACAGACCTGCATGCAAAACACCAAAATATAGAAAAAATCTTGAAGATAGGAGAAATCCTGGATGACCTTGTATATGGTGGTAACTAGGTACAAGACCAAAGGCAGGACCTCTGAAAGAAATAACTGGTAAGCTAGACTTCATTAAAATGAAAAATCTCCTCTCTGCAGAAAATGATCTCAAGAGAATAAGAAGTCAAACTACAGAATGGGAAAATTATTTGCAAAAATATATATGATAAAAGATTGTTGCCCAGAATATATATATCTTAAATCTTAACAATAATAAAGCAAATAATCTGATTTAAAAATGGGCCAAATGTCTTATCATAAACCACATCAAAAAAGATATACAAGTGGCAAATAAGCATATGAAAAGAAGCTCCATATCATATGTCATCAGAGAGGAACAAATTAAAACAACAAGATAATACTGCACACCTATTTGAAAGACTGAAATCTGGAACACTGGCAACACTAAATGCTGGTGAGGATGTGAAGAGAAAGGAGTTCTCTTTGGTTGCTGGTGAGAATGCACAATGACACAGCCACTTTGGAAGACAGTCTGGCAGTGTCCTGCAGACTTAAACATCTCTTACCATATGACTCAGCAGTCATACTTCTTGGTATTTACCCAAAACAGCTGAAAACTTCTGTCCACACAAAAACCTGTACATGGGTATTCATAGCAGCTTTATTTATAATAGCCAAAAGTTAGAAGCAAACAAGGTGTCCTTCAGTAGGTGAATGGATCAATAAACTACAGTACATCAAGACAATAGAACACTGTTCAGTGCTAAGAAGAAATAAGCTATTAAGTCATGAAAAAGCATGGTGACATGGAGGAAACTTAAATTCATATTGCTAAGGAAAGAAGCTAACCTGAAAATGCTCCATAATGTATTATTCTGACTCAGTGATATTCTGGAGAAGGCAAAGCTATGGAGACCGTAAAAACATTAGTGGCTGCCAGGGGCAAGGATGGGAGGAAGGATAAATAGATGGAACACAGAGAATTTTAGGGGAGTGAAAATACTCTGTATGGTCTGTAGTACTCTATATTATAATAATAGAAACCAGTCATTATGCTTTTGTTCAAACCCATGGAATGCGTAACACTAAGAGTGAAACTTAAGGTAAACAATAGATTTTGGGTGATGATGACATGTCAGTATAGGTTTATCATGTGACAAATGTATCAGTTTGGTGGGAAATGTGTTTACTGAGGAAGCTATGCACGAGTGGGGTCAGGGAGTATCTTCCTCTGAATTTTGCTGTCAACCTAAGACTGCTGTAAAAATAGTCTTTTCTTAAGAAGCAAATATATTTTATTACTAAAGACTTAATTTTAAGCAATTTAACCTATCAAAATAGTTAATATGTTAACCTTAATCCAGGGATTCCACAATTGCCTGTGTTAACAAACCAGCACAAAATGCCGTAGAGCAGAAGGCGACAGCTAGTTATATGACAAAGAAGAAAGGACCTAGGTAGAACAAAACAATCATTGATATCTTTGTTGTTTTAAATTCAGGATTTTACCAATGCTATCGTGAAATAGAATTGGTAGTTAAAGATAGAACCATACTCTCATTCTTATTTATTTTGCATAGTATAAATCATTCATCACACAGTGATTGTCTGCAAAAATAGTCACCAATACTTGCTCCTGTGCCTAAATACATACACAATTTCTTTCTTCAAAATGTGAAAACTGTACCACATCCTTGAATCTTTATGGCTGTTTGATTTGTTTTGATCAATACAATGCAGTGAAAGTAACCCTTCATTAGTCCTGAGCTTAGGACTTAATAGACCTAGCAGTTTCTATTTTCAGTCACCTGGAAGTCAACTATCATGAAAAGAAGTACACACTATTCATGCGAGGAAAACCAAAGTACTAGACAGACATATGAGTAAGCCCAGATAGCACCACTGGAATAGAAAGGCCCAGTCACCCCATTCAGGCCCCTAGCCATTCTTGTCACACCAACAGGGGAGGTACCTGAGTGAGGTCACCTTAAAACTTTCTGCTCCAGTCAATTTCCTTTCTGCCAACACCACATGGAGCTCAGAGAACCATGCTCATGAACTGTGGCCAATTTCCATTATTATAAGTAAATAAATAGTCATTGCTTTGTTTCAGATAATTGTTTAAAAATTAACTTTTGAGGTATTTTGTTTTATAGCAGTAGGTAACTGTTACAAGGAATTTATGAAATGGGTACTTGTTATTTTTTACAAAATTATTCTCACCCAAGGACATTCTTATTGGTTTTAGAGTGAGAGGGGAAGGGAGAAAGAGAGAGTGAGGGAGACAAACATCAACATGAGAGAGAACCTCTATCAGTTGCCTCTCCTACATGCCCCAACCAGGGACCTAACCCACAACCCAGGCCTGTTCCCTGATGGGGAATCGAACCTGTGAACTTTAAGTTTACAGGATGATGCTACAGCCAGCTGAGCCACACCAGCCAGGGCAGAAACGGATATTTATTCTTAGCAAAAAGAAAACAAAACAATTACAATTTTAAAAATCTTGTTATGTTCCAGGCAAAGTATTTAAGAAATGCGTATCTAGATAAGACAATCAGAAATTTATAAATAAATACTTTATGAATGGAATTTTATGAATTTACCACAAAAGAGGTAAACTGTAGTGTAACAATTTGTACTGATTTGGCTGTAGACTTTGGAGTAAACCTTAATTCACTTAGGCTGTAAGTTTGTGATGAGATTAGAAAATAATTTGATGTAGCCAGTAGGAGAGCAAAGTCTGAGACTGGTGATGACTCAGTAGATGGTTTTCACATGTGGAGACAGTGCAGCACCACGAAAGACTGGCTTCGCATGCAGGAAAGATGATGTTGACAGAGAGAAGATACTGGAAACAGGCTCCCAAGGGGCCATGATCAAAAAACCAAAATTATATCCGTTTTGTTCCTGAACAAATGTCCACTTTGACAAAGTCTAAAGAAGCAATTGAAATACTTTCTATAGAGTAATATATTTTGTATGACAATGTAATGTAATGAAAACAATATTGGGGTTTGGTAATGAAATCATAGGTTCAGTTTGGGCTCAGCCATATCCAAATTGTGTGCACTGTGCAAGTCATATAATTTCTAAGCATCACAATTTCCTCATGTATCCAATAAAACATTTCAACTAGGTGATCTCTAGCATCTTTTGAGTGGATGTTTTAATTTGATGTTTACTGCTTAAAATAAATGCAGCATTAGCTAGCTTTAGATTTATGCTGCTGTGGCAGTTATTTTCATGGAATTACTATGCATTTACTTCAAGAAAAATATTGCATTTTTAATTGTCAGACTCAGACTAAAAATAAATAAGGTGATTTACAGGTACTTTTAGATTATATAAGTTTTGGAAAAGGCATATTATAAGTTTACTACATATGCAAAATTACATTTTACTTTCACATTTTAAAAAATGTATGAAACTTTTAAAAGAGTATATTTAATAATGGTCTTTCTTGAAACAGTAAAATGTGTGTCCGCTCTGCATGACAAAGATATTTACAGGCCTGAGAGAAGTCAGTATTAGGAAATCTTCAGCTGGCCATATGTGTGCTATTAAGCATTTTCATTTGGCTCTTCTTCGCAATTAGCATTCCAAAAGTTATGCTGACTGGCTGTGGACACCATATGTTTGGCATTAGTTCCTAAAGTTCTGCCACGTATTCATTCTGATAGCACAAGCACTGTGGTGAACAGAAACAAAAGATTACCAAACCTTTTAAATCAACTTCCAAGTGCCATATTTTTAAATTAACTAAATATAAAGAATATGGTGATTATAATTATTTGTTAGTCAACAATTGTTGAATGTTTATATGGTGTTCAGAGCATACCTTCCAAAAACATATATTCAAAACAAATCACAGTGACACTTGGGATAAACAAACCAACTTGGAGTTGTTTACTTTGTTTAGAAAAAAGTTCAAGGTCAATGTTTTAATGACCTAGAACTGAAAGGTGCATGAATTTAATAAAATACAAACAAATAAATAAAAATTTCATTTTAATTATTTATTTATTTTTAGAAAGAGAGGAAGGGAGGAGAAAGAGAGGGAGAGAAGCATCAATATGTGGTTGCCTCTCATGTTGCCTCCACTGGGGACCTGGCCGGCAAACCTAGGCATGTGCCCTGACTGGGAACTGAACCAGTGACTCTTCAGTTCACAGCCTGCACTCAATCCACTAAGCCACACCAGCCAGGGCCAAATATATAAATACAAATTTTAAAAAATATATTGTATTATAATCATTGGAGCTTTAAGCTTCAGTATCATGTCTTTAAAGAAGGGAGTGGATAAGAATATTGCTTTGTGGGATCACAATAAATAACTATCTTCTTAATTGGGAAATCATTAGAGAATTTGGTTTTAGTCCGTTTCCACCAAAACAAAGGAACATTGGCATCAAAATGGCTCTCTACTGTCCAATAAAATGGCTCAAAGGAGTTGCTGCCATTGTCTTTGCTTGTTTTTTTGTTGCTGTTTTGTTTTGGTCACATTCTAGTGTTTAGCAAGTACATAGACTCCCACCATGGCTGCCTCAGTGTAACTGAGTAATTAGAATGACAAATTCTTATGTATCACCAGTCTTAAAAAGCATGTTTGCTAGTAATTTCTTTAACATAATGAAGAGAGATCTAAATAAATCTTCTATGCTTCATAGTTTCAGCCACTTATTGACAACTTCTAAGAGCAATGGGAGCAGTATGTCTAAATCTTTACTTTTGAGTCTGTAGATAAGAAACTAAATCAGACAGACTGTGTTGGGTGAATTGACTTAGTCCTGAAAATACCACCACGTCTCAGGGCTAGGTTCTATAGTTGACAAAAGCTGGCAAGTGGTCCATTAAAGGGGGCCAGATTTTCTCCATGCAGCTTCTGATCCTGAGATTAGCCTGAAAATATTTGGAGAATGAATACACTATGTAAACTTTGTAAGCTCAAGCAAGACTCTGAGAGCAGACTTTCCTGCCTCTGTTGCTTCTACATCTGGTCAGTTAGTGGGCAGAAATGTTGCCACCATCATTCCAGGTTTCATCAGGATTACATGTTTGAGGTTCACCAGGAACTGTGTGCCAGAGAGATGTTGATTTATTCATTCCTCACTCATATGAAAATATTTTTGAGCTACTGCTAAGTGTCAGGTACTCTATCAGATAAAGAAAATACAACAGTGTTCAAGACAAGCATGATATCTGACGTTATGGAGCTGAAATCCAGAAATGAAGCCATTACATTTAAACAATTATACGAATTGGTATTTACTAAGAACAGCATAATTTGTCACCAACTTAAAGTACTGGGAGCTGTATGTGTATATCATTGGAGGACCTAAACTAGTCCTAGGATTTATGGGGAGTTTTCCTGAAGAAGGGACACATTTCACTCAAGGTCTGAAAGATGAATAAAAATCAGGCAGACGTGGAAAGGACCAAGGTGGAGAGTAAAACTGTTTGACTCAAGCACTGGCTTTCCAAGTAGGGGGTTTCCTTTCTCAGATTATGGCATCTAAAAAAAAATTGAAGACCAAATTATTATTCAGAAAAAAAGATGCATTTTGGAAATCCTTACCACTTATAGTGGCACAGAGATATATTAGGGAAGAAACAGAAAATATTGAAACTGGAACAAGAAATATATATAATATTATATATATAAGAATATATATATAATATTTTGAGGGATTCTAAAATTAAAGTATGGATAATATAAAATATTCAGTAGTCAAATAGGACTATGTACTAATTAATATGAGCAACCCGACAGATTTTTGTGTTTTCCCACCAGTAAGTGGTGTGAGCTAATGGAAATTGATGTTAATATAGAAATGTTGCTGCTGAGACCAATGTGGGAAATTGAAAGTATTTCTCAGAGATCCCTGGCTGCAGTATTATTAAACTATGTCTCTATTGGCTAAGTAGACTATTACATCCTCTTGAGGAGGAGAGGGAAAATCCTTCCCAACTTGTTAGTAGTGATGTTCTGGGCAACCGTTCTGCACTCCTCCTTCCTTCTTACTGCCAATATCCACATGCAATTTTCAGCACTATTCTCTGAAACACAGTTACGAATTACCTAAAGTTAGCATTGAAAATATAGTTTAGAGGTGTGTGAAATCTAGTATAATAATAAATGCATAATGTGTATATAATTGAGAAGACAACAGTGTGTTCCATTTCACAATATCATGTGTTCCATTTTACAAAGACTTGACAAGTAGGGAATCCTTAAGTAGAGCAACTGTACCAACCTATTTTCTTGCCACACAAAGTGACATGGGACTCATGTACTTCTGTTATCGTTCAGGCTGTATTTCTGAACTCAACCGGGGGCTACACTAGTCCACCAGGAACCGTAGATTGCTCCTTCTCTGATAATGCTACTGGTAACTGGTCAGAGAGATGTGAAGGTACATAGAGAAAGTTCTGAAGATGCCAAAAAGTCAGTGTGACCCAGAGCACATGAGTCAGTCCACTTTCGAACTTCAGGAGCCTTCCCATAAGTTTTCTTTATCCTTCTGTCTCCAAGTCCAATAAATGGAACAAATGGTTTGAGACACTCAAAAGCAGCCACCGGGGGAAGGATCAGGCTGTGTTTGCTGGTTGGCAATCTCAAAGCTTTGGCATTTAGAGGCAAGCAAAGAAGGGTGGGGAACACTGCTACAGTCTGGAAAAGGGAAAACCTGGAACAGTGGTGCCGACTAGCAAGGGTAGCCAAATGGTAAGGTCATGGGGAAAAAAAGCTGGAAGTTACTTAGAAGTAACTGAACTAGAGCCAGTATCTTTCAGCAAATGGCCTTGGGTGCCCCTGATAGCACATTTGCAAGGGATAGCCCCTCTGCTCTAGTCTGATACCAGTTAAGTACACAGAGGTTGCCAGTGATTCTGATTTCTTAGGAGATGCCTCCCCCTGCCTTTTTTTCCCCTAAGTCTACAATGATCTAAAGCAGGAGATTAGGTTGAATTTGCAAACCACTTTCACCCAAATAAGGCAGCCATTTTCCTTAGTTTCTAAAGCTGTAACTATTCCCTACAAGTTATAATATTGGATAAATTCTAGAAGTTTCCAGGTTCAATAAAAAATAAATTCAATATAAGTGAAGCAATGGAGTCAGTTACAGGGAAACCATCTTAGAAATTCAATGCCAATAATTTTGTAAATAGTAAAAATAGTAGTGCTAATAACAACATCTTACATTTATGTAATAGATTTCCACAGAACTTTCATTTTTACCCCACTCCTTCAAAAAAAACCAGTGAGGTAAGTGGAAAGAGAGCTATTATTTTAAATTTTACAAATTAAGAAACTGAGACTCAGAAAGTCTGATATGACCAAAGAAATACTGAGGAGTAATGCCAAGATTAGAAGCCAAGCTTCCAAATTCCAAGTTTTTTCATTTTTCCATTACTCAATACTGCCTCTTTCTCCATTTTACAGGAGTCATCCAGGATTATTTTTAATTTGAAAAGAAAGGGGGAAGATAAATACTTGAAAAATGGCTTTAACATTGCAAGAAAAAAATAAAAGCAAAAACTAGTGTGGACCATTATATAGTGAATTAGTGCTTGGCTCACCAATATGTAAATTATCTAATACTTGTTAGTGATTGACTGGAAGAAACCTGGCAAAGACTAGTACAATTAACCCTTGTCCATGTACAGTTTGAAGCCCAAGAGACTAAAATAATTCATCTTTTGTTAAAAAATAGCCAAATAGTGTATTCTGATGCCCCCAAACTATATTAGTATGAGACATTTCTAATCATCAGCCTCTCACATGCCCTAATCATAAAACACAGTTCCCCCTTCTCATTTTAGTTTCAAAATAGAAGATATAACACTGGTGCTTTTGAGGTCATTTGTCTTTTATTTACTGATTTTTTTTTTCAGAGAACTAAAATACCTTGATAAATCAATGCATTCAATGCATATAACTATTATTTCCTTTTAATATTTTAAAGGAGGACTGTATAGTTATTAGTTAACTAAAAGAAGACAATATCTTTTGTAAAATCTTGGATCACTTTGTTCCTAAAATAATAAAAAATGTTCTTGTTGTATTTCACAATCTGAATTAGAATTCAAGTGACTATATATTAATGCAAGAATGCAATTTGTTGTGTGGCTACCTAGAAAAAAAATCATTTAACTAAAATAAATTAGTATACTTGCTTCTAATGGTCTACCACCAAGATCAGATACATTTACCAAATTGCAATTTGACTTAAAATTCTATATTATTCTATTAGCTTCACGGATAAAAGAAACCTTTATTTTAAGGATAAAATGTAGTTAAGTCCTATTAATGCATTAAGGTGAATGAGGTACATCTGCAAGCAGCAGCTGAGAGAACTCTGGCCCTGCGCTCATAATGAACCGTGGACTCCAGTGACAGGAATTTCAGCTCCCTTCTCTGACATTGGATCGAACACCAATAACTCTGAAAAGAAACTGGAAACCTAAAAAGAATTTTGCAGAAGGATGTTTTCCGCATACTGTAGTGGACATGGAGAGGTCATTTATTATTAAAACGGAAATGTCCTCTATCAGACAGGAAATTAGATAACTTCTTGGAATGCAAGTCAAACTGCCAAAATGAACAGCTTTATTTTTTTCTACAAAAAAGTAAGAGTATACTAAAACAGCTTTAAATATTTTAAGACCATATTAGTGTCTTGGATTCAGAGACTAAGAGCACCTGG
Source organism: Tonatia bakeri (assembly GCA_004024845.1). Classification (NCBI taxonomy): domain Eukaryota; kingdom Metazoa; phylum Chordata; class Mammalia; order Chiroptera; family Phyllostomidae; genus Tonatia; species Tonatia bakeri. The sequence continues at coordinate 314,941 of PVIA01000554.1, forward strand.
GTGGTACAGAGCTGCAAACAGAAGAACTGTATGCCACACCCTGAAATTTGATATTTTATCTTCAATTTTTTAAATAAACATTTTTATTAAAATGAAGCATGCTACATAAAACACATAAAATCAAAGTATATAGTTCAGCAAATTGTCACAAAAAAGAACACATCCATGTGACCACCAAAAGGGTCAAGACATAAAACATGATCAACATCTCAGAATGCCTTCGTGCACCACCATCACTGCTCTGCTCCTCTGTCCACAGGCAACCACTCTCCTCCTTCTCACACCAAGAATTATATTGGCCTCTTTTTGAACTTGATATAGAAGGAATTACACAGTTTGCATTTTGGTGGGCAAAGCCTTTCATTCAGGTTTTTGATTGTGAGATTCATTCCTGTTTGTTGCTTGTAGCATGTTTGTTCATTTCTGTGCTGATGGTGTTCATTGTGTTTTTGTGCCACAATTCAGTTATGAATTATTTTCTACTACTGAGGAATGTTTAGCTTATGTCCTGGTTTAGCTATTTTGAATAATTTTGTGAAAATTACTATACTTAGAAATATTTTGGGGGTACATTTCTGCTTGGTTTGTTCCTAAAAGAGAATGTCTTAGATCACAGCATATGCACAAGTGCAGATACTGACAGTTTTCCAAAGTCACTGCACCATTTTATACTCCATCACATTCCAGTTGATGCCTGTTTCTATCACCACCTAGAGCTGTCCTTCAAAAATTTTTAATACTTTAATTTTCATTTCTTTGGTGACTAATTATGTAAAGCAAATTTTCACAAACTTACCAGCTATTCGGAAATCCTTTCTTGGGCAGTGGTCTGTTTAAGGCTTTTCTCCTCTTTATTAAATTCAACTTCTCTTTGCTTTTTATTTCTTTATGAGGATTCTTTAATTTCTCTCAAGACTCATTGGACCCATGGGTTATATGGAAGTATGTTGTTTAATTTCCTAATATTTAGGATTTTTAGTTTAATTCTATTGTGATCAGAGAACATAACTTGTATGATTGCTAGTCTTTTAAGTTTTTTAGGATGTGTTTTATGGTCTATGTGAATGACTATTCCACATAAATTTGAGAAGAATGAACATTCTGCTGTTGTTGGATGTAGTATTCTATAAATGTAAGGGAGTATTCCATACACGGTGACGTGTAGGTGAAGGGAACATTCTATGATTTTCCAACCAAATGTTAATTCTCTTCATGGGGCTGTGTCTCAGGCTTCACAAATTTCTCCAGTGGTATATTTTTTTCTCCATATTCCCTACTCCTTTCTGGGTGAAGAATTCTTGCTTTTTACAAGAGCCTACTGTTGTGTTGCCCTGCCCCACCCCACCTTATACCAACCCCTTCCTTTGGAGAGGCAAGAGTGCTAGAAAGAAAAAGATAGGAAGGAATCTCTTCCCCCAGCTAAGATAAGGCTTGGGAAGTCCTTTTCCTGATTGAATAGGCTTTTGCTATAGAGAAAACAGTATATTTCATAATGACTATTCTTCCACTCCCTTATTCAGTGCTAAGGGGAGATGTTCAGATGTTCACAATGAGAACCTGGTGGGATTCCTGGAAGTAGAGATTTCAAAAGGGTGGATACCCACAGGAGTTTCTCACTTTTAGGCTAGTTCACACTTTAAAATTTCAAATTACAATTTGTTGGGGGGATCCGCCTGCAGGGCCCCCCTGGCAGCCACGGATGAGAATAAGTCTACCAAGACAAGATCTGCTTGGGGAGGAAAGCAGGCCAATCTCTCAAAGGAGAAGGACCAAGAGCTTTTTCCTCAAAGGGCTTTTATTGGGTTCATTTGCACAAGAATTCAGGTAAAGCTCATTAATCATTGTCAGGTAGTAAGGATCAAACAATAGGTAACAAAGAACTCTGAGGGCCTATTTTGAGTCAGGGTTAGATAGCTAAAGAACTATAAAACTTTGAGAAACAAACTCACTTCTTGCTTGGACCCTTATCATTTAATTGAGAGCATTCTAAACAAAGCAGTTTTCACAGGATTTTACATATTCTTTCTTAGGCCTGATTGCCCGGGGAACCCACCCTTTCCAGCACAGGGCTGCACCACCCTCTGTCATTGTTTCAGGTTTAAGTCAGGCAGGGGAAGTAAAGCAGTCAAGAGATTAGGAGACTTCTTGCAGACAGAATGAGGACTCAGGCTTTGTCAAAGCCGAGGGGCGAGGATCCATCACCCCTTTTTGCTGTAGCCCCCCAAGTCCTTCCTTGGGGGCCTCCCACGTGGTCTTGCTTGTCTTAGGTCATTCCCCCCTTGGGGAATCTTACCCATCATCGGCTAACCAACCAAGCATTGGGGGCTACTTATGGAGGAAGTAAAAGAAGCAGAAGCAATGCTCCTGCCAGGGAGATAAGCTTTTGTCTCCTTAGTGGCTTATGGTCCAAGGTTGCTTCCTCAGTCTTAGTCATGAGGGGATTACAGCTTTGAAACCAGGCAAGGTGGTTCCCAACAACAATCAGTTTGAAATCATTATCTAACAGGACACATTCCACTTATATAACCCTAACCCTTATAGAATATACCAGGTGTCAATTATAGTAGCAACATCCATCACTGGATCAGTTGCCACTGTTGCTCTGTTATTATCAAGCTCAAGCCCAGAATCATTAGTTGTTTTGGTCCCCTTGTTGCTAGCTCCCACTTTGTGATTGTAATATGTAGATGTGTTACTATAGTGAGAATTGCCACCATTGTCTTTGGCTCCACTACCATTTTCAATCTGTTGTTTCTTGCCCTGCTGTAATCTGTTCATGGCCTGTATCTTCAGACCTTCCTCAATGCAGTGATTGAGTGCTTGTGATTATTGTGCTTGCTGATTCTGGCTAATTTTCTCTCCTGATGAGCTTCATACTCATTCTGATTAGGGTAAATTTTGCTAATGAGTACATCAACGTTGGGGTCTGGCCTCAGTGATCTTTTGGAAACTAGCTTTTTCTGACAGGTAGGATATTCTTTACTGCCACTTCTGTGGGCTGTGGTAACACAGATTGCACAAAAATGATGCAAACAATCCTTTGTAGTCATGGTGTGTTTCAACATATTCAAGCTATTCCTTTTTGCCTCCTGAGGTGCTCATTGAAATTCATATAAACTGAGTTCTCATGTTTTTCTTAACAGTTGAGTTTCATTTGTCTGTACAGCCTGAGACATTGTGGTTCTTGCACCCCCAGGACTCTGCTGGCTGTGGCTGGAGCAAGAGTCAGCTACAGGTTACCATGCCCACCAGAGCCATTGCACAATACCCAGTTTAATTCTTTTTAATGATTTATATAGTGAAAACTCCAGGGATTCTGAAGTGAAATGTAATATTTATACTACAACTGAAAACTCATTTTTTAATATCCATGTCATGTTCTGTATACTCTCTCAAGTTGAATTTTGTCTTTATGATATCAAATCATATAAATGGGAAGAGCAAAATAAATTTAAGCATGATATAAGAAAGATTAAGTTAAACCCATTCACAAATTTGGTCAATTTAAAAATACAGCCATTATTCTTAATCAGAATAAGGGAAAAGGATCTATGTCTACATCTCTATTACAAACACTGTAAGTGGGGTCCAACCCATGGCCCACAGACTGTATGCAGCCCAGGACGGCTATGAATGCAGCCCAATGCAGAATCATAAATTTACTTAAAACTTTTTTTTTTGCTTATAAATTTTCTCCAATGTTTGTGTATTTAATGTGTGGCCCAAGACAACTCTTATTCTAGTGTGGCCCAGAGATGCCAAAAGGCTGGACACCTGTGTTAGATAATAACTTTGAATAGGTTGCTACACAGAAGAATATTTTATACAGAAATTGCACTATTACTTTTGTTTCAGTTCTATATCTGGATAAATATTCCTCTACTTTTATGCAAAGCCTCTTTTTAAGGTTCAAACAGTCTAGAAATACTGCACATTTCCTTTCCTTGTTTGTGCATTTTAAGACCACCTGAGTGCTCTCGCCCTATATTAACAATTTTGTCATTGAGCTTACCTTACTCATTTGCTCCTCAAGTCCCTCCATTGTCTTGGTGACTTCAACATCCACACATCCAATATTTTAGTTTGACATTTCTAACTTCAGTATTCCTCTCTATTTCATGGACCTGTTCCTACAACCACAGTGGATTTTGCCATTCCTTTCAACCATTTTACTCTGAACTATTAAAATCATGTACAAAGATCTCATTGCTGTTTCACAAATCTTAGCTGGTCTGCTATCTCATTTTAATCGGCTGGGTTCATTAATATTATTTAGAAATTCATTCACTGAGTACTGTGCTCCACATCTCTCAACCCATTTTCATCTTTACATGATCCCAGTTTCACTTCATCATGTTTAATTTTAGTTGCCCTATTAGGATATCTTGAGAATCCTTGCTCCCTTATACATTTTTATAGTACATGGCTGGCCATTTTTCAGTCACTCATGAGAGCAACAGGTGCCTTCTCCAAGCCCAACCCAGGACCAATGCTACTAAAAACCTATTGTTTGTAACCTTTACTGTGCTGTCAATATGATCAGTAATCAATATCACCATATATTTCTAATCACTTCTTGCTCTCCTCTTTTGAAGTGTCTATACCAACAACTCATTACTACTGCTATCCTCTTCAACACTCTCAGCAGGTAATTTGACTGCAATCTGATAAAGAAATTAGATACTAGAGGAAAACTTAGAAGTTATTTTTGCTTTTAGACATTATCTTTGTTTTTACTCTATAAGATGAAGATACAGCACTTTTACAACAAAGCTCATCCTTGGGAGATTCCTCAGGAGGGGTGTGTATGGTCATGGTAGCTCAAACAAAAAACAATAACTTTTATACCTGTGTTCTTTGCTCATGTTTTTAACTTTTGTTGAAATGTTCTTCCTCTTCATCTCAACCTAGTCCACCTCCTTCATACCACAAGATGTAGGCTTAACATTTTCTTAATAAAGGTTTTCTGAATCCTCTCACAAGCTAAAATTAAAGGTTTCAGTTGGTAATTTTTAACTCATTGTGCATATATATACATACATGTGCATATGTGCATACATACATATATACACACAATATGTAATTATATGTGTACATATACATAATTATGTATTACTTAACATAATCTTTGCCTGTTACCAAACCATCTAATATTTAACTTTGGCATCACTTCCTCCTTGGGACCTTTCTCAGTGTTTTTCCCCTTTTTCTTTCTACTCCCAGCTGGCATATGTCAGAAAGCTCTTCCTGAGCTCCCACAGCATCCTGTGGTTACCTCTGCCATGGTATTTAATACCTGCAATTCTAGGTGTTTGGCTGCCTGGCTTTTACTCTTAGTAAACTTATGCTAGTAGATATCTTAGCAGCATATCCTAGTGATGGTAAATTCATGAAACACAGAGCTTTTGTTTTTAATATCTCTATTTCTAGTGTTTAGGCCAGGACTTGAAATATTATAAGGACTTAATAAATTATTAATAAAAAGAATAGATAATTTGTAGTAGGTTGTTATTTTACTTGAGTCTTCAAGTAAATGATAATTGCTCTCAAATCTCAATTTTCACCTCACTTTAATTCCAGAACCTAAAAGAAAGCTTATGTACCTGATATTTGATAAATATTTCTTAAATTAAATAATTTATAATATCTGTATCTCAAATTTGTCCAGAGAATTCTATCTGAAGTTAGCTGCAGCAAAAGAAAAAAAAATTAACAACTCTCACCAAATTGTTACCCATTTATTGCACAAATTAAAACTTTCTGTTGCTAAAGTTGAAGTCACAACACCTGTAAGAACTGGAAAGCAAATGACCATGATTGCAAGGTTTCTAAGGTGGATTTCTCAACACAGTCTCAAAGTCATTAAATGTTACTCTTCTAGAGTTTAGGCAACATTTTCCCCTTCCTATGATTCAGAATTTAGCACAATTAGAAAGCAAAGAAAGTAGAGATTTTGTGGCTACTGAAATCAGAGTTAACTGACGTGTGTACATCCAGAGGGACAACTTAATAGGACCAAATTACACTTACGGAAGTTGGAGAGATACTGTGTGTGTCATAGGGTTTAATATTAGTATTTTGAGTAATTTGGGGGTCCCTGTAGTTGACTTCTGTAGTCTTCAGGATGCAGTTCCTCAAAAATTGTTTGTTGCAATAAATGGCTGGCTGATTGCCTATTTTTATGGCTACTCACAAAAACACAACTTTATGTCCTTTTATGAATAATAATCACATTCTTCAGTGAATAATCTATGAGAAAATGTAAATTTTACAATAATTATAAGCAGTACATTCTTAACACACCTTATAAATATCTGAATGAAATATATAAGCTAAAATAAATAAAAATCCAACAATCAAAAGCCATAATTTATTAACACATGCAGCATTAAAATTTGGAGACAAAAATCTATGATTGACCATGTAAAACAAAATACTCTAAAATGTTATCAAAGACATATTCATGATTATATTTTTAGTATATAAAATTCCACTAATCATATTGATTCATAATTTGATCATAATTATCAGTTACTCTGAAAAATAAGGGAGAGTAGAAATTATTCAATCACATGGTTGTTAATCAAAATATGAGGAGATGGAGATAGTAAAAAATAATCCTGCCAAGACACTGTCCTCTCACTTCCCGTTCCCAGGTTTGAGATGGAGCGTGTACATGTGTATTTCTGTTGTATGCTCCTGGTTTATGACCAATGGTAAGTCAACTTCTTCCTTTAACAGCCAGAGGAACTGAGTATTACAAAGATTAAATAACTTGACAAAATCAGAGGTATTAATATAAAAAGTTAGCATGCAATTTAGTCACTTATATTAGAATGGTGTTTAATTATTTTATTGAGAATATGAAATATGTGTTGGTGGCTTTAAATACCCAGATCCCATCAAAAATGCATAAATTTCTCAAAGATATAACTTTTGGAGGTGAGACTATCAGTATGCTCAGATGAACATATATTAAATTCTCTATAAATATTTCAAAATTTGATATAGTTACTTTTTTCTATGAGTGGCAATATTTCCTTTGCTTCCAATTTACATCTTATTGACTAGAAGGGCCACTTTTTTTAAAGTAAATAAATAAAAATATAATTGAGGTAAAATTCACATAATATAAATTTACTACCTTAGAGTGAACAATCCGTTGATATTTAGTACATTTATAATGTTGTGCAATCACCAACTAGCTCCAGTTCCCAAACATTCTCATCACCCCAACAGGAAACCCATACCCAGTAGCAGCTGCTTCCCATTTCCCTCAGCCTCTACCCTTGGCAACCACCAATCTGCATTCTGTCCCCATGGATTTACCTATTTTGGATATTTCATCTACATGAAATCACATAAAACATCACCTTCTGCATCTGGTTTCTTTCAATTAGTATAATATTTTTGAGACATATCCATGTTGAAGCATCTGTTTGTTTGGGTGCTGCCTTTCCATTTTGAGGGGTGTATACAAAAGGACTACTTGTATGGTAAATGACATAAGAACTAAATGAATTTTCACAGATCTAAAGTTAAAAATAAGATATTGAAAGAAATACTAAAGCATAGATTAATCACACACAAGTGTTGCCTTTGGTTCCTTTCATCTCATTTTCTTCCACCTTCTTCCATATACCTTCTCATTCTCATCCCTATGTGATATCTTATCTCCTCTATGAAAATGAATGAGGATAAAATATAAATGATTTATCTCATTGGTCAGGGTAACCCTCAAATTTCTTTTTTTTAATTTTTTATATTATTTGTATTGATATTTGAATACAGTTGTCTCCATTGACCCACCACCTTCCCCTGCCCTACCCATCCTCACCTCCCACCCTCAAACCTATCTCCCTTTGGCCTTGTCCATGGGAGATAGGTTCATTTATGACCCTTCCCTTCTTGCTTAATACACGTTCATTTATGACCCTTTCCCTTCTTGCTTTCAGCCACTCAAGACAGCCCATCTATGATTTTATGAGATGTGGTCTTGCTTATTTCAGCCAGACTTCTCACAAATCTCTCATGTGGATGAAGGCATTTTGAATTTTGAATGTATTAAGATACTCATCTATTGTGTTTTATGGCCACTTTGTTAGACTAGCTACACTTCATCTAAATGAGATAGATACGAAACCACAAATCTCTCTTCCCTTAACAACCCTTTATGATAGAAATAATTGGAATATGGCATAGGTGACTTTTGTTTAAACTGTATTCTAACTTAACTACCAAATTTGTGGAGACAATTGAAAATGCTGCATGAACTTTGTCTCTTAAGCTAATTAAGAATCATAAAGTGATATGGTCTCTGCAAGAAATTTGAAATGCTTATTAAAGTAATAATTCTTCAACTGTTCTGGGACCTGAACATTGAAGAAAGCCTGAGTAGCTATCTTTATTTAAACAAAGCTTTACAGAAACAAAACAAATACTACCCCACATTTGAGTGCATTACTCCTTTTTATTAGAACTAGGTGGTTATCTCTGACATCTGTTTTCAATTCATTTTGCTCTTCTAACTTAGACTCACAGACCCTGTTAACAGCTAAAAGTTTTAATAATTATGTGAAGAGCATAACTTCATGCAAAGTCATCTTGCTTCGTACTTTTTATCTCATTTACAAAACACAATATTTTTCTGTTAAATATATCTTCATGTACATTGAATAAACTTTTCTATTTCATTATATCCTTATTAAGCCATTCTTTTAGATTGGCTTAATTCGTCCTCAGAGAGGACGAATCATCTTACTTACATTAGATTTTCTTTGGAAGAAAGGTGTCTAGGATTTACTGTCAAAGAAGTTTTACTTTCAGCTTTTATCAGTGTTACTGACTCTGCATAATTTCTTTGATGTGGTTTCTGTTTCATTTGAAATTCAACAAAGCAGAGAAGGTGACTATTTTAAAGATAGTACCTCTAATTGTAAATGGATCCTTAAGAATAAGTATTTAAAATTAAAGCATTTATGTTTTTCTAAATTTAATATTTATTACTATTTTCTTTAAATACATGCACTAAATACTAAATTATAATAAAGCATAATGACATGGCAATTATGTTATTTATGTCTCTAACATGTATCCATTGCATTGGTGTACATATTTTATGTATATAATACCTACATATATAAATGAATTTAAAATAGCTCAGTTTAAATATTTTCAAGTATTAAAGTATGGTAGTTAGGATCTTTTTTTGTTTCAGCATTTTTTCCACACTACTTCAATTTTAGTTTGGTTTTATTACACAAAAAAAGTCTTTATCCCTGATATTTCTAGCCTTCCCCTTGTGATTAATGGTGCTGCCTTTAGTTATGATATCACTGCAGTCTCAAATTCAAAGACATGGCACATGTCATATACTTCTGGTTTTCTAATTACCAAAAGCCAAAATACACTAGGTGGTATTTAAATACAAGTAAGAGGAGACTTCCTATTAGGTCAGAAAACAGGAAAGAGAGGCTTAATGCTGAATTTACCAGTTGGAGTTATAAAGCCTAAGTACATTTTTTGACTTCTGCACATCCTAAGCCCTACTAGGTCTGACAGAGCACCATCACAGCACACACTTCCTGTCTTAAGTAAACGTTGGACGAGGCCCCAGAAGCTCCCAGCATTGCACTGACTGTTTCCAGACGTCAGACAGGACTAAGCCTCTGCTCTCACCGATGCATTCCCAGCCTGATCCCTAGCTGAAGGTGTCTGGTTTGTTCAGTCAATCTGAAATTTACTACTGAGAGTGAGAAATAGATTATATGCTGCCTCTGCCCCAATTCCACATTTAGACATAGGTTCTGTATGCTGGGAGAATTCAGTTTCAGGCAATCTTTATTTTACCCAGTTCTGAAGAAACATTAGTGAAATATAAAATGTTTCTCTGGGAAAAAAAGGATGGTTTCAAAAGTCTTTATAAAAATTCAAGCCAAATTGGAACTTAGTCACTGGGAACCAGGGAGGGCATTTCAACATTTAGGAAAATCCTCCACAGAAAACTAAAACTCCCCACAGAGTTTTGGGAAAACACGTTAGCCACTTACTTGCTGTGGTAAGAGATCTAGAAGTTAAGATCTTTAAAGAAACTAGTTAGAAAATGAATGCATAAGAAGATGCTTAGTCAAGAGAACCACAATTAGTCATCAAAATATTTTCCTCCCTATGACACACCAATGTGGTTTAAAATTGTCTTCTTTATATATATGGTTTTCTGGACATTTTTTTTTCATGAAACTCAACCTGAGAAGATTTTTGTAACTTACCTGATTCACAGAGACATTGTCAAGTATTAGAGAAAGCCACCATAGCATGAGGAAGCATTCAGTACTCTGTCAGGAACAATAACTCCAAAAGAAAAAAACACAAGCCACTTTTTTCCTTTTCTTTATTTTTTTTATTAAACAGCAACTTAAAGTCTTATCAATATAATTTCCTAATGTGAAGCAAAACAATATAATTAGTGTTTTAGTTCAAAACCTCCATGCTCCCTGTAATCTCCTTTTGTGCTTAGTGAAGGGGAAAACACTGGGACAACTGAAGAGAGAGAGACCCCAGTTTTCATCATCAAAGACCTTCACCAGTAAAGCTTTTGGGCACTAGATGCCCTCTATTTCAGCAGGTTTTCACCATAGCTGCTGTTAGTCATGCTGAAATTGAAATGTGTTCCTTTGCTTTGGGTTAGCACTGCTTCTCTCTTGTAGAAAATTCCCCACAACTTCTCTGTAAGGTCTGCCAAGAGATTTCTGAAGAATCTGTGGGAAACCATGCCCATGCCAAAAGGACTCCATTATTCCCCCTTTCAATATGTGTGGCTTTCAGTAATTTTGAAAGCAAAGAATACAGTTGTATTTTAAAAAATCGGGTGGATGCATAAGCCTTTTGTTTACTTGTTTTTGTTTTGCTTTATTTTACTTAATGGCATTACTGTGTTTATAAAACAATAATAAATCTTGACCTGTTTTACCCAACTCAACAAGAACACTCTGATAAGCTGCCAAAGCACAAAGCTGCACAGTGGTCTCTGTGTATTGTCCTTTCTCTGTGACCAGCTGAAGGTGAACAGCATGGAGGGAGGGCAGGTTATGGAGGTGATAATTAGTGTCAATACTCTGTCCTTAAGCTGTTTCTACTATGCTATTCTCATCTTCACTAAGAGCCCTTTTCCCGCTAAAGTGCTGGTTCTTTATCTGTTTTCTAGTCTGCAACCTTAATCTAAATATCAACAGACCTAAGACCAGTTGTTTAGAATAATTATTGATTGGCCTTTTATTATATTTTAATATGAATGGGAAAAGTGAAAATAAGGATAGAGTCAGGGTGTATTATTTTTAAAAATCTCATGAAACATTGATTTAGGAGAGAGTGGAAGATGGCAGCCAAATAGGTGGAGGCCAAGTCCACTTTCTCATGCACCCAACTTGGAGAGTTGGCTGATCTTCCCCAAAATAAAGTGAACATTCAACAGAATTTTAGCTGATGTGAAGTTTGGGTGCCAAAGAAAACAGAAGATACTTAAAATGGGTGGTAAAGAGGTTTTATAGGTGGATGGGGAAAATCCCCTGGCATGGCTCCAGCAGCCGCGGCACGGGCAGATGCGGCACCTACATCCTAGGAGAGCTTGGTCAGAGATAAGAGGTTAATGGCTACACACCTCCCAGTACAGGGAATCCCCAGAACTGGGCTGGGGCTGACTTGGTTACACAAAGTTGTGAGGGAAAACCAAGCTACACACACACACACACACACACACTAGCGGCACACTCATAACTGCAGTAGCAAAAGCCAAAGGGGAGAGTGCCATAGAATGAGAGAGAAACTGACTACACCTGGCTCTTGTGGTGGAGGAGGGCCATGGCTAGCAGTGACTGTGAAAGAGTCTTGACTTTTTGGAGAGGCGGAGTGTACAGAAAACCAGCAGTGATAAAAGTCATATAACAGCACTTACAAAAGTCCTAGGGCCCTATTTTGCTGAGGCTACCAAGCAGGGAGTTCAGAAAGTGGTGGAGCTAGGGGGATTCAGGGCTCTTCCCAATCTCAGCTCACACTCTGAGTTGCTATCTATGCCAAGCAGGAGAGAACGGACTCTCTTACACACATACACCCCACCCCATGAAATGGACAGCTATTTAATCAGAAACTTTACATTATTGGAAATAAGATGGGACAGACTAAGATGGGAGGTATAGGGGCAAAGAGAACACACCCACACTTTTCCCAGAAAACTGAGCAGTGCCTGCCCAGGGAGACACAGTAGCCCCACCCTCTCAATTGCAACAGGAACTCCCTCTAGAGGCAGGTGAAAGAGAAATAGGTGGTATTGCAAGGAGTTGGACCACCCACCCTGGGACCTTGACTGATAAAAAAACAGAGATGGATCCTGAAGAAGTTAGAAGGCGAACACCAACAGCTGAGACGAATTTCACCTCACTCTTCCTCAGAACTTGGGTATTTTTTCTTTCTTTCTTCTGTTTTTTCCTTTCACATAGCCTTTTAATATTTCTTTGCTTCAATTGTAACTAACTCACTACACTTGTTCTTTTATTTTTATTCAGATTATATACTTTTTCATATTCCTGTTATTTCAAATCCAACATAGCACCCTTCCCTGGTCTTATACCACTTTGCCTTCTTCCTGACCTTTCTCATTGTTGTAAGCCTTATTTTCTCCCGTGCTATGCCATGTTCCTGTTCTTTACTCTTACTATTTCTCCACCATCTATCCTCGCAAAAGCATTTTTCCTTCCTTAAGTCAGCTCACATTGTGTTTTCCCCTCTTATAATAGTCTTATTCCCTTTCTACCTTTACAAAGTGTGGCTGGTTGGGTGAGGATATCACAGTTATTGCTGTTGTCCAATGCATACAAGATGCGGTGGGAGTTCTGGCTACCAGTCAGGCAGTTGGAAGGGAGAACCCACCAACAAGCAAAGCTATGCCATCAACAAGCAAAGCCCAAGTACAACAAGAAAGCACGCCCAAACTGAATAAAGAGCACCCAGATCCGAAGATCAAAGAACACCAGATCAGGAGATCAAAGAGACTGTGCCATTGAGTCCACAGAACTCCTACTACAGAAGTCCACCCCATAAAGACAGGCAGGTAAAAGCAGAGCACCCTGAGATGCAGAAACAAAGAAAAAGAATCAGTCAAAGTGAGTAGACAAAAAAATAACCCCCAACTGGAAGGAATGGAGGAATCCTCAGAAAACGAGCTAAATGAAGTTGAGGCAAACAGTCTATCAGACACAGAATTCAAAAAAATGGTTATAAGGATGCTCAAGGCACTCAGTGATAACTACAAGGAACTGAGTAGAAACTAAAACAGCATGAAAAAAGAAATTGAAACTATGAACTAGAACCAGGAAGAAATGAAGAATACAATATCTGAAATGAAAAATATACTAGAAGGAATTAAAATCAGGCTAGATGAAGCAGAGGCCTGAATCAGTGAGCTGGAAGACAAGCTAGACAGAAATATCCAGGCAGAGCAACAAAAACAAAACAAAACAAAAATGACTCAAAAAGAATGAGGAGAGTTTAAGGGAACTTCAGGACAACATGAAACGTAACATTTGCATAACAGGAATATCAGAAGGAGAAGAAAAGGAGCAAGGGATAGAAAAGCTGTTTGAAAAAGTAATGATAGAAAACTTCCTTAACTTGTTGAGGGGCAAAATCATGCAAGTTTAGGAAGCACAAAGGATCCCAATAAAGATGAACCCAAAAAGGACTACTCTAAGACACATCATAATTAAAATGTCAAATGCTAAAGACAAAGAGAGAATCTTAAAGCCACCAAAGGAGAAACAGCAAGTAACATACAAGGGAGCTCCAATAAGGCTAGCAGTAGATTTTTCAACCAAAACACCACAAGCCAGAAGAGATTGGCATAAAATATTCCAGATAATGAAAAACAGGAACCTAGAACCAAGACTACTCTATCTAGCAAGACTCTCATTTAAAATAGATGGGGAAATAAAGAACTTCTCAGACAAAAGGTTAAAAGAATATGTCTCCACCAAGCCACCACTGTAAGAGATGATAAAGGGACTGCTATTAAAAAAGAAGAGGGAGAGAAAGAAAAAAAGAGAGCAAGAGATAGAGAAATACAGGTACAGAAAAAATGGCAATGAATAAGTCCCTATCAATAATAATCTTAAATGTAAATGGATTAAATGCTCCAATCAAAATATATAGGGTAGCTGAATAGATAAGAAAACATGACCTACTATCTACAAGAAACTCACCTCAGAAAAAAAAGATCTACACAGACTGAAAGTGAAGGGATAGAAAAAGTATTCCAAGCAGATGGACACAAAAAAACTGGAGTAACAACACTTATATCAGACAAACAGATTTCAAAATAAAGGCCATAAAAAGAGACAGAGAAGGACACTTCATAATAATTAAGGGAAGCATCCACAAGAAGATATACCCATTGTAAACATATATGCACCCAACATAGGACACACAAATATATAAGGAAAATCTTGGAGGACTTCAAGAAAAATATAGACAGCAACACATCTGTAGTAGGGGATTTTTAACACCCTACTGTCAACAATGGATAGATGTTCTAAACAAAGAATCAAGAAAAATATTGTGACATCGAATGATACTCTAGCTCAAATGGACTTAATTGATAAGTACAGAAACTTTCACCCCAAAGAAGTAAAACATACATTCTTTTCAAATGCACATGGAGCACTTTCAAAGATAGACTACATGGTAGGTTACAAAACAAACCTCAACAAACTCAAGGAAACTGAAATCATGTCAAGCGTCTTCTCAGATCACAATGGCTTAAAAGGCTTGAAACTAGAAACCAAACTCAAGGAAAAAACTCAAAACACATTCCAATTCATGGACACTGAATAACATTCTATTAAATAATGAATGAGTTAATAATGAGAGCAAAGAAGAAATCAAAAAGTTTCTGGAAACAAATGAAAAGGAACATGCAGTAGCCCCAAATGTATGGTACACAGCAAAAGTAGTCCTGAGACAGAAGTGCATCACAATACAGGCCTAGCTAAAAAAGATAGAAGCATTTCAAATAAGCAACCTAACACTACATGTACAAGAACTGGAAGAACAATAACAAACAAAGCCCAGAGCAAGTAAAAGGGAGGAAATAATCAAGATCAGAGCAGGATTAAATGACATAGAAACTAAAAGGACAATTCAAAGGATCAATAAATCCAGAAGCTGATTCTTTGAAAAGACAAACAAAATTGATAAGCCTTTAACCAGATTCATCAAGAAAAAAAGAGAGAGGGCCCAAATAAACAAAGTCATAAATGAAAAAGGTGAAATTACAATTGATGCCATGGAAATACAAAGGATTATAAGAAACTACTATGAACAACTATATGCCAAGAAAGTTGACAAGCTGGGTGAAATAGGCACATTTCTATAAGTATATAATCTTCCAAAACTGAATCAAGAAGATGCAAAAAACTAAATAGACTGGTAACAGCTAGTGAAATTGAAGCAGTAATCAAAAAATTACCAGCACACAAAAGCCCTAGACCAGATGGCTTCACAAGCGAGGTGAATTTTACCAAATATTATGGAAGAGTGAACTCTTATCCTACTCAAACTATTCCAGAAAATTCAAGAAGAAGGAAGACTCTCAAACCCTTTTTATGAGGCCAATATGATCCTAATTCCAGAAACAGGTAAAGACAAAAAAAAAAGGAAAAAAACTATAGACCTATGTCACTGATGAACAAAGATGCTAAAATCCTCAATAAAATATTGGCAAACTGGATCCACCAATGCATTAAAAAGATTGTACCTTGATCAACTGAGATTCATCTGAGGGATGCAAGGATGGTAGAATATGCACAAATCACTAAACGTAATACATTACATAAACAAAAGGAAAGACAGAAACCACATGATCATATTAATAGATGCTGAAAAAGCATTTGATAAAGTACAGCACATGTTTATGGTAAAAGCACTCAGCAAAGTGGGAGTAGGAGCATGCCTCAACATGATAAAGGCCATATATGAGAAACCTATGGCCAATATCATCCTCAACAGGCAGAAACTAAAAGCTTTCCCCCTAAGATCAGGAACAAGACAAGGGTCTACTTTCATCACTTCTAGTCAATGTATTATTAGAAGTCCTAGCCACAGTGATTAAATAAGGACAAAAAAAGACATTTGAAGTGGAAAGGAGAAAGTAAACTCATTGTTTGCAGATGACATGACAGAGTATATAGAAAACCCCATAGACTGCCAAAAAACTACTTGACTGAATAAATGAATTTAGCTGAACAGTGGGATACAAAGTCAATATTCAGAAATTGAAGGCATATTTGTACACCAACAATGAAATATCAGTAATAGAAACTAGGAAAAAAACCTATACTATAATAACAAGAAAAATAAAGTATGTAGGAATAAACTTAACCAAGGAGGTAAAAGGCCTGTACTCAGAAAACTACAGAACACTGAAGAAAGAAATTAAGGAAGGCACAAATATGGAAGCATATAACATGTTTATGGATTGAAAGAACTAATATCATTAAAATGTCCACACTACCCCCAAAAATCATTAGATTCAATGCAACCCCTATCAAAATGCTAATGACATATTTCACAGAGATAGAACAAATATTTCAAAAATGTATATGGGACCATAAAGAACCCTGAATATTCTCAGAAATTTTGAGAAAGAAGAACAAAGTAGGAGAGATCACAAGACTTGATGTCAAACTATATTACAGGACCACTGTAATTAAAACAGTCTGATATTGGGATAAGAACAGACACATGGATCAGTGGAACAGAGTAGAGAGCCCAGAAATAAACCCATGTCTTTAAGACCAATTAATATTTGAGAAGGGGAGCAATAACATAAAATTGAGTAAAAACAGTCTTTTCAATAAATGGTGCTGGGAGATCTAGAGACATTCGTGCAAAAAAATGAAACTAACCACCAACTTGCACCATACACCAAAATAAATTCAAGATGTGTAAAAGACTTAAATATAAGTAACAACTCCATAGAAGTCCCAGAGTAAAACATAGGAGCATGCCTCAACATGAGCATGACATGGCAGGAACATATCATCCATCCCACACAGCAATATCTTTGCCAATATATCTCCTAGGGTGAGGGAAATAAAAGAAAGAATTAACAAATGGGACTACATCAAATTAAAAAGTGTCTGCACAGCTAAAGAAGACATCAGCAAAATAAAAAGGGAGCCAATCATATGGGAATACATATTTGCCAACAATACCTCAAGCAAGGGTTTGATCTCCCAAACATACAAAGAACTCACATGACAACACCAGAAAGATAATACAATTGTATTAAACAATCCAATTAAAAAATATGCAGAGAACCTGAACAGACACTTCTCCAAGGAGGACATACAGAGGGCCCAGGGATATATGAAGTGATGCTCAACATCACTAACCATCAGAGAACTGCAAATTAAAATCATGACGATACCACTTCAGAATTGCCATCATTATCAAATCAACAAACAATAAGTGCTGGTGAGGATGCAGAGAAAAGGGAATCCTAGTCCACTATTGGTGAAAATGCAGACTGGTGCAGCCACTATGGAAAACAGTATGGAATTTCCTCAAAAAACTAAAAATGGAACTGCCTTTTGATCCAGTGATTCCACTGCTGAGATTATACCCTAAGAATCCTGAAACACCCATTCAAAAGAACCTGTGCATCCCAGTGTTCATAGCAGCGTTATTTACAACAGCCACGTGCTGGAAACAGCCTAAGTGCCCATTGGTAAATGAGTGGGTCAAAAAACTGTGGTCCATTCATACAATGGAATACTATGCAGCAGAAAGAAAGAAGGAACTCCTACCCTTCATGACAGCATGGATGGAACTGGAGAGTATTATATCAGTGAAATAAACCAGGTGGTGAAAAATAAATACTATATTATCTCACCTCTAAGGGGGACCTAAAGACCAAAACAAACAAATGAGCAAAATAGAACCAGAGACATGGAAATAAGGAATAAACTGACAGTGACCAGAGAGAAGTGGGAAGAGAGAAGGTGGGAGAAAGAATGGGAAGGGTCCAGTTAAGGAATATGTATAAATAACCCCTGGTAATAGACAACAAGGTGGAAATTGACTGAGGGAACATGAGGGTGGGTAGGACAGTGGAGAGCAATGGGGGAAAATTGAACTGTAATTGTACAAATTTTTTAAAAAGCATTGATTCAGTTGGTGTTTTGAGATATTTGAATACACCATAAGTACTAATTTCTGCCTTCTTATATTCTAGATTTATCCTTGTATCTGCTATAGTTTTCTTTCTTTGGTAACAAAGTTTGTTATAAACTATTATTAACTATTAAAGTTATAAACTAACTTTAAACTATTAAAGTTACACTATAATAGATAGAAATCCATATGAACCAAACTTTAAAATGACTTGGAGATTTTGCTTGAAATGCTTGGGAAAAGATGATATAAATAAGATGAAGAAAATAATTCCACCAGATTGTTTTTTGTAGCACTTTGGTTTCAATGTTAGACCCTCTTTTATTGATAAATGGGGACCCACAGCCTGTTCCTAGGGTGGATGAATGTATTTTGAGAGCCTGGCTAAATAAAGGAACAAGAAAGACTTCCTTCCTCTCAAATCACAAAGAATAGAATTAAAGGTGATCCAGAAGCAAACCAGGTTCAGACATTTTCTTCCATTTTTTTTTTTTTTAAAGGGCATAACCATGCCCTGGAGGGGGTGTCTCAGTGGATTGAGTGCCAGCCCGCAAACCGAAAGGTTGACAGTTTGATTTCAAGTCAGGGCACATGTCTGGGTTGTGGGCCAGGTCCCCAGTGCAGGGGGGTGGGGTGGGGGTGTAAGAGGCAACAAATCAATGTATCTCTCACACATCAATGTTTCTCTACCTCTTTTTCTCCCACCTGCCCCCTCTCTAAAAATAAATAAATAAAATCTTTATAAAAATGCATAACCAGAGAAACTGAGTATGAGACAATAGGAGTAAATGAGATAAACAGAATTGAATTGCCTAAAAATTATCCCCAATTATTATTAATGTGGCATCCATATCTCAGTGGCATTAATGAGCTGTTAAGAGCACAACCAGTTAGGACATTGTGCAACACAATTACATGTAAAAGCTCATTTAACTTTCACCAAAACCCACTCTAAATATGTAGGTTTTGAATACTACCATCAGACCATCTAACATTACGGACCGGAGAACTAAGTTAACAGTTATCACCATGGCCTCCTGGGAGACTTATATGTATATACCAGGCTTAGCATCACTAGCTCTTGTTTCAAAGAGGTCTGCATATCTTATTAGTGAACGAAGGTCTTGTGATTGCACCTTAACTCCAAGGAGAACTTGGAAAACAAGTAGGCATTTTTGGGTTTTATAACTAGAAGAGTACTCTACTTGTCAACAAGGCTCATGAGATGGAAAATTAGCCAAAATACCTGAAGAAGAATAAGGATATTGACCAGGAAAAAAAGGCAAATGTCGATTAAAACTCATATGGTAAAAATAAAATCCATCCTCAGGACCATGAACCCATGAATCTAGGGCTGAAGGAGGGTAAAAGTGTGGATCAATATGCACATGATTGTTCTTCATGTCCTTTCAGATACTAAGAACCTCCTCCACAAGAAAGTGTTTTTATACTCTAAAACCTGTTTTGAAAGATCTATAAATTTTCACAAGTGTCTTATTATTCATTCTTTGATCTTGTTCATTTTCATACACATGTATCATTAACAACTGTCTAGGGTAACTATAAATCTTAATTTCAGCTCATCTCAGGGTAAGTATAAATGATATGCCATTCAAAAGTTTGCCCAAGGGAAGGTATTCTGGTTCCATTATCCTGCAGAATCCACCTAAGTAGAATTTTCTACCACAGAATTGCACTTCCAGCTGTCATATGCTTATGGCATGGAGTGCTAAATCAGACCTAAATATGTTTCTTTTTAGTGAAATGGTTGTAAGAAATTCTCTGGGAGGCCATTTGTGACATTGATTTAAGTTGAGAGAGTGATGGAATTGAAATAAGAATAGGTCCATTTGCAAATCTGAGTCACTAGCTCATGCAAATTTTATGTGCTTCCAGACCTTTCTTGGCCCAGTTTCATCTATTAGATTTCTACCAATGTGCATACCAGACTTTATGGGTTGGGGTATCAGGTAACCCATATTTCCTGAGCTCAAGGGGTTTGAGCACCTTATAGTTGTATGGGTAGGCATTCAGTCCTTTGTTTTTAATGCTTAATTATGGAAACTTCAAATATATGTAAAAATAATAGAATAATGTAAGAAATACCCATATAATTCCTAAAAACTACTCAACAATTATCAAAACATAGGCATTTTTGTTCATCTGTGCCTATAACTTTCACCCCTTATGAGATTTTAGAAAACAAATAGACATGTTTTTATTAACCACAAATATTTCAACATATATTTCCAAGACATAAGAACCATTTAAAAAAATTACACAATTATCACATCTAAAAATTGATCCTAATTCTTTTCTTCAAATTTATTTTGGCTATTTAAGGTCTTTTGGGATTCCATATAAACCTTAGGATGACTTTTCTTATTTCTGCAAAATCATTTTTGGCATTTTTGTAGGGGTTGCATTGAACCTGTGTACTGTTTTGAGGAGTATTGTCATCTTGGCAATATTAATTCTTCAAATCTATGAACATGGAATCTCTTTCCATTTATTTATGTCTTCTTTATTTTTTTTTCAGCAATGTTTTGTGGCTTTCAGCATACAAATCTCTTACCTTCTAGGTTAAATTTATTTCTAAGTATTTTACTGTTTTTGATACTAATGTAAGTTGAATTATTCTCTTTGTTTTATTACCATCTCCCACTCTCCTACCCACTGGTAACCTTCAGATTATTCTCTATATCTTATGGGTTTGTTTCTATTTTGTTTTGTTTAGCCATTTTTTTTAGATTCACATATAAATGAAATCAACCCTAATTATTTATATCATCTAACATCCAGTTTCAAATTTTACCCATTGCTATACACCTATATTTTAAAGTTAATTTATTTGTTGAAGAAACCAGTTCTTTTGTTTTGTGGGATTACTCATATTCTGAATTGCCCCTGTAGTGTTTTAAAAAATATGTTCTTCTACTATTTTGTATATAATAAAAGGTATCCAAATTCAGAGACAGTCTACAAAGGAAAAAAAAATATAATGCTTCTCGAAAATGTCAGTATCATAAAAGATAAAGGAAGACTGATCAACTGTTAAAGATTAAAGAATGCTAAAGAGGCATAAAAACTAAAAGCAATGCATAATGGGAGATTTTATTTTGCTATAAAAGATGTTATTGAAACAACTGGTAGCATTTGATAAGGCCTATAGATAGTTTGTATTATTATAATTATCTCTTGACATTCATTATTGTACTGTGATTAAGTGACAAAATGTTTTTAGAAAATACATAAGTGTATAGGTGTAAAGCATCATATCTGTAAGATTTCTTAAATGGTTCAAACATATCTCATATATATTTGCATAGATACATTCATACAGTCCACTAGACAGAGGGAGAAGGAAGGAAGATAAGACAAATGTAGCAAAACATTAATATTTAAGAAAGCTAGATGAAAGATATATGGAAAATGTTTGTCTATTCTTGCCACTTTTCTGAAAGCCTGTCTGCTATGAGAAAATGAAAATTTAAAAACATGACCTAGATTTGGGACTTGAGCTTCTGACTTGAGGTCAGAAATTTCTGCTCAGGATAGCACAAGTCTGAAATCAAGGACCATTAGTCAAACAACCACAGAAAATGAGTTCTACCAACAACTGGAATAAGATTGAAAGCAAATTCTCCCCTCGTCAGGCCTCCAGATAAGAATACAGCTCAACTGAATCCTTGAATATTAAAAAGCAAATGCCAGATACCATAGAATTTTGACTATAAATACTTAAGTATACATTTCTAACAGATAAAGATGTTTATAAAACACAACCACAATACCATTATCACATCCAATGAACAATTAAGTCATTTTTTTAGCTTATCTAAAACTCATCCCATTTTACCCAGTTGTACAAAAAACATATTTTTAGTTTTTGGTGTTTCTGCAGTTAGTTTGTTTAAGTCAGGATCCAGACAAAAGATGTACACATTACTTTGATTGATATATATTTTACGTTGTTTTAAATTTATAAAAGCCCTTATTTTTGTGCCCTTTATGTATTGAAACAAGAATATTGGTTTCCAAGAATGCCTCTGATTCTTAATATCTTCATGGAGTCATTTAATGTGATTCTCTCTCCCTCGTATTTTCTGTAAACTCCTATCAGAGGCTTGATTATATTCAGGTACCAGTTTTTAGCAAGAATACTTCACATGGAATGCTGCTTATTTTTCATGTTTTCTTTTGGGGAGCACTAAATTTGTGGATATTCACTTTTAGTGATGTTAAGATTTATTAGTGGGTTCAGGCCAAGTTAGCTTAACTCTTTATAGAATTTTCCATTAATTTGTCTCCTCATGGTTTTAAAAATCATTTATTATTGGTGCATATATCTAGTATTTCCTTTGGTATTTTAAGGTGGTAATTCCTTTTAATTCTATTACCTCTTCTCCTTTCATTAACTGTGATTCTTCTATTAGAAATGTACCTTTTCCCCATTAACTATTTGGTTAGCCTGAAATATTGTCCACAAAAGAAAGAATGAATACTTGAGTCTTTCGTTTTATGTATCAATATTCCAAACAATGAATTGAGGCACAGAAAGCTCCAGATATGTCCAAGTTTGTATACATCAATATTAACATAATTTTTTATGTATCTGATATACTTCAATTAATTCAATGACCGTTCTTTCTGATGTTCAGTTGTACCATACTTGGGCAGTCAAGTCCCTTTAAGTTGGCACCTATTGCATTCTGATATGACCCCACTAATATTTGATAGTTTTCTTTTATTTTTGGCTGTTTTTAAATTATTTTTTCCATTTCCATTCCCCTCCCCTCTTGAAATCACCACACTATTATCCATATCCATGAGTTCTTTTTGCTTTTTGCTCAATCCCTCTACCCGCTAACCTACTTCATCCCAATAGCTGTTATCCTGCCCTCTCTCTATGAGTCTGTCTCTCTTTTGCTTGTTAGTTCAGTTTGTTCATTAGACTCCACATATAAGTGAAATCATATGGTATTTGTCTTTCTCTGACTGGCTTATTTCACTTAGCATAATGTTCTCTAGGTTTAACATTGCTGTCACAAGGGTGTTTATATTTCCTTTTTATGGCCCAGTAGTATTCCATTATGTAAATGTCCCATAGTTGTTTTATCCCCTCACCTACTGATGGACACTTGGGCTGTTTCCTTATCTTGATGATTGTAAATAACGCTGCAATGAACAGAGGGGTGCTTATGTTCTTTCAAATTAGTGTTTTGGGTTTCTTCAGATATAGTCCCATTATATTCAACACAAAAATATCCCAGGTTCAAGTTGTCCTGAAACAGTCGATGTTTCCTGTCCCAGATCTGTAATCAGCATTTTCTCCAAAGAACCCTGATTTGTTTTAGTAGAAAATAGTATTTAGAAAGCACAATCTGAAAGCTAATGCTCCTTTGCATTTTTCATATTTGCCTTTAGTTTATATTTTGGCAATAAGTAAATTTGGTATGCAAAAATAAAATAAGTAGAGATATATTGGGTATGTATCAACTGTACTGTAAAATTTACTCTAAATCTTATAAAAGTAAACTTTAAATATTCAACTTGGGAGAGGGCATTGTATTTATTTTACTTGGTTGATAGATAACACAGATGCCCAGAGCTCCCATTTTTCTGTGACATGGTTACCCCAGCTGTTGCTTATATTGCACAGCTGTTCTCAGAATTTTCCATTTTCTATAGCACAACATGAAGCCACATATTTCAAACAGCTTCGTTGTTCATGGCTCCCCAGTGAATATACAAACATCCTGCAAATTGCATGACCTGGCACATTGCAAACACATGGATGAAAAAACTAACCAAAGAGCTGCTATATCCTGACTCCCTGTTTATTAATAATTTATTGTCAGTGACAAATGTGGATCAGCACGTGCATACAAAGTAATTAAAATTAAAGGGGATACATTGTTTACAAATAAAATATGTGGGAAGAGAGTGAATATTTCTGAATATAATAAAAAGTGATAAGTGCTCTAGATTTAAACAGTTGAAGGAAATTAGAGGTTGTGTACCAATATCTTCTTTATTTATTTTTAATTGTGAGTGAACATAGGAGTATCTGAAAGATTGTATTTTTAGGTGTTAACTTGAGATTGAAAATACTCTAAGACCAGCCACACATTATGTTATTGTTAGGTAATGTTTACGTTCCATCAACAACTTGCAGGGATTAAGTATACAGATATCCGAGACTAAAAAGGTATTATGAAAGCAATATCTAGGGAGCTTCCATGGATTAAAAAAAGGGGAGATGGTATCAGGTACAGTGTTGTTAGGCAAAGTAACAGTTATATCTCATATTTATTGATCACTTAATATATGTTAGGCTTAGTGCTGAGCAGTTTTGTGTGTGAATTCATTTTTCACACAAAAATCCTCTGAGATAGGTATGGCTTTATTCCAGTTTTATAAATAAAGTAACAGAACTTTGAACATTTTGCCCAACTAGCAAGGGATAGAGCCAGCATTTAAATCCAGAAAGTTTGACTCCACGACCTGTGTCATTAGCCATTATGCTACAGACATCTCCAAGGGCACATATGAAAGATTATTGAGATTGGACAGTGGTACTTCTTAGATATATAAGGACACAATCTGTTTCATTAGAGTTTGTTGGACAAACATACTGTAAAGAAGAGCAAGGATGTAGCTGAAGAGGTACACGTCCTTCTACTCTAGGAACTGAAGAAATGTCTAGGAATCTCATAGGGAAATACAAGAAATGACTGAGTTTAAAAATCACCGTCATAGGATTGATCTGATAGGGAATGTCTTTCATTCATTCAGTCAACACATATTTATCAAGTATTTGCTATATGCTACACACTGTGAGTGAGAATGAGACAGATGTTGGCCTTGGCCTCATAGGACTTATGAGAAACACATACTGGTCTTTTGGTCTGTTCAACAAATGTTTAGTGAGCACCTACTATATACTGGCATCTTTATAATTTTTCTTATGCCATATTTGAGAACATTATAAATTGTCAATATACACTTATGTCTAGCTATACTAAAGATGGTACTTTATTATTTTTCTATTTTTTAACATCTTGCAGTTTTATTCCTAATTGTGTGATGTTAGTAGCCATTTTTTCACTTATCCAGCAGCATATCATAATGCTTTCTATTTTCACCCTCATTTTAGTGTAAAAATATTTTCAAATCTATACTTTTTTGTTTTCTTTCATTGAAGTAGCATTTTATCTAAAAGTTGCTCAGTATTCAAACTGCCAATAGTCTTGATCAATATTTCTGCCATTACTAACATCCCAGTATTCTCTAAAATTTTTATGTATTATTAATTTAATGGCAGTTTTTATAATATTATATAACATGTTTCAGAACTAACTCAGTATATGCAATTTTGAAAAATCTTGCATTACACAATATTGAACCTACATATAAATGGGCTTATGAGAAAATAAAGTTGTATAAAACTCAGAACCTATTGAAATTTGTATTTGTAGCATTAACAAACATTAGCTTTTTTATTTAAAATACTAGCACAGGTTTAAAGATTTTTTAATGACTAATTATAAATATAAAGCTTTGCCTTTTAAAAAAGATAATTGTGAGTGGAGAAAAGATGGCATAAGGAAGGCTTAAAGGAGGCTTGACTTGGGGTGGTAAGTGCACAATACAATATATAGATACTGTATTATAGAATTGTACACCTGAAACCTATATAATTTTATTAACCGATATCATCCCCAACAAATTTAGTAAAAATAAATTTAAAAAAAAGAAAGGCTCAAGCCAGCTGAGGTATGAAGTTAAGGGCAAAAAGTGCAAATAATCAGAAAGAACTGCACGGTGGACATTTCAGAACCTGAGCACATGAACAGACTGACCCAAGAGAAAGAATGAAGAATGAGTGGGCTTTCTGGACAGCGCTACTTTTTTTCCATGGTCTGGCACGTTTAACTGCTCTAGTATACCTTGCATGCAACTGTGATTCCGTGATGGCATGAAAATTAATGTGCTAGAAAGAATTTCATAGAGACCTACATGAATTCATATTATACTGACATCACCTTCCCTTTACCAATTGCACATGTTCCCATTCGTCTTACAAAAGCACATGTTGTAAAAGAACACACTGGGTTTAATTATCCATATGTATCAACCATATGGACTGCTTAGTGCTTGAGCTCACCTTTTCCTTTAGCAGATTTTATATTCATATAATGGAAATAAATAGATACTTATACAAGTTTTCATCTATGAGGAAATAATTTCCAATCTAATGTTTTTATAATGAGGTGTGAGTGTGATGTTATCCTTTGGGTAGTAATTATAGGACGATATTTTATATGAGAGGCAGCTAGAATGTCTCTCTGGCTAGCCTAGTAATGAAAATCCTCCAGCATTCCCCTGCCATCTAATAAATTGCCTACTTTGTATTAAATAAACTTTTGTTGAATGGATAAATTAAAGAATGAAACTCATTAATTAAAAGCCCTAATATGAGCTCCCAATGTATTACTCTAGTTAGTTGTTTGTTTTTTTTTAATTATCATGTTCAAGGTGACATTTCAAGATGGTTTCTCTAAAATAGAGACTGAGGTTCAGTCATTTTTAATCAAATAAAAATCTTGTAAAAACTTTTATTAAAACAATGTAATTATGTTAATTTTTCTGAGTTTTAATTACTATTATAATTTGGTGAATTTGAGGTCACAGTAACTACCTGGTGAAAGCCATTCTTTCAGAATCTTCAGGGGTTCTCTATGTTAGTAAACATAGTGGAAGGGCCAGACAAGAACTGCATAGAAGGCAAAGAGAGATTAGAAACGCTTACTGACTTCTTAATGATGGTGTAGAGGAAATTGGAAGGAAAATGATGTAGAGGCTACTATATGACTTTCAAGATCCTGTTGACACTAAGTTGCTGCCTATCTTTTGAAAGCAATTAATTGCAAATACCACGAATTCTCATTTAGCCCAAACTAGTGGACAGAGTTGTGAAAGCTAAAAGGAACTTGGTGAAGAAGTACAAAATTTTTATCTTGAAATGAGATGGGTGGATCAAAATGATGCACTAGATTTCTGTTTTGCTTTTTGTCACTTTACTCAATTAAAACGTATGTTTTACCAATACCTTAAAAGCAAAGATGCATGACCATTGTAGAGAATTCTGTGAAGGGGGAAGCATATGAATATTCCCTTCTCCAATTTCAGATATTCCCTCTTTCATTTACGAGTATCCCTGCTCATTCTTCCTTAACATTAGCAGTAAAGGGAAATTATGCAAAGATATAACATTCTTGAATTATGTTAAATAGAGAATATTTAAAAGAAAATTTAAAAAACCACCTGATAACAATTCTTGTGTTCATTGAATTAGTCCATATCTTTTAAAAAAAATTATTTAATTTTAGACTGATGATAAGGGAGGGAGAAAGAGAGGGATAGAAACATCAATGTGTGGTTGCCGCTAACATGCCCCCACTCTCCAGTGGAGAGGCATATACCCTGACTGGTAATAGAACTGGCAACCCCCCTGATTCGAAGGCCGGCGCTCAATCCACTGAGCTACACCAGCCAGGGCTAGTCCCATATCTTAATCGATTGATCAATCGATCTGGTGATACTCCAGTGTGCTTCAATAGTTATTTAAGAGCTTTCAAAAGTAAAAAAGATAACATATCTAAAATAAAAATGCACATAAAATTATAAATATATTCCCATAATTATTCTATAAATTACAATCTAACTATTCTTAAATGTAAGAATAATTTTCAGAACATTATAAGTTGTAAAAACCTCTGAACGAATATGGCATACATATCCAAGGTGGTCCAAAATCTTCTGCTGGATTCAGAAAGAACATCAGTGTAGAGGTTATCCAGTTGACAGGAGACAGGGAGAGGAGTTAAGTTTTTAAAAATAGTATAATAGTCTGTGAACAAATGCAAATTATATACATACTATGTAATATAGATAGATACATAGATAGATAGATACATACATACATAGACATAGATGTATGTGTAGTGTGTATATGGAATGAAGTGGCTGTGTTTCACAGGATGGCAGTATGTGAATTATAGATTTTGTGACAAATCTACAGTCTCTGCTATGAAAGCAGTGATCATTCATCAGGAAGAGGACAGAACTTCAGAGGTTTTTTTTCTCACTGAGATATCCAGGAAAAAAAAAGTGCAGAACTCTCAATAGCTCAAGACAATAGAACAAAAATACCTTTCTTTATTCTCTCAGAAGCCTTTCAGTACCTACTCTGAATTCTGAGCCAAGTAAATTAATGGCCTTTGAGATGAAAGACAAAGCCTCTAGCATTAAAGTAATTTATAATTGATTAAATATAGACACAGCTTGTCAAATCAGACATGCGTGAAAGAGAAATGTGACAAATGACTTCAGAACTATAGGCTATAAACAAGCAGACAAATAAAAATGTACCAAGAAGGCAGGGAGGGGTTTGGGACCTCCCAAGTTCTTCCTTTCCGTGTTGAACACGTACTCTCTGGTCTAGAGTAACGGCTCCCAGTGAGCTACGGCAGGGTCCCCATATGGTGAGGAGCATTTAAGTTATTTTTTGTTATGAAGCATCTTTTTTTGTATATTCCTAGAGAGTTATATTGCTTATGACGTTCTTTAGGGATCTGTGCCTCATAGAGTCTAGGTTTATTTATTGTCAATAATCGTTTAGGTAGGGGTATCTACAAAAGGGTATCTGAAGATAAGGTTTCTAGTAAACGTTATTAGTCTCTTTACCCAGAGGTAAGACTGGGTAACTTGTCTTCTTTTTATACCCAAAAGCATTCCTCCACTTCCTGCAAAAGGAAAGTACACACTGCAGGTCAGTTGTTTGAACTCCTTGGGTCCAGTGATGTAGTGAGGAAGATGAACAAGGCCAATCAATGTTGTAATATTCTTTGCTTCACTTTGCATCATGGTTATCATTGCTAATGTTTATTAAGTGCTTACTTTGGGAAAGGGATTGAATCGTTAGTTCATTCAGTCTTCACAGGTATCCCATATAGTAGGTATGTATAAAACTAAAGAACAAACTATCTAGGAAACTTGTCAAAAGTACACAGCAGCCCTGACTGATGTGGCTCAGTGGATTGGGCATCGTCCTGCAATCCAGGCAGGGCACATGCCTACATTGTGGGCCAGTTTCTGGATTGGGGGCATGCGAGAGGCAAAGGATTGATGTTTTTCTTGCATATCAATGTTTCTGTCCCTTTCTTTTTCCCTCCCTTCCCCACTCTCTAAAAATAAACAAGTAAAATCTTGGAGAAAAAAGTACACAGTTAATGAATGGTAGAGCTTAGGATTGAAGTTTGGCAAAATATCTCCATAAACCACTCAGTTAACTAAATATGCAATGGCCTCTGTATGCTGTAGAGATCCTCAGTATTGCTCATAACTCAAACTAGCCTATGGTTAGTATGAGAAAAGGTCTCCATAGCACACACTGTAGGAGCTAAGTGCTGAATAATGACAGTTGGGAAAAAGGCAAAGGGAACAACTTTTACCGAAGGGTATTTACTTTGCATAATTTCTTCAAATCTTAGACCTATTTCCAAAAGCAAAGATTTTATGTTTTCCTCTGAAATTTTAAAGCACATTTTCTTTTTTTAACCTCCCAAGCCAAATACAATTATGAGACCTT
Source organism: Tonatia bakeri (assembly GCA_004024845.1). Taxonomy (NCBI): domain Eukaryota; kingdom Metazoa; phylum Chordata; class Mammalia; order Chiroptera; family Phyllostomidae; genus Tonatia; species Tonatia bakeri. The sequence continues at coordinate 344,819 of PVIA01000554.1, forward strand.
TCCTTACTAGTGATAATAGGCATGCTATAATACATACCATATGCTAAACACTTGACATGTTATTTAACTATCCAGCCAACAACTTTATTCAGGTTTCTGTAGGTCATAGAGACAAGACACAATGAGTGACAATGTAATTTACACTTATCTCTGGAAATGTTATCCATGAACAATTCAGTGAAAATGTGTCATATTTGACATTTTTCGATATCAACTCATTCACTCTTTCAAAGCTACAGTGCAGATATTTCTGAGTTGATGTATCAGATCTATGAGGAGGTTATACTATATATACATCTTACATGTAATCCTATTCCTAGTCAGATGTTTCTTTCAGAAGAGTTCCAAAATTATTGTTGAGTGTTCTTATTTTATTATTTATACTTGCAAATTGTCACCCAATTTCACTCTGGTAATATTCACAAGTTGTTTCTTCTTTTTGATAGTAGAGAGTAAGGTTTCCAGAGGGCATAGTTACCTTAAAGAAGTATATTACATATCAACAGATATTAAAGTCATTTTTAAAAGATTTTATTCATTCATTTTTAGAGAGAGGGGAAGGGAGGGAGGAAGAGGGAGAGAAACATCGATCAGTTACCTCTCACATGCTGCCACCAGGGGACCTGGCCCACAGCCCAGGCATGTGCCCTGACTGGGAATTGAACTGGTGACCTTTTGATTCACTGGCCAGTGCTCAACACACTGAGCCACATCAGCCAGGGCTGAAGTAATTTTTAATTAGCTCCAAACAACTTGCTTTTCCTTTAAGCTGTTTTCTTAGAAAAGTTTGCATCCTGCTTTTGTAGCAGTAAGCTATACAGATTTTTTAAATGAACAAACAAACTTTTCCCCCCATCTTTCATTCTTAGTCCCTGTTGTTATGAAATGCATTCTTCGCCTACCCAGCTGTGCTGGCTGTGTGTCAGTAGTGTGAGTCACTGCCCAGTGTTCCCTGCACATGGACAGGAACGAACACACACACAAATAAAAGATATTGCTCTTGGATTTTGTTTATAGGCAAACATTAGGGAAGGAAAGCATTGTGTGATTTCCACTGAGACGTGATTAACTGTATTTTTTCCTATATGTTAATGACATTGATATTATCAGTGACATGTAGCAGATCAGAGAGATGGAACTGGGGCAAGAAGAGAAATATTCTTCAGAGATAGCTCTTAATTATATTTTGGCTAAGAAATCCCTTGACAGTGTTAATGAATATTTTATTAAAATATCTTGAAAGTTAAACCTCACTGATAAAGTGTTAACTAAATATATGTTCCTCAAGTCCACAAAATCCTGCAATAACCAATCTATCAGTAACATGGAGTTATGTACCTCTTTCTGTCAGTCTCTTTCTAGGCATGGATTAGAATTAGAAGATCTGAGACTTGGAGAAAATTTTATAAATTGTAAAAAAATATTGGACAGATATTACTCTTAATTTTTATGGATAAGAAAATCAAGTTTCGGTATGCTTAAATGATTTATACAACCTCATTCAGATAAATCTTGTCAGGAACAAGGGTAGCATTCAATCTAATGACCAAGTTACTACGATTTTCAGTATGTTCCCTCCATTACTCCCCACCTCTTTGTGCTCTAATAATACAATAACTTGGTCAGTTATTGGTGGCTGGTGCATAATTAATCCTACATTATCTGCTAATTAAATAAAATTGTCAGCTGATCCGAGTCACCAACTGTCACTTGGATTGGGATGGGTTAAACACCTGGGTTAAACAATATGCTGGGACTCAGAAGGTTCTAATTAAAGAGCAATTGTGCTTCTCACTGCCAATCAGAAGAGAAGCAGATTCACAAACATGTTCTCATGCCTCAAAGATGAGAGAGTTTTAATGAAGCCAGTTGGCTAAAACAGCACTTTTTTTCCCCTCTTGCTCTCTCTCCCTAAGGAGGAGAAGGGTGAGAGAGTCCAAGGGCAAAAGTGATTCCGAGGATGAAGATTTGCCACGTAGCTCTTAAGAAAAAAAAATCTCAGTCCATATATTTTAGAAAAGCAAAAAATGACAAATACTACATGCCAATAGTTTAAGAAACTAAGTTATCTCTGCATTGATCTCCAAACTCTGAGATTTATCCACTTTACTTTTATTAGCTTATTAATTTTTTTCTTAAAAAAAAAGCTGTAATTCTGCCTTTTGGAATGTGGACAGTGCAACCAGAGGCAAAATGACTTCCATGTAAATAATGGGGACACGAGTTCACTATGAGGACGTATGTAATTAAATATTTACATAGTGCATATTTTGTGTGTCAATAAGTTTAATTCAATATAGAGTCCTTTGAGAACTTGGTGTTCCCACAAGTAAAAAGAAACAAAAAGTATGCTATAAGCCCCATTTTCCCAACTGCGTTATGAATAGTTAAATGTCCTTCATCTTGTGGATGCTGATAATTAAGTATTGCACAAATATTTTTGACCAAGTGACTAATGCTATTTTTGTCTCTGACTCTTTTTAGGACCCAAATACTAACACCATTTACTGAAGCTGACTTGGTTAAGGTTTCTGGAAAGTTCCAAGATCATACAGTAAAAAACAATGATGAACTATCTTAAGAATGCAATTTTGCAAAGGCCTTATGAAAACAGCAAACCTATTAGAACCGGGAAAAAGTTATAAAGCACGTTAAAAATGTCCATCTTAAGGGATAAAAGGACAAGGAAAGACATTGTAGACTTCCCTTTTGTCCTCCTTTACCCTTTTGCTTCCTTTCTCCTAATTTAAGAGTATACATTAAGAAACTAAAAGAGGCAGGAAAGCTTTAGCAGGAGAAAGGGAAGGAGACAAGAAGGAAAACTGGAAGGATGAGGGGAATGGGGGAAGCAGGTAGAGATCCTGGAGCCTAGAGTAGCTTTTAGCATTTGAAGCTCCTTGACCCGGGTAGGAAGCAGACTTTTGATCTGGAGATAACTTCATCTTAGAAATGTTAGCAGGTGAGTTTGGCACACAGAGATAAAAGCAGATAGATCATTGCCATGGATTTATTTTCAGTCTTTGGTTCAAAAGCGAGCAAAAAATGAATGGACTTACAGAGATATTCATGTATTTGTTAGCTTGGTTTGAAAAACTCAAGTGCCCAAAGCTCTCAGTCCAGTACGAAGTTCAGGTTTCCCTTGTGTAATATATTTGGTAACTATTCCCAGCAAACCTAGGGTGCCTCTTCCAAAGGACTCAATTTTATTCCAGATGGTTTGCTTGTTACTGTCCTTTCCCAGAGAACAAGATTATCATTTCTCAGAAAGTCTATTCCTGGGTAGAAAGTTACAGATTATGCGGACAAAGGTATACAATGTCATGTGAAAGGAGGAGGAAAAATGTCATGTAATAACTCACAGAGCAATGTCTGTATAATTCCCTGTGTCTTATACAGTAACAAAATTTACTTCTGGGGAACACTGCTCTCTCAGGGACAAATTCTACTTCTGGGAAAGTTCTCAAGTAGGCTTTTCAGTTATAGGAAGTAAAGCATCTATGGGAAGAAGTTAAAATTTACAAACTCCCCTGTGTAATGAAATAAAAAGTATTAATCTTGGAGAGATAGTTGACTTATGTTTGATTTGTCGTGTGTGGATTTATTCTGTAAGTTGTTGGCCAAAGAGGCTGGAAGGAGGGATGATGAGCTGTGAGCATTTTTTGATTCCGAGGCTCTAGAGACATCAGAACAGGTTCTAAGGAGAGGGCTAGGGACATTCCCTCTTCACGGAAAGGGCTAAAAAACTTAAGAAACCTATTACCTGTAACCAGTTTCAAATTGTTTTATAACCAGGTAGAAAAGAGGATAGTTTGGGAATAAATGCACAGAGAAATGAGACAAAATTCATGGCATGCTGGGGAACAGAAAGCCTAGCCAGAGGTTGGGGTGCACGACAGGTCTTCCTAGAGATACTGGAAAGGTGGGGCAAAACCTTACAATATTTAACTAGTTTTTTTTTAACATCCAAAAGTCAAAGCAACTGAAACAGTACAAAAAATTAAAATTAAAAAGTAAAACTCTTTCCACCCCAACTCCCTTCTGGCCTATTCTCCAGAGAACAGTCTTATTAATAGTGGATCCTTCCAGAAATTTTCTATACATTTATAAATGTATATGTGTATATATCATTAAGAATACAGATATAGGACCATATATATCTGTTTAAATATTTTATTGTTTATGCTATTACAGTTGTCTCAATATTCCCCCCTCTGCTGCCCTCCACTCAGGCCACCCCCTACTCCCACAGTCAGTCCCCACACTGGCGTCCACATCTATGGGTCATGCATATGTATTCTTTGATTAATCCCTTTCAACCACACCTGACCTATTCCCTTCCCTCTTACAGCTGTCAGTCTGTTCCATGTTTCTGTGACTCTGATTCTATTTTGGTCATTATTTTGTTTATTAGATTCTGCTTATAAGTGAGATCATATGGTGTTTGTCTTTCATTGACTGGCTTATTTCACTTAGCATAATAGTCTTCTGTTCCATCCATGCTGTTGCAAAAGGTAAGATTTCCTTCTTTTTTCCCATTGCATAGTATTCCATTGCATAAATACATTATAGCTTTTCTATCCACTCATCTACTGAAGGGCATTTAGGCTGTTTTCAAATCTTGGCTATTGTAAACAATGCTGCTATGAGAATAGCAGTGCATATATTCTTTTGAATTGGTGACTTGAGAATCTTAGAACATATTCCCAGCAGTGGAATCACGGGTCAAAAGCAGTTCCATTTTTAATTTTTTTTCAGGAAACTCCATACTGTTTTCCACAGTAGCTACATCAGTCTCCATTCCCACCAAATTGTACCATGGTTCCCTTTCTCCACATCTTTGCCAGCATTTGTTTGTTGATTTATTAATGATAACCATTTGGCAGGTGTGAGGTGATATCTCACTGTGGTTTTGATTTTCATCTCTCTGATGGCTAGTGATGTTGAACATATTTTATATGTCTATGGACCATCTCTTTGTCCTCCTTGTAGAAGTGTCTATTTCTTGCCCATTTTTAATTGGATTATTTGCCTTGCTAGTGTTGAGTTGTGTGAGTTCTTTATATATTTTGGAGATTAAACCCTTGTCCAATGTATTATTAGTAAACATGTTTTTCCATACAGTGAGTTCCCTTTTCACTTTGATGATGGTTTCTTTAGCTATGCAGAAGTATTTTAACTGGACATAGCCCCGTTTGTTTATTTTTTTTCCTTTGTTTCCCTTGCCCTAGGGGTGTATTGGTAAAAATATTGCTACACGTGATATCTGAAATTTTACTGCTTATGTTTTCCCCTAGGATTTTCATGGTATCATGACTTATATTTAAGTATTTTATCCATTTAGAGTTTATTCTGGTATTTCATGTAAGTTAGTCATCTAATTTCATTTTTTGGCAAGTTCTAGTTCAGTTCTCCTAATATCATTTATTGAAGAGATTATCTTTACTCCATCATATGCTCTTGACTCCTTTGTCAAATATTAATTGACCATAAAGGCATAGGTACATTTGGGCTCTCTGTTCTGTTCCATTGATCTACATGTCTGTTCTTATGCCAGTACCAAATTGTTTGGCTACAGTGGCTTTATAGTATAGTTTGATATTGGGTATTGTGATCCCTCCAACTCTGTTCTTCTTTCTCAAGATAGCTGAGGCTATTTGGGATCTTTTCTTGGTTCCATATAAATTTTTGTAATATTTGTTCTAGATCTGTGAAATATTGGGATTTTCATAAGAATTGCCTTGAATCAGAACCACACATTTAAATAATAAATAAATTGTTTCATATCTCGTGCTGTGATCCTGCTCCATCATCTCCAAAGCTTCAGTATGGTCTAATAGACACAGTGTGTGTTAAGGGGTCTTACAAACGGATTTATGTCCACACTTGGGATCATGTGGTGCGGGGAGAGGACAGCATCCAGGGTGAACAGTGAACAATGAGGCAGTGATGATTAAAGGGAAGTCAAAAGTTCAGAATAAGAGATAAAAAATAAATAAAAGTGACCGAGAGAAAAGATATGTGTCCTGGCAATCTTCAGAAATAAGGCAGAGGGCTCTGGACTCAATACAGTTAGATTAGATGAAAATTAGAGAATTGTGACACATACAAATTACTCATAAAAATATGCTATTGAATTATTTCAGGATGTTCAGAAAATAAAATTAGAGGTTCTAAATAACTGAAAATTGTATTTGTAAATAATACGCTGCACGTAGACTAAAAAGCAAATCATTTCAATCAGAGAGGACCTGGAGGATGAAAGAAGAGAGGTGACCAAAGAGAGAAGATGGTCTGCTGCCCATCTGAGGTGAACTTGGGACGGTGTTTATGTTGCTAAAGGATGAAGTAAGGGCTGGTTTTTGTCAGCCTCCACTTCGGGCATGTGCTTAGTCATGTAAGAGGGAAAGGTCTGTGTTTTTTAAAGGGTATAATTAAAGGACTACACATATTTGAAATCCATTTCCATATCTTTTAACTGTTTGTAGAGAAACACATTTGAAGGCTGGAAAAATATTAAAAATGTGATTTTTTGACCTTTAAGAAAGGTCAACAATAAGCAACCAAACTTTATGAATATTTAACAGTTAGAAACAAAAAATCACTTATTATATTATCTCTCTAGGTCTAGTTTAAATGAGTAATTATTTTATTATGGTTTGATATTGATGATTTTAATAGGTTTTAAAGTCTGTTAGGATGGTTTTGTATTTATTCTATGGCACTTTGTAGCACCTAATGTTTAATAGACACTTGAAGAAGTTATTAAATGAAATAATTCAAAGAAAAATATTAATGTTTAAATTATTTGAGTCTCTGATATATTATATAAAACTCAGAAAAATAGAATTGGGTTACTTTAATGTGATCAATTAATGCAAATAATATAAATTCTTTGACATGTATTTACATTTAATATATGGAATAATCACAGGTCCCCAAAAATACATTTTTAAAAGCTGTTTTTAAAGATCAGAACATAGATTTTTCACTTATTCTATTCTGCACTAAAACCTGCCATATTAACAAAGTTCCATATTCTTTGTGGGACAGAATTAGGAGTCCTCTGAAGCCTCTCCAACATTGCTATTTTTAGTAACCTCTAGGGTTACTCTAAGGCATCAAAGAACATTTTTACATTTGACTTTTGTTTCTGATGATTTCAATCCCAACAAAAATGAAACTATCCAGAATTAAGAGGACCCGTTAGAGGCCCTGAGTTTAAGAGGCACTGTTTTCATTTTGGCCAGAACCTGAAGGGGAGCATAAGGCACCTCCTAATCTGAAACACGTTTTATTTTCCATAACAGCATATGCGTTAAGGTTACTATTTGCACACCAAGGTACCTCATAGGTAAACTGAGGCTTTCTGCCCTCTTTCACTGTAATTACTTGGTAAGATTGCAGGTTTGACTTATTAGTAAAAGAATAACTTTTGCTTTCAGGTAGAGATTCCCTTTTAAAAAATCAGTCTCCCTATTTAGATATATTTGCATCTACAAATTATCCTTTTGATGGTCTGAGCTAGAACTTGGGGCTATGAAAAATAGAATGAGCATGTGAAGTGTTGACTTCACTGTATTAGTAAGGCCAAACTGAATCCCTTTATACCAAATGCTCCCATGTCATTCATAGTTGCTAAAACATGACTATAATTCACATCAATTTTTAAAAATGTTTCTCTACATATTATAATATATAGATTTTATAGACATGTGCCATCTCAAATATCATCTCAGTGAATGGGAAAGATGCCATTTACCAGGAGGCTGATCATTGGACATGAAGTATGATTTTGAGACATATGAGGTATGGCGAATATAGTAAATTTTAAATATATATATCTGAAACATAGTATTATATATTTATATATGCAATTATAATATACTTATATAATCATAACATCATTATGCATTATGATTATATGCTTATATAGTAGATTACATCTATATTTGTAAACACACACCACCAAAATAATAATTAAATATGGTTTCGACGCCAAGATATCATGATGAGAAAAACTCAACAGAATTTTATAAGTCATTTTTTATTACAAATGCTTTAAAAGATTCTTTTTGATATTTGGCGAGTTACACTTTGTTAATGAAAATGTTTTTTGACAGAAAATGAGATATTACTAATAGTAAGCTTTACCAAGTATTGAGAAATAGAAAACAAACAATCACATTTTCCTTTTCTCACTCACCTCAGAGTGGGTCAGAATTTAGATTGAACTGAAGTCAATATAATTTGGAATAAGAAAAAAATGAAGAATAGTTTTAAACAATGAGGAGTATACTAAGAACAATGTTCCAATATAACCCTGCTTTGGTAAAACAAATTTATTATGGAACTATGAGTGGATATAATTTAAAGGAGTGATAAGAATAGAAAAGAATGTCATGATGAGGAAGGGAAAAATGAAATCCTAGAGTAGGGTTGTGTTATCAGATCTATGACTAAGACTTACTAAATTTTATGACCTTTTTCTGCAATCCCCAGGGGTTGTATTCCCTGCCTCTGTTGAAGTAGTAATAATGGCATCTGGAAGATTCATTTTCATTATTCCTAATCATCTATGAATGCTTTTTTAAAATTAAATATATTGGGGTGATATTGGTTAATAACATTATGCACTGTTCAAGTGTACAATTCTATAATACTTCATCTGCATATTGCATGGTATGCTCAAGGATGTTTAATG